>JAYDZK010000112.1:1206530-1240658 GCA_034509185.1 Euphonia xanthogaster | reverse complement strand
ACCCCATCCCAGCAGGCATTTTAACACAAGCATATTATATCAGCTATTTCACTACTAAGCTTAATTAACGACAGAAATAAACCAAATATCTTTATAGCAAAGTTACTTTAACCCCACACATATAAAATCCATTTTAATATTTGCAAAAAGCCAACATTATAATATGTATCCATAACAGCCAAGTCACCCTGAGCTGAGAACAGCCAGATCACTCAGTCTGAGGTGTCAGGGATAACCAGAAGTGATGAGAGCTGCACCATCTCCTGTGTCCTCGTGTCCTCTTTGTTACAGGAAATTAATTTCCCCTAAATATGCAAATGCAAGCAGTCATCCTGCTTCAGAGGGAGCCTAGAAGCAGGAGAGGAGCTGCAGAGCCTCAGTTAATCCCCTCAGTGGCCCTCTCCAGCACTCTGCCCTGAGAACTCCTTCCGCACACACTTTCCCAAAAAAACTTTATAGCAACTGCCACTTTATTCATTCTCTCTTTTATTTTTTTCTTCCCTTAATTTTTTTCCACTGGATAAACATAAAAAGAAGGGCGTGAGGAAGGTCTGGGAGAGGAGATCAGGAAAGGAAGGTCTGGGAAAGGAGATGAAAAGGTGTTTTAATGGGAAGACAGCAGAGATGAAGGAAAATGGAAGAAAGGGTGGAATGTTCAACATAAATGTGTGCTGTCCTGAAGAATACATTATTCTGATACTTAGAGGCATGGGAAGTTTCTGAAGCCTGTTTGAAACAGGGAATGGTGATCCAGCCACAGTTTAATGAGTACTTTATAGAGCTTGGAGGTATAAATGTATTGTATCTTTGGTTTCTGTACATGCAAAAGGTTTCTGATATCAAATAGTAATGGGAAAACTCCTCATTTTATATAGATATACAGTTTATACTTCCAGTTTTGGATCACCTCATCTGTTTCTGACTCTGGCCTCAGTATGATCTGCTGTTGATACTCCCTGGTGGAGTTGGGTGCTAAAAGATGGCTTTACTACAGGGTAGTTATTGGAATCCTCATTTGGCTGAGTTTGGTGTGCCTGTGCCTGGATATATGTTTATATACATAATCCTTAAGGGTGTAAAATGTTGAGAGTTTTCCATTAAACTCAGTGGAAAACCTCCCACTGACTTAAAAAAGAGTTGAATTAGGCCTTTTGAAATAATTAGGCCTTTGAAATCATATGCAAAACCAGCTGTTTCCACTCTGTTTCCACTTTCCTTCCCCCTGACCAGTGATCCTGCAAGGAATTGGGTGTTCTGTGTCATTACTGAGTGCAATCAGCTGCCCTGACTGCTAAGCTCCTCCAAGAATTTCCCATCTCCTTGCAGGTTTCCACCCCTGCCTTACCTGTTCCTCACTCTGAAAAATAATAGGCTAAATGTTAATAATGGACAAGAAGAATAGGCTAAGTGTTAATACTGGACAAACAGAACAATAAGCAACAAGAAAGGAAATATAAACTGAAAGGAAATATAAACTGAAGGATTTTCACCCAGTGAAAGCTGAATGAATTGACAGCAAACAGGAAGAAAAATGGGAGATTAAAATAAACCCCATGTCATATTCTGAATTTTGCATACCAAGGATATCATCCCTCATTTCCTTTGCAGAGGCAAAAAAAAAACCAAAACCCTATTTGAAAAACACAAACACAACCCTGCAGAAGACAACTGTAAAAGATGACACTAAACAAAGAACACAATGTCAACTAATTAAGGTTTATTTGATCAGCTCACTTTTATGGGTGCTCTTTGCTGTGGTTATTCAACTGATTTCAGGATGGCAGGTATGATGAGTGGATGACAATTAATGGGTACCTCTTCTGAATCCAAAGCACAAAGCATTTTAACATTCCCTGTGCTTTAACTATGGGGAAGATACCTTGAGCATCCAAGAATTTAGATGCAGAGTGCCTTAGAGTTCAAAGAATTTGCCTTGTGCTGAGTTATCTAATTGCTCATCTCTTCTATGCCTTGTTCTAGTTGGTAAGTGCAGTTCTTTCCTTTTCCACACTGGAAATCCAGAGCAAAATAGACTTTTAGCTCTTCTTTTTATTCTTTAAAACTGAGCCTCCTAATGCTGGGGTTTTTTTAAGATGAATCTCTTAAAACTAATATCTATTCCCCTTGAATTCAGGATGGGTAAATTGCTCAAATATTTTTTTCTTTCCTGTGAAATTTCCATTCCCTTTTTCCTGTGTGTAATTACAGTGATGATTAGCAGTACTATGGATAAGCAAATGTTTTATTCATATGAGTATACCTGGTCAGAGCCAGGGATTTCTCCTTCTCTCATTCTTCATAAATGAAACAGAGATTCTATCTTCTTAAGCCTTCTTGCTCTTCCTTATTTTACAAATGAAACAATTTAAATAATATCAAAATGACACAATAAATTTTGAAAGATTTCATTTTATCCTTTTGGCTGAAACAATTTGAATAGCTTCTCATTTTTCTCTAAACACCCTTTGCCACCACTTGGTAAAATTTCCCTGGCTGTATAACTCAGTGTTGTTTTGCCTTTGTAAAATATGTAAAATGCTCTGAAGCTGTAAAATGTACCACGAGGCCTCACTTTTATTCCTTTGGTTTGATTTCTGATCATTTCCCATTGGCTTCCACTGACTCTGATAATATTTCAGCTTTTTCTAGCTCTGGTGCAAAATCAAAAGTAACAGGAACTGGCAGTGTTTGATGCCCAGGCCTACAGACAAATAAATAATAATAATCAGTCCCTTTTTAGGCTGTGCCTAAGACCCAAGCCCCTCTCTCTCTTCTCTGTCTGAGAAGCAGAGCTCTTTAGATTAATCCTGGATTGGAGAGTATATTAATTTTGCTGGCTAGTAGCAAGAAACCTTTTTTCCAGGCACTACATCTGGCATGTACTTGAGCAAAAGTTAAGGGTACTCGTTGTAATTCCATAACCTCATTTTGAAATCACTCCAAAGTGTCCTGGGTTCCAAGCTTAAAGCCTGTAGGAGCTCCTAATAACTCTGAAAGTAAAAAACTGGGGGAAGAAACTGCCTTGTAGTGTTCATCTTCTGTGTTTAACTGTTGAGGTGGTTTCTTTGATGAGAGGTCTGCTCTGTAAATATTGCCTTAACCATCCACCAGAAATGTACATATACATTTTTCTTATTTACAGAAAGGTCCAGACTCTTTCTGCAATGAACAGAGCAAAGTCTCTGCCATGAAAACTTTCAATATTCATTCCTCTCTCTGGTTTGGGGAAGTTTAGCAGGAGCTCTGTGTTAACAAAGGACATTTTCCTGTATTTTGGAATCCCTCTGGCCCATGTCCTGTAGCTGGCAGAGCCAGAATTGCAGTTCTCCTCCCCAGGAACAGCCTGGGTGTTGGGGTCAAAGAGAGCCCTGAAAATGAGCTGAAAGCATAACTGAAAATACAGACATTGGCCAAACCCCCGCACAAAGACCTCAAAACTGCAATGTATAAATAGTCCTATATTTCACTCTGAATTCTGAAGTAAAATAAGAAAACAAAAGTATTGTATGCATTTACATTTTAAATTATGTAATCATGTTATTATCTGAAACTAATACCATGCTGTTAAAATTTAGATAAAGTGTCCTGCAATGCATACAAAATGTTCATTTGTTGAAGGCCATTAAGTTAATTTCCTGGGAACAAGATTAAATGCAAGGCATTTACATAATCATTAGTTGTGAGGTGTAGAATAGATAATTAAATATTCCACCACATTAATTTGTATTTAATTAACTGTGCTTCCATGATCCTTCTGCCTGAATATTAATATTGTGTAAATAAACAATTAGGATGCATGCTTTGCAAAAGCTTTATTGTAAAAAATGTGATCAAAGAAATTCTATGAAATCCACTTAAGTTAATAAACACTTAAAGGTTCTGGAAAGCAGAGTTGTCGATCTTGAAAGTTTTGCTAAATAGCTCCAAGTACTATGATTTTTAGCCCCTTAATTCTTCAAGTTTTCAGTGTGTCAGAGTTGTCATAACAAATATTTAATTATAATATTTCCTATTCTACATTTCCCAACTTCTCATTTGAACTGGTTTATGTGTACAAAAGCTAGTAGAGTATGCAGAGGGAACTTTGCATCATGTTTGGGAAAGGCAGTAAAGCTTTAGGAAATTAATGAATATTATATTTTCTAGCAAATAAACACAGTTTCAGAACTCCTGTTTTCCTACTAATGGGGTACAACTTGAAGACACTGAGACCACATGAGACAACAACAGTAAAACTCTCTTTTTTTTCCCCTTTGGAAAAATTTGTCCTCGCCAGAAGCATTTCCAGCTGTCAACATTGATGAACAACACACAAAATGTTGAACTGAAATTCTGAGCATGCTTTGTTTCCTGCAAATGTGACTTTTTCATTGCTTTTGGTTTATAAAGATGCTTCTGCTACTGAGTTCTGTTTCTAGCAGGAGTAACTCCAGGAATCACCTGTACTCTAATGTACTATTGATAGAGTACACCGTGGAATTTGAACAAATGGAAAAGTGCTGCACAAAAATAGGGAGAAGGTACCTGTGGAAGCCAATTCTGTCTGAAAGGCAAAAAAGACAAAAAAAACAAAGAAGGAAACTTCCCAGAAGACTTGAATTTTGGGGACAATGAGTATGACAGAAATTCTCTACAGATCTGTGATTTTTTAGGGACTGTTCTATGAAGGATGGAGAAATGACTTGTTGGAAAGTTTACTTTTGTAACTGGAAAATCTAAGTTTCCATTAGCTTTGATTTGCAAGGTGTGTCTGGGATACCTGAAATCCAGTTGCAGTCAGTGCAAGCTGAGAGGGCTGTGTACTCCTCACCTTCAGGATTCTTTAGAGCAAGTGCTTTGGGGCAGGTTCTCTCCTTTCTGAGATTATTAAAAGCTTCACCTCATTAAAAATAAAAATATTTACTCATGTGTGTCATTAAATAGGGGTTTTTGACCCAGACACCTCCTGCGGGCACAGAAATCCATCCCAAGTGTCTTTAGATGGGAATGTTAGGGTTTTTGATAAATTGTGGATGGGTGAAAGGAAATCTGACTAATGACAGCTAATCCTGCACAGAAACAGTCAGTTGGTAATGCAAAATCCCCAGCAGTGAAATGCAGACTAAGTGAACTCATATTAAAAACTCTGCAGGATAGTAATATAATTATGTTACTGCCATTGCATTTAATTAGAGACTGAATTTTTTTAGTGGAAGGTCTTACTGCTCCATGAAAAGCAAAACCTGCTCCCTGCAAACACAGATCTCAACTGAAACAGAATGAGAAGTAAGGATAGTTTCATTCTTAAACTGGTCTTACAGAGGAGATCTTTCCCTCCACAGCCAATCACACCTTCCTGCCTCCCCTGGGAAGCAGATCTCAGCATGGCATGACTCTAGGATACACAGGATCACAGAATATCTCAAGTCAGAGCAAGGCCCTCAGGTCTGGAAGTGACCCCCGGGGTCAGACAGGCTGGGAGTGCAACAGGATGACCTCCTCTGCAGGCAGCTGCTGCACCACAACATCCAACCCACTGGGAAAATGCATCCCAATCTCATTTTTCTGTCCCTGTGAGATGAGAATTCCACATTTCCCTCTTCAAGGCTTGTTTCTGAAACGAGAATGTAATCCTATTTTTCCAATATTTAAAACATGTTAACCCTACTTTGAAGGCAGTGGTTCTCCAAGGCTTTCCAGTAACTACAAAAGATATTTAAATATCCTGACTTTCATTATTGCCTTTGAGATTTGTGATTATGATTGTATCAGATGCAGATGGCACTATATTTCTTCCCAGATTAATTTTAAAAGCAGTTTGGGGTGGACTACTATTCAGAATAAAAAAGAAAAGTTTTGATAAAAATTTATAACACTATAAAGGAGTGTACTGCATAATACAAGCCAATAAATGAAAACTGGTAATGTAGTGAAATAGTGTTTTCTCCATGGCAGGAGAAAGATGCAGGAAACACGTAGTCAGTAGTGAAGGCTGAGGTTTTAAACAGTCTGAAAATATCAAGTTGAGGTGATTCATGGATGCTAGACAATCATCCTTCTTGCTGCAGTAGCACAAATAGGGTCATGGAGGTCAGGGGGAAAAAGAATAAAGAATATCTCCAGATAAATTGAAAGTAGGCAGCTGGCATGGGACAGGCTCAGGCTGTGGTGGAAGAGGAGAACATCAATTAGTGAAGGCACACCATGACAATCATGCTGCTGCCTGGCTGAAATAAAAGTTAGGGAACAGTAGAAACTGGTTAAAACAAAAAAAAAAAAGGATAAGGGTGTTGTTCTCCCCACACATAAAAATCAATGTAAAGGAAGTGCAGCTGATATAAAGTGTTGCTAAATAAAACTGGAAGTGGAAAACCAACTGAAAGCTGGGCTGGGGGTGGAGTGAAAGTGCAGGGGCAGTGCAGCACATCCCTGCCAGCAGTCTGACACTCCTGCCAGGAGAGGGAGGGGACACAACCAGCTGCCAGAACAGCAGCAGCCCATCTCACACCCGTGGGATCATCTGAGTGCTGCCAGGATCCCAATTCCTTCGGGTTGGTACTCACAACACTCACACTGAGGAAGCAGCTTTTGAGCAGGATCGTTTTGTTTGAGTATAAATGAATATTGACATTTCTAACTTTGCTGTACTTGCTGCAGAAATTGCCTGCTGCTGACAGAGGCACAGTGTCAGACCAGGAGGAGCAAGCAAGCTGTCCTCAAAGCTTTTGGAAGCAATCCTTGATACCTGAATGGACACAAACCTGTGGGATGTGCAGTGAAACAGCCATGGACAGGGCCAGAGACAGGAAAGAGTGCTGCAGCAGTCAGCCTTTGTTAGCTCTGTGCTTCGGAATGTGTGAGGGTGGGCAGGGCCCCAGGATCAGGGTCCCTAAATCCAAATTCCATCACTATTACTATTTCATTGGTTGTGACAGTTTGACAGGCTGATGCAGGCATTGAAATCTACCAGAGCTTTGTTGACACCTGCCATGGCTGTGCTGTTTGTGGGAATTCTTTTACTGTGACTGGTGAGCAGTGCACTGGCTGAGCTCTAGTCCAGCCCCAAAAATGAAAGACTCTGCAGTCTAACCTAACAGTGCTGTGGGGCTTGGGCTCTCAGTTCTGTGCAATATTAACTCAGAAAATGCTACTGCAAAGCCATGCAGGTGCAGCCTCACCTAGGAGAAGCTTTTATTTCAAAATATTTAAGCCTGCAATGAGACTATTTATCTGTAATATACTGCACTATCAAAACTGCTGTTCCTTAGAGCCCTCTTTCATAAACATTTCTGTGCAGGATGTTTTGCAGAGACAAAGGAGGGCTCTACATTGATCTCCCCATTGATTTCCACTGCTATGCTGACTCACATATTTGAATATGTCTTTTAAACTTAGGACTATATATTACTGCTTCTGAAAATTTACCATATTCTTGGGAGGAACTGAAGCTCTTGAGTCTTGTAATGCAATTATTTTGAGACAAGATGATTCTGTGGTAAGATTATCCCCTAAAAAGATTATCTTCTGACACAGTCATCCTCTGACAAGATTATCTGCAGAGATGATGTTGATAATTAGCTGGGGATGTGGAAGATTGATCTAGGAAATACAACATGAGGGAAAACTGGTCTGAGCACTTAGCTGAGCCCCAGCTCCGTGTGAAAGTTGTTCATGGGCTAAGCTGCTGGTCTGAGCCTTCAGAGCTTTCAGTTAATGGGGAAAAGCCATGGGCAGGGTTTTTGCAAACCTTAGAACTGGACATTTCTTCTCTAACCAGTCAGTCCAGCATTCACTGCAGGATCTAGCTGCAAAAATACCTGCACCTTCCCTGAAATAGTTTAGGAACTGTTGTGTTCATTTCATGGCAAGTGTGGATACTACATAGCTTAAAACACAGAGTATACACATGGAACTGGAAAAAATGGATTACTTCTGTCTGGCAATTGCTACTCATCAGAAACATTTTCTAGCTGCACAATGTCATGCTTGGTGTTTTCTCTTAGAGGAGGGCAAAGATCAATGATGTTAACTTCCCTCTGTATGTTTGCTTTCCAAGTGCATTGATTCTTGATATTCCTAAAGCACGCCGACATCAGGATCCTGAGACAGGATCCCCATAAAGTGAGAAAAGAGCAAAGGATTTTAATCATTCCAAGAAAAGAAAAGTATAAAACATAACTGGTACCCTTGCAGCCCTCTGCCTTCAGCACCCAAAACCTTGCCACACAAACCCCAGACAGCTTATCTTCAGTTCCTGGAGTCCCTGCAAGGTTGAAGTAAATAGTGTTATTGCTGCCAAGAAGCTGTAAGCTTTAGATGAAAGTTAATATGTTGGAGAGTGTCCAAATCTGAAATGATCAAAGCAACAGAGGTCTGGAGGTTTTAGCTACGCTGATGAGTTGAAGAATAAGAAGTTACAATGGAAAACTTTGAACTGACCTTAAAAATTCACGGGCAACACTTGTATAAACAGACACCATATATTTTTTTAAATGAGAATTAAATGCATTTTCCGGTTTTGATTTTCTTTTCTTTCAATTAATCTAACTGCAGATATTGCACTTGAAGCTATTAAAAGGCTGTAAACTCGAATATGGTTTTTATTCCATCTATCAAAGTCACCCAAAATCAGCAGTTCTCCCCCAAGTTTGTAATCTCTTGCTTGTACTGTGCACATAGAGAATCCCTTCCTTCTTGAGGGAAGAATCTCCCTCTCTGCCTCCACATCCTGTCAGCCTGCAGAGTGCCAAACCATCAGGAATCAGGGAATCAGTCTTTAGGAGTCAGGAAGGATATTGGGTGTGTGGGGAATGGAGGGTTTGTTTTTGCCTTTTTTTCTCCATCAAACCATAAACACAGATCATTTTGGTCAGCCTGCTTTGGAAGATCTGAGGGAAGGGCTGGGCGATCCCCCTGAGCAATGGCACATCAGCTTCCTGCTAAATCAGAGCCATCAGCTGCGTGACAAATTGCCTCTGCTCCCCAGTCTTCTCAAAAGAACTCTGTGGTTAGAAGAACAAAGAGCATGAAATAGTCTTGAAACCACTCTGGTGGGTAAGCCTGGCAGCCAGGACTGACCTCCAGCACAGGGAACAACACAGCACCTTCAAGAATTTGTTTACACTACTCTTGGGCTGCCATTCTCCATTGTTTTAAGGCGTTCTTTATTTTTTTTTAAATGATGACAAATATTTTAAGTTATCTATAGACACTAAATATTTCTCGATCACTCATCCTTCTCTGAGAAAAGACTCAGTAAAATCATCACAATAAGAGTGTGTTCTCCTTTTGTTCCAAGATGGGCTTATGTTTCTGCATTAATTTCTTTTCTTCTGTTCCACAGATAATTAATAGAAGATACTGGGAAGTGCTTAGCTTTACTTCAACCTATTTGAAGTTTATTACCCCTGTGACTCATACATCACAACCACCAAAAATGGATAAATTGTAAAATCTACAATACTAAATCTTCACTTCAAGGACTACTACTCCCAAATCTCCTAGCAGTACATTTTTAGACTGCCCTTTCTAATAACTTAGTTTCCCACTGAGTAAAAAGCTTTTAGTATGTTGAAAATGGAGCAGTGTTATTCTTAGCTACTTGATTCTCAAACTTCCAGTTCTGCTATGGTTCAAGTGGCAGCTCCTCCACACCCTCATCCACCAAACCATTTTTATGACATTAATATAAAACATTCCTTTGTGATATGCAGTAATTTCATCACATTTTCATTTGATTGATGTGATTAAAATATATTTGACTTCATCTGAATTCCTATACATCTTAAACATTGAACAAGACATTTTGAAAATGGCAAGGAATTCAGATGGCTCAAACACTTTGTTACTTCTTAACATTTAATAAGGAGTGCTAATATTTTCCTGCATTGCAGGAATACTTGAAATATCCACATGAAATTTACTTGTTTGAGTTTAAAGATGAAATAACATGGCATTTTCCATGAGTTCTGAAGAGCTAGCTGTCAGAAAGTACTGGCTAGGTAGAAATAAAACCAAAGTTTAAAATTAAAACCCCCAAAGTTTGCAGATAATTTTGAATGAAGAAAAATTACTTCATAGCACAAGATGAGGAAAATGTTGAATGTGAGAGGCCAAAGAGAGCTTTAGTAATGGCTGAATGAAATTTAAATTCCAAAGTAGACAGAAGATTAACTCCTATAGAGCAGCCTTTTCATCTGTTTATAGATTTTAAGGCCTGAAGAGATGACAGTGATCATTGGTTCAATCTCAAATCAGTGCTTCCTACGTGACTTCTACATGTGCACATTCCCCAGCTGGCTGGGGAAAATGTGTCTGTTAGAATGGATTTCAAATGAGCCAAATGCTTGGAAGTTTTAAGCAGATAATCATCAGAATATAGAGAGTGTACCTGAGGTCTATGATAATAAAAATCCAAGTTTATAATCCAATTTTTTATAATGCTAATTTTAATGTTGGTACTTCAGTACTGCACATAGGCACACAGTCAGTCCCTGCAAATACACAAGATGTGAGTAAATGACCCAAATATATTGTGTGTACTGAAATGTGGTGCTATTTCTTACTCCATAATGCATTCACCCCAAAACACATCCACATACTCAAATTATTGCTGGAAGTCTGCTGCAAGTAGTTACAAAAAGCTCTTCAGCAACACCTCCACTTGCATGAGCTTCATTTAAAAGAAGTTTGTGATAAGAAAATCAAATGATGGGGAAATGAAGAATCAGGAGCTCACTAATTTGATGGCATTCAAAGGCTTTTCTGTGTTCAGAGTGCAAATGACAGTAACTCCTGCTCATCAAGCTACACAGTTTAACAAGTACAGTTTTTGAGCAAATATAAGAAAATATCTGTCCAGTATCCCATATAAAGTGAAACAAACACTCAGAGTTAGTGACTCTTGGTGCTAACTCAATAAAAAAAAAATAACTTGTGAACAAATGTGGCCTCACTGTGAAATAAATTTTAAGAGACAAACAAACAAAAAACAACATAAAACCCCCCATTTAACAGTGGGAAAGCACTGGCAGTGCTAACAGTGGGAAAACCTTTGGCATTTCCTTGATAACATTTACATTTATATCACTTTTAACCAAAATTATTTCTTCCTTTGAGGTAGAGTTTGAGAGTCAGAAGACACTGTTGTGCAAGGTCCCCAAGTTCCTTCTGGACTCTGTTACAGTTATCCCAGAAGATGATATGCACTTAGAATCCTACACAGCCTTATCTCCCACTGAAAAATAGGCAATCTCTTTAGAAAATGCATTCAGAAGTTTTAAAACATCTCCTTTTCCTTGTGTGAATATTGCCAAGGGAATTCAAAAGAAAAGGATTGTGGCACTAATGTTCTGAGCCTCATTATATTATTTTAGACCATGTTTAATACTATAGGGGGAGTTCAGGTTCAGTGGTTCTATTTAACCTATTCTCAATAATGCACAATTTATCAGAGATTATTTGCAGCATATGATCCTTTTTGGATTAAACTGGCCCAAAGCCAAGAGTTTTTAAAGCAAATGGCAAGATAAACAAAAGGGGAAGGATTCTCCACAAAATTAGTTCATCACTTGTCTGTGATATTTTTACTGGAAAAATGAACTGTTGTTCTTCCCCTCCTTTTGTTTCATTGCAATTACCATTCCAACTCTGTTCTAACTCCAAACAGCTTGCCAGGAAAACAGCAAACAAGGCATGACTGCTGTCCCAAAGGAATGCAAGTTTGTGGAAACAGTTTATGTCAAGATTTTACTTTTATAAATGTTGAGCCCTACCTTGCTGCACTAGTACTTTGGAGCAATTTTATTCCTGGATCAAAGAACTGCTCAGCATGAACAAATGTCCAGAGACTGTTTATAAGAAGATCAAAGCTATAAATAAGCAGGGCAAACGTATCAGGTTTAATTGCACCAGGGAGCACAGCTCAGAGAGGCCTGGGAGGAGCAGGAGGCTGAGGGGAGGCAGGCTCAGCACGAGGGCTGCATGCCCTGCAGCAGCACCCGTGCCAGCTGTGCCCTTCCATGGCCTGTGGGCACCAGGGAAAGCAGAATCCCAGCAGAATGTCTCTCCTTTGATGCCACTCCTTTATGTGCTTGCACATAATCCAGTATTTCCAGTATGCTGATATTCTGTACTGGAAAGGCTCTACATGCCTTGGAATTTACTTTGCATTTCTGCTTTCCTAAGTTATTGCCAGCCTTCCTCTGCTAGGATTTATTTTTGACATGGAAGAATTTCCCTTTGGTACTTGGAAATGTGCTGTGCACTAAGAAGTTCTGATTACAGTTCCAGGGAGAGGAGAGCTCCTGTGGAACCTGCTCTGAAATGTGTGGTCCAAGCAGAGAGCAGTGCTGGGAGCAGCAAGAGCTGGAAGTTGCCCTGGACACTGGAGAAATCTCAGTCCTGGGCTGGTGTTAATATATCCTGGATGCAAGGGATGCTTTCAAATGTCATAGAATTGTTTAGGTTGGAAAAGACCTTTGAGATCACTGCTGTTCCCCCAGCAGTGCCAAGCCCAGCACTGACCCCTGTCCCCATGTGCCACATCCACAGGGCTTTGAAATCCCTCCAGGGATGGGGACTCCAGCCCTGCCCTAAGCAGCTGTGCCAATGCCTGACAACCCTTTCAGTGAAGACATTTTCCTGATATTCAAAGTAAAGCTCTTCTGGCACAACCTGAGGACATTTCCTGCTGTCCAATCGCCGATTACCTGGGAGCACAGCCTGACCCCCACCTGCTCCAGACTGCTTTCTCAAAGAAGATATCAGAATTTGAAACCAATTATTGCCAACCTTCTGCTTGCTGGGATAGCAAAGGCAATGTCACAGAGCCTGAAGGTGGCCTTGGTGAATCCCTCTAGAGCTCACATAGTTCAGCATGACAAAACCATAATGTTGATATGAAGGAGACTTTGCACCCTGCAAAATTTATTCAAAATTTCAAGCATGTTCTTATTCTCCTTGAAGACAAACCCCAGGTCTGTTTAAAGAATTAATTAGAGCTATGATAAAAGGCACTCAGTCTGGAGTTAGGGCTGCTCTTAGGAAACACAGAAGACCCAGCTTCCAGACTTAGCTATTCTCTATTTTGAACAGTAATTTATACCCATGTCCATACCCTGATTCACTCTCCTAATTCCCAGGCTGTTAGGAAGTTGATTTTTTTCTAACATCTCAATGTGTAATGGCATCTTTTGGCATCTTTTGGCACAAGTAAGTTGAGTTGTAGGGGAAAAATCAAGGCAGATCCCATCTCCTGGTTTTGCCTGAGAATATTCCCAGCCAGCCCTACCACGACAGTTCAGTTGTTCCTTTACCTGTCCCCTTGACTGTTACCATGCAGGAACACCCCAGCATGGGTTTCAAGTCTTTCTAAATGCTCTGTAGCTGTGGACTTCATTTGTAAAAAGAAAAAAGAACACAGCAGAAACCAGAGCAGCATTTGTGAAGCATTTCTTTTCCTCACCCAGCTGTGCTGGTAAAACTAAAACCAGGTGTTGTAAAGGTCCTGGCCGAGTCAGGAGAGCAAAGATGGGAAGCTGTGGGTTGTAACTCTGTAGGAGTGAACCTGTGATAAAAGAATGTCAAGCAGAAAAAGTCATACAGAGAGACTGGAAGAGAAATGAAGAGAGTAGAGGAGGAGGGACGGGGACAGGGACAGGGACAGGGACAGGGACAGGGACAGGATGCAATGCCAGGCTGGAGCTCCCTCTCTCTGTGGCTGAAGGATGTGGGTAGGAGCTTCCTGGCCTTCTCTCTTCAGTGTAATATGAAGTGATGCTCCTGGAGGCAAAAAAAAAAAAAAAAAGAACTAATGAACTCCAGACTAGGCAGAAGCCTAAAGCTGGGTATGAGCTTTTAGGGAGTGAGTTGGAGTTTTCTGTTAGCCTGAGAGCAGCGAGTCTGTCTGTCAGACAGGAGAGGTCATGTGGGAGAAATTCTCACTGGATCAGACCTGATTTTAAGAGCTATGATAGAAACTGAAATTCTTCTGACACACACGACATCCACTTTTAAGGAGAAACCAGACACACAAACCAACAGCCAACAAAATCTCATTTGTGAGGGCTTTTTATTACTATCTCTGTACCTTTAATCCTCCCTGAGTACAAAGGGAAAACAGCAGCTCCTTGATGCATGGTGGTTATATTTTCCTAGATGTGACTTCTTTTAAAGTTGCTTTTCTAGACTGCAGACATAGGTGATGAATTATTGGAATGTGTAGGTATTCTGTGTGGCTGCTCCTTCACCAGTCTCCCTGCAGGTGAAATTTGCTTCTGTGCTTTCACCATGAGGCATAAGAACATTCTGGGCTCTGCTCTGGCTGGGGTTAGGAGCAAACACAATGTATTTGTAATCACAGATGTTCCAGAGGCTGAGGAGTGAATCAGCCCTTCAATTTTCAGGGATGTTTGAAGTTTGTATTTGTATGTTACTGATATAAAAGGTAGTAACAAAGAAACTACAGAGTTAAGTTAGTCCTTCCTACCACAAATAATCGTGTACTTTACATGTACTTTACAGGTGCAACCAGCAAACCAGTTGCATATCCTGTATCTGTTTTTTACCTCTTCTGCTCCAGATTGGCACCCAGGATTGTGTTTGATCTCCAGGATCCTTTGCCTGTGCTGGCTGTGCTAAGATTTGAATCAATAATCAAGCCCATTAAGCTTCATGATCTTTAGTAACAACGTTAGTTTGTAGCTGTCCATATTCCTTGATTTCTTAGTAGTGGTACAGGATGAAATGGTGCAGAGGATTTCTCTTTGTAGATCAGGGGAAAGATAATGTTTTCACAGGCTTAGTGTTTAATAATTGAAATTCTGATGGAAGTTGGCTTTATATTGAAACTAAAATAGTGTGTGGTAAGTTAGAAATTCAAGCATTCATGTTGGAACTCTGACCTACATCTGCTGGGGAAAGGAGAGGCTCCCTAAATGAAGCAGCTGGACAATTGCAGGTGAATGGGGCCTCCCTCTCTCCAGGCTTCACATCTCACACTGTAAATTGGAAATGGAGGAGCTGGATTAGAAACTTGGGAGAAATTTGTGGTGGGCAAAAAGGCTATGGAAGGAGAAAACTTTCATTTAAAGGAAAGATTATTGGTTTTGAGGAGAAGATCATTATAATATATCAATTAGTATAATCAGAAAAAGTATTTCCTTGGTTGTATAAAAAACATGTAGTTGACTCTATCTAGGTGTAATTCTAGCATTAAGAGGTAGAAAATTCCATTTTAGGAGGATGAAAGCAAAAAGAAAATTGCAAGAATGTTCTTTTATACATTTCAGACTTCCTTTTGAAGATATGTCCCAGATAATACAAAATAAAGTGATATGGCCAGAGCTGGGAACCTAAAGTTTGAGTTTGGATTCAAATCTGAATTTTTCAAAAAGGAAGAAAAGGAAGGAAGAAAAGGAAGGAAGGAAGAAAAGGAAGGAAGAAAAGGAAGGAAGGAAGAAAAGGAAGGAAGGAAGGAAGAAAAGGAAGGAAGGAAGAAAGGAAGAAAGGAAAGAAAGAAAGAGAAAGAAAGAAAGAAAGAAAGAAAGAACTAAGCTGTGGTCAACTCACAGGATCCAAAGGGGACATGGCATCCAGCTCCTGATGGGAAGGTGGAGGAAGAGTCCTACTCTGGATCATGGCAAAGCTTCAGGCACCTCTTGGAATCAGTTTTCCAAGGAAATACAACTCCTTTCTTCTGTGCTAGGCTTACATTAACCCTCTTCTAAAATGTGTGCATCCTGTGAGGATGGAGCACACCGTGCTAAATCCTGAGCGCTTCCAAGAATAACGGTGCGAGTTGAAAGAAGGAAAAGAATCAGGCTGATGATCTGCCTGGCAGTGGAGGGGAGGTGGAGTGGCTTTTAATGTGATCCCTGACAAAAAATGTAATTAATTGTACACTTGAAAGCAGTTTAAAACACTAAATAGCAAAGAAAAGAGAATATTAGCTACTCTGCATGTATACGAATGACGATTTCAGTTTGAGATGCCGGGAGGTGAAATTTTGCTCGGTATCAAAATGTTTATTTTAAGGCTTCAGGCAAATTTCAGCACATTCCAGGGAGGTGGTTTCCTGAGCAACTGCAGTGCCCCTCATGCTGCTGGGGGGAAGATTTGCTTGTGACATCTTCAGTGTGAGTCAGTGTGGGGGAGTGACGTGCTCCCGACGTTCCAGTGCCGAGGAAGGAGAAAGAGGATCACAAAACCAAGTGGCATCATGGAGGGACATTCTAATACCAAGCACAAATAGTGAAGTTTTAAGCTTGGTATAATTTCTTTTTTTTTTTTTTAATTACATTCATTGTATAGAGAAAAGAATGTAGATACTTAAAAATTAATACGTCTTCTTAAATTAATTTCATATTTTATAGTTGTTGCAACTTAGATGATGGCAAGAAAAAGCTGTTCCATGACTTTGAAAAACCCCTTTCTGCCAGAATTATCACAGAATAAGCTGAGTTGAAAGGGACCCGCAAGGATCATTGAGTCAAATTATGTTTCTGTAGATGTTTTTAGTTGCAGAGGTTGTTCAGATTTCAGTCCTTGACTTGAAGTGTCCCTGGTGGAGATGGAGTTCCTTGTCTCTTCCCTGTGTGGGTACTGAGGCCCTGGCACAGATCTCCCATCCCTGGAAATGTTCAAGGCCATGTTGGACAGGGCTTAGAGCAACCTGGTCTAGTGGATGGTGGAACTGGATGAGCTGTAAGGTCTCCTCCAACCCAGACCATTCTGTGACTTAGCAGAGACTTTATAAGGAGGTCTTGGAAGGTTTCTGATCCATCCTCCCTCCTTGTCTCTGTTCCAATCCTGCAGACACTGTTCAGCAGAGGCATTTGTGTTTTCCCTCTTGTCAGCCCTCTGAAGGCAGGGAGGCTGGGGATGACACCCTCACACCCATCATTGCTCTTCAAGGAGGATAATGTAGAATAGCAGGAATTGACCTTCAGACCTCTGTTGTTCCACTGTCAAGCCTTTTCTGCAGTGATTCTAGTGACTCAGTTTAGTGTGTAGGGGTTTTTCCCCCACTTTGTCACACTCCTGCCCAGAGGCACTGCTTGCGTGGCAAACGCTCTCCTGGCTTCTTGGGTCTTAATTGTGGTCACGAGAGCATCTTTCTTTGAGCTGCTTTTTGTTTTTCGTGGTAGCTAAAACATGTTTTGACTTCTAAGTGCTCAGAAAATCTGTTGGAGATGGATGGTGCTTTCAGGTAATGGCCTTTTGCCTCAGATTAATGTTTGCTGTTGCATTTTATGTAATTTATTACCTTGGTGTTGTGCTCCAAAGGCTAAGTCTGTTATGACATTATATTTTAATTTAACTCCTTCTTCAGAAATTTTGGGACACAGATCTTGAGTGTCTGGTTTGCTTGTTGCACATTAGGCTGGCAGGCGTCTGTTTTCATCCCTGATTGAGTTAGGAATCGCTGCGGTGCTCCTGCCACAGACAGGGAGGGGAGTGATTTACCATGGCAGCAGCACTTGTGCTCATCTCAGTGCTCCTTTTTCTCTTCCTTTGGTTAAAGAATCGTTGAGCTTGGCATCTGCTTGCTGCTGCTTCTCTCTTTTTATCATGTAAAATGTGTATTTTTCATTTTACACCATCCACGTGTTTCTCCTAAACACAACAAAATGCTTCTCAGGTCTTAGAAAAAGCCCTTTAAGAGGGAATGTGGGAACCAGCACTCCTCTCTGATTTTTCATTGTGAAAATACAGGCACTGAGCCAAAAAATTCCTACAAAACCCCAAACAAATCTAGCCAGCAGGATTCTGGTCCAACCTCTGTCATATCGAACAGTGATGAACTGGGGGGAAGGAGAGGAAATAATCAAACCAACCGTGATCTGACAAATGGTTTTACTGTTGAATCTTGTGCTTGTCCCAGCACTGTCAAGCCCACTGACCTGAAGGGAATGGGAAATCATTGTGATCAGCCCTAATTGCAGAAGAGCCATAATTTGGCACATTGGTTGCTATGGAAGCGATTGACTTTTCTCGTGCTGTTCCTGAGAGGATGCTGTTGGTTCCTTCTGCTAGATCAAGAGATGGAACCAGTTTCAGAACAAAACAAGCCCCAGTCTGGTCTGGAATTCTGGATTGGAGGCAGGAATACTGAAGGCATTGCTGGAGTCCTGGGTGTGAATCCTTTTGGGATTGGCCACAGACCAGTTGCCCTTAGGTGTCACCGAGTTTGCTTGAACTGAAAGCTGCAACTTGGAGAAGAGTGGTGGGATCCAGAGTTCAGGGTTTATTGAATCTTACCAAAGCAGAGTTGTTCAAGATAAGGAGCAAAAATAATACTAATCCCATAGGTTATTCCCACATGTTTTAACTGTTAAATAACTGGAGACAACATGCTTTTCTTGAAGCTTCCTGGTGCAATCTGTTAATACCCAACCCTTGCAGGGTTTGGGTTCAACCTACCTGGAGGAGAAAAAAAGGGAAAAAAGAGGGGAAAAGGCTGTAAATGATCTAAATTCTGTTTTTGTGATGAACTGCCCAACTTTAAAGTGTTGTGGCTGCTTTCACAGATGTAACCTAGGTGGCTCCTGAGGTGTTCTGCTTCAGATACTTCAGCAGCAGCAGCCTAGCACCTCTGGCTGCCCATCCAGATGGATCCCAGGAGTCTAAGGAGTTGTTTTGCCTCAGCAAGCAGCAGTGCTTGCTTTCAACTGATCTGTTGGGAAACAGTAACATTTTTGTGCTAATACTTTGGCTTTTTGAATATTTATAGCTTTCTGCCAGTGAATAAATATGGACATAAGCAAACCAACCCTGATGGTTTTGAAACTGTCAGTGTTGGGCCTGTGAGGATCAGTGTGAAACCTTTTCTTCCATATCTGAGCAGGTGGGGCAGATTTCTCACTGGACTGAGTGACTCTGGCAGAGGAGTTTCCTCTTCTAGCATATTATTTCTTGACAACAGGAGCACTGATGCTCTTGAATCCCAGCAGGGTTTGGGTGGGGTGGCACCTTAAAGATCATACAGTCCCACCCCTGACATGGGCAGGGACACCTTCTGGAACAGGTTGCTCCAAGCTCCATTCAGCCTGTTTTTGTCATAAAAATGTAGCTGGAGGTGAGGGAAAAGAAAGAGGAAGTGGTCAGTAATTCTACTTCTTTTTTCCTGCAGTGTTTTGAGATGCTGTTATTTTGTTTCACCTCTTTATGGAGGCAACCCCCTCAGTATTCATTTTACCATTATTGTTAGCTGTAACAATAGAAGAAGGGTTGGTTGCATTTGTAGGAAGCTGCTCTGTTCCTTTATAAGCCTGGTTCCCATGTCCCAGTGCGTCTGGATGAAAGTCCTTGAATTTCAGTGATGCTATGGAGAGCTGCCCATAAGTGAAAATATGCAGTGCTCTGAAAGCCACACCATGACTTGTGCTCTCTTGCCAGTTGCTGTGACTTCCTCACCCTCCCCAGGGTTGCAGAACAAGAACTTCTTTATTCTTATCTAGCGTGACTGTTGTTCCCCTGGTGAAATTGGCTTCACTCGTCAGCATTCCCCCTGTCCCATCTGCTCTGTTCTCCAGGGCAGCACAGCTGCCCTTGGACCCTGAAGAAAGGAGATCAACTTGTGCATAACCTCCTGTACCACAGTAGATTTTCCACCTCATTAAGCAGAATTTTTGACTTTTTATGTCACTAATTATTTAGCTCCAAATTGCTTGAAAATAATTACCTTGAGTCCAAACACGACTGTTTTGGCCAGCTGCCAGTTTGAAAGTGCAGCCCTGCTTGGAAGCCCTGGTTGTACCAGCCTGGCTTCAAATTCTTCCAGTGCCCTGGGACTTACTGCAGGCTCCAAAATCCTTGTATTTGGACTGAGACTGTAGCAGCCTCCCCCCCCAGCTCCTGTGCCTGCTGGTTTTGTTTCTCAGAGTTAAGTCCTCACTGACTCTTCCATATGTTCCCGTGAGGAACCCCATCCCTGTGGGGAAGCCTTGTCCCACCACATATGGTCAGCACTTGCTGCTCTCCACTCCTGCTGGCAGAATCTGCCTGGGCTAGCATTCCTGCTCTATTCCCATCTATTCTTGGCATCTGTCTTGCCTTGAAAGAGGAGCTGGGGTGATGTGTGCAGTTACCTGCACGTCTGTCACCTGTGTCTGCCCCCTTCAGTGACTTCAGTGGTGTTTCTCCACCTACATTTTACAGATGAAATTTCAGCTCCTGGTCTGTATAACTTCAGGGCACTGTGAGGACAGTGGGAGTGATTTGATTTGATTTTATTTGAGTGGGGTAAGATTTTCATAAATATAGTTTATGTTTTAGAGAAAGAACAAAATTTAAATTGATCTTATCCACATGGATAGTAGTCTTCCCTCTCCAGTCATTGAAGATACACAATAGCAACAGCCCTAGGCATTGTTTCTGTTAGAAATTAGCCCCCAAAAGAATCAGAGAATAACAGTGTTGGGCTGGAAGGGATCATTCCACCTGCTGCCAAGGGCAGAACCTTCCACTAGACCAGGTTTAAGCCCTGTTCAGTCTGACTTGTTATTTTAAAAACTGGCAACAGTAAATTAGTCTATTTCTGTAGCAGTTATTACATCCAAACAGAACTTTTGAAGTCTTATTCAGGTACGTAATGGTAGGTTTTCAAGATTGTTGTCAGTGTTGTAAATGCAAAGACCATAATTTAGTCAGATTTTCTTCTAATAAATTTCTCCTGGGAACGTGCTAATAGATCAGAGCAGGTAAGGACAAGGTCTTTGTGCTGTCTTGTCTCTTGCTGGTGACTTCCCACTTAACAGTGGTTAAAGGTGACAGTAAAGTGTCATTTGCCTTGCTAAATGTTTGGCTCATTTTAATGCTCCTTGTGTTTTGACCGGGCAAAGCTGCCTTGGAAGAAGGAAAGGTGTTTGTCAAAATCCTCTTCTGTAGACTCTTCTCCCCAAGAAAAGGATGGAAATACGGTGTTATATATGTATGTAAATATTTCTGAAAGCCTCCTGCAGCTTTCTCTGTGCCCCTGTTGGTTGGCCAGGGTTGGCCTGACCACAAAGGGAGCAGGTTTTTCAAAATTCTTGTCGGATTTCTACCACCTGATAGAAGTAAAATAAGAGGAAGGAGTGTGAGAGGTTTTGAAAGAGAGTTGCTGGAATTAAAGAGATTATTTCGGTGGTTGTGATGCTATGTGCTGGTGGAGGTTAGGATTTATTTTTCTTTTTTTTTTTTTTATTTCTCTCATGAAATTTTGTCCCATTGTTGCTAAGAGACAATAACTACTGATACTTAAGAGAACAAAATATGTGGCTGGGAAGAGGAGGAGGATGGAAAAGGGTGGCTACTCTCTTAGATGAGGAATTTTCTCTTTAAAAGGACAGAGGTACTGCAGGAATTGGGCTGGGGCGAGGGACCGTGGGCCTGCAGGATTCACTTTGTCCTCCCGCTGCTTGTCCTACCATGGCTGAGCCTTTCCTTGTGAGAGCAGCTGCTGAGCTGGGACCTTATTCCCCCCGATGTGGCTGGAAGGGACCTTCACCATCTCTTGGGATGCCTCGGAGGAAAAGCCGGGACCCGCTCGCGAGGGGCGCGTCTCCCCGGCTGAGGCAACCTCCCACATCCCCTAATACTCACAAGTTTTAAAGAATTATATGCTTTTTTCCCTTGTTTTAAATTCACTTTTTAGGTCCAGACAGGGCAAGATAGCAGCAGAGATGGAATCAATAGTACACAGAAATTACCCAGCCTTAATAAACTTCAGTCACGGCTTCCTATTGCAGCTGTACATCAGCCCAGACACACAGAGGCTGTGCTGGGAGGTGCTGCCTGAAACAGGGGCTGCTAAAGGGGTTACAGATGACGCTGCTTTCATCTTTTTCAGGTGCTCTGGTTCCTTCCTATGCTTCTATTGTGTTCCTGATGGGTTGGAGCAAGAAATCTTTCCCCAGAAAATCCTGCTAGAAGTCGCGGTGCTCCCAAGCACTGTTCCTCCTCTCGGGGCTGGATGCACAGTCCCTGTGCCCAGCCCTGCTCTGGCTATTTGTGACAGTCTGGGAGGGATCAGTGTTAACATTCCCCCAAAATGGGAGCCTCCATCTCCTCCCAGCCCGGCTGCCCCTGCCTGGGGCTTTTTCACTACTCTCAAACCCACCCTGCTGGCCATGCCCGCAGCTGCACCGAGGGGAAGAGCAGCTCCAGTGTTAAACAATAGGTCAGGAACTGTTGGGAAAAGAGTTGGTAATCGTTAAGTTTGTGCTGTTAGTTTGGTTGTGGTAAAAGGGTAGTTAGAAGAAATACGGCGCTCAGTGTAAAGTGTGCCACCCTCCGGGCGAAACGAGCCAGGTGGACAGAGCTGTAAAGGGCCAGTTGGGCACCTAAAAGTGGATTTGCATGAAGGATCCAAAAAAAAACCAATCCAAAGGGACAGAAAAGGGTTCTCTGCCCCGGGGAAGCTGTGCTGCTCCACCTGGAGCATTGGGGACATCGTTGCTGAGGAAGCCCCAGTGCAGCATCCTCGACGGGAACGCGCCTGCTCGGCCCCCTTGCTTTGGGCCTTTCTTTTTATTATAAGAAATGCAGAAATCACTGTAGCACCGGGAATCTGGTCCCGTTTCTTTTCCCGTGCCTTTGCCTGAAAGCCCTGTAATTTCAGATTACAATAATTGGGAGGGAAGGGGGTCACATTCTCCATTCCAAGGGAGGTTCCCACCTGTCTTTCAAACCGAGACACATGCCTAATATTGCAAAACAAAAACAGTCTTTGGCAAACACATGGTCTTTAAGGGAATGTTTCTTCTTTTTTGATATTGAAAAAGCCTTCTGTATCAATAAGAGTGTAATACACTACCCTCAAACTTGTCTGGAATAAAAGGTCAGTTTAAGACCTAAAAATAAATACAAACAACTTTATTTACCAGCCAGGGCCTTTGATGGATGGCCTTTGACATCCAACGTTGGATGTCCAGAGCTGGAGCACAGCCCCACATTCATTTTTTTGAGCTAAAGTGCCAAAAACTGTAAAGAAAGAAACAATTTCATTTCTGCTCTCCATCAGTAGGGAACTTACTGCTTCTGTCCTGGTGTCCTTGATTTGTTAAAGAGCTCAGGAACATTTTCAGGGATCAAAGTGTAATCCTGCTTCCAGGAGATATTCCAGATCCCCAGCCTTGTATTTATGATAACCGGCCTTTTATATATATATAAAATATGTTCAGTAATGAGTCTCTCATTTCCCCCTCTCATTTCCCCAGTTCTTTTTTCTTTGGCCCAGAAGGGCCCCCCTGAGCCTCCTTTTCTCCAGGCTGAGCCCCTTTCCAGCTCTCTCAGCTGCTCCTGGGGCTCCAAACCCTTCCAGCTCTGTTCCCTTCCCTACTCCAGCCCCTCAATGTCTTCCCCCAAACTGACCCCAGGATTGGAGGTGCAGCAGTACAAAAATTGACATTTTTAGAGATGCATATAGGGCCGCCTTCATCCCTTAGTAGTTAAATTTTTAAAAATCCCTTCTTGATGTAAACAAGACTAATGAAAAAATCTTCCATTAATTCTGAGATTAGGGGGATATGCAGAAATGGTCAAGGATATTTTCCAAATACAGCTCAAGTGTATCCAGCATAATTTAAAGCAGATGTACATAATAATGGGACAGATTCAGGTCACATGGAGATAGGGAAGTTGTTAGATAAAACTCTGCAGTTATGTAATTGAAGATCAAGGTCCTAAATGGTATTTATTTCTGCCCTTCCATAAGTGCTTGCTTTTTGCACATAGCTATTCTTTTTTTCGTTGCTAATTCAAGAATTTTTGATTTCTTGAAGGTAAATCAGTCTCATGCTCAGGCAGATTTGGGGATGGTTGCCTCTAAGGGAACTGTTGCCCAGTTCTTGTTAGCCACTCACTGAAATAGATTTCAGCTGGTTTGAAAGTAAAAGTATGGCAATTAAACTAAAAATATTCTGTGGACTACATTGTTAATGTCTCCCAGGGGCACTACCCTCCACCATTTATCTAGAATTAGATGAGGGTGGCTATCAAACCAGTCACAGAATTACCAAATAAATCATGGAGAAATTTCATTTGCTTGTAAGCATTTGCAGCTGAAATATGTGGCAGCTTTCATATAGGAATTGAAAGGAGGTAACAGAAACACTATTTGAAAATGACAATGTACAAAAAAAACATTGGACATTTTGAATGTTATGGTTTCTTGAGAAGAGCAAACCTAATAACTCTGCCATAAAATGATATATTTGGTTTTCAAGGAATACTCTGAACATTTATGAGCACTTATGAACTCAATCTTGCTGCATGTGATGCCTACAGAGGTGTTAGAGTTAACCCCTTCAGAAATCCAAAGGGTTTCTAGATAAGACATCTGAGAGAGCTGCCAGGCTCCGTAAAATTGCTCCTAAGTGGCCTAAATCAGGTAAATTCCAGGGTGAATTGCAGAGAGCTGCTGACGTATTGAAAGTGGGTTGAATTTTTTGAAGGGAGGATCAGAGATATTCAATTGCTTGACAAGCTCTAGTTGTGTTTCTAATTTGCATTTTTACAGTTCAGTCAAAGAAAAAGTCATTAACTGAAAAAGAGGCAGAAGTAGATGGAAAGTATGGGGGTGTTCCCTGCTAGGATCTGCTAAAATTGTTCAAAATAAAGAGAAGAAGGTATCTGTGTGAGCCTTAGGTATCTCCACTTGTTGCAGCAGACCTCTCAGTAGGGGTATAAATGAGCCAAGACACAGACTCTCACTTGAGAGTCAAAGTTTGAGTAAAATGTGGTTGCTGCACCAGCTGGAAAACACAGAGGAGAAGGGAGAAAAAAACAGTTATGCCCTTTCCCTGAACTTAGGAAGAGAGTATTAGGTCTTACTGTCAGCCCTGAAAGGCAACATACAGCTTTTTTTCCATAATACCCATTCACAGGCACTTGAGAGCTGTTCTGTCTGTTCTTTGACATTCAGTTAAATGATTCCACTTATTTTTTTAAGACTTTAGCAGGGGATAATCCAGTACAATGGTGCTTTGCTTAAATTCAAAGTTATCTGTACTTTGAAAGCCAGGTTATAATAAAATAATTGATAGTTCTGTGTGAAATATGGAAGTCTCACAGCTCCACTGCTGTGGTTCAGCTGGTGATACCTTGTACCATGACCAACATCTGGCAGGGAATGAGCATGGGGTGACTAGACCAGGCAGAGGAACCTTAAGCTGAAGGAGGTCAGAGTAAGATTGGATATGAGGAAGAAATCATTCCCTGTGAGCCTGGTGAGGCCCTGGCACAGGGTGCCCAGAGCAGCTGTGGCTGCCCCATCCCTGGGAGTGTCCAAGGACAGGCTGGATGGGACTTGGAGCACCCTGGGATAGTGCAAAGTGTCCCTGCCCAGGGCAGGGGGTGGGCATGGATGGGCTTTAAGGTCTTTGCCATGCCAAACCTTTCCATGATTCTGTGAATTGCAATCACAAACTGGTTTGGGTCGAAGGGATCTGGAAGATGTTGTGGTTCCAGCGCCCTGCCACTGGCACTGTTACCAAAGCACATGATTATGATCCTCTGCAGCTTCAATGTACCTGTACAATGAGTTGAGGCAAGATTGGAGTTTTCTGTGTTTTGCAGGTCAAAGCCAGGTTCGTGCCCCTTGGAGATGTTTAAAGGTAGTTTAAAAGAAGTGGGGGGTTAAGGACAAAGTTAAACCTTCAAGGAGTGAAGTTTGGCTGGGAGTTGTTCCCAGCATTGAGCCAAAGGAAACTGGCTGTGCCCAGTGCCCTGCAGCTGCCTCACCTGGGCACTCCTAAATCCTCCCAGGTGGGCAGTCTAGAGGTAGATCCAGCTGTTCCTTTCTGCCCCAGGTGTGTAAGTCAGCATAATTTGAATATTTTTAATATCGTGGTTGTGAAGACAGAATGGGAATGCACCATAAGCTGTGGAGCCATATCCAGGGAATGGCTTTTACCAAAAAATCTACCTTTAAAAACGTAGTCTACCTTTTAAAGAAAGAAATAACCTTGGAAATAAAAGTCTTCTCTAGTTTTCATTTTACATAAATGTCTCTGTTCTGGCTTGGGCTCCTAGAGCCAGTCAATGCCCACAGATTGACTGTGGGTGGTCAGCAGCTCCTCAAATTGGGCCATCCGTTTAAATTTGTCTCCCTTAAATCCATCGGATTCACGTCAGCGTCGGTTCAAGCAGTACAGTGGGGATCCAATAACTCAGCTTACGTGCACCTACTGCATCATCCATTGTCACAGCAGTGAAGCCACACTGGAAGGACAGCTGCAGATGCTCAGCTCCCAGAGCTGGTGGTGCTCTGAATGCAGTTGTGGTTGCATGGGAGATGCTCCCGGGTTTTTAATTTGCAGAAGTGCAGATGAGAAATACAAAAATTGCTGTAAACGTCTGTGAGCTGTACTCTGTGAGATTAAATGTGAATTTCTGGAAGCAACTGGCTTAAATTTAAGGTTTTGTACATATCCCAGGTTCCATGATTTGTGGGTTTCAGTTACAGTTATCAAAAAGCAATATTTTAGTTAAAGTAGCATCCTTTTACTGTTGCTGCAGGCTGAGTGCTGGAGGAGCCCAAAGCAGGACAGAGCTAGGAAATGGAGATGGGCTCTTTTCCAGATTGTACATTATCAGATGAATAATTAACTGTAGACTAATTGCAAATCCTAATTAGTCTCCTATAACTGCACTAAGCACAGTATTACTTCAGTGTAAAGTGGTAAGACCTTGACCTTCAGACTTTAACCCTGCTATTGGTGTGAGCAGGAGGGAACTTGTCTTTCAGAACCCAAATTAAATGTGTGATACTACAAGTCAAAAACCGCCACAGGTTTTTGTTCCTCCTTTTTTGTTATAAAATTAAAAGTATACAGAAATGCCAGGCCTTTTCCCAGTGAGCATTGCTAGCTAGAAGCTCATCTGTGCTGCTTTCCCTACAGGTGGTAGAAAAAAAAAATTGAAAAAAATCATTAGGAATGTTGGGTTTGGCCTCTTTTGCAGACTTGATGGGGAATTTGTGGCGTGGCCCATAGGGGCAGTGCAGAAAGTGAGTTGTGTTTGGAGAGACCTGATTTCTGTATGACCATGGGTGTGTTGGGGACAGCAGGTGACAGTGGAAGTTGCACTTCCACAAATGTATTTTCTGTCCTGGTCTTTCCTGTTAACTACTCAGTAGCTCAGGTTGGTTGCTTTGCAGCTTGTTGGGCACCTTCCAAATGGCTCTTGTGGCCTTGTCTTCTCTGTGAGGAACAGAGGGAAGAGAGCAAACACTCTTCTCCAATGCTGGTCCAGAAAATCTTGTTCCCTGGAAGCTCTGGTGCTTCTGCTACAGGGACAGATACCTGGGTGTGCTCCCTAATGAGCAGTGAGAGGAGCAGCAACAGTTAACATTGGAGAAAACTTATATCTGTGGTACATGACCTAAAATTAATGACCAGCATGGAGTGGTAAAACAGACTTGAATAACGTGAAGAACCTGAAAACCTGGATACTGAGGGTACACAACAGGCACAGGCGTCTGCAAAACCACTGAGCAGCAGCCAAAAGCAAACAATTCCTGTCTGAATCTGGTTTTCTTGTGTTTAGGTGACACTGAGCAAGAGCTGGGACCCCCTCCATCCGTAGATGAGGCAGCGAACACACTCATGACTCGCCTGGGCTTCCTCCTGGGAGAGAAAGTCACGGAGGTTCAGCCAGGGCCCCAGTACAGCATGGAGGTGCAGGACGAGAACCAGGTATGGCCTCCCCTCCCCCTGATCCCCTGTGGCATGGGTTGGGATCACTGTGGAGTTTGGGTGGTTATTGTCTAATTCCATGGCAACCAGGTGTCTCAGTGTAAGGGTGAAATAATGGTGCTGAGGTAAAGGTTGGATCTGCTCATCCCACGGTGACTCATCCTCACTGAACAGCAGGCCATGGTTCAGGGATCAGCCATGTGAGACAGCTTCTGTTGTTTTTCTGTTTCTGCAAATGTAGGAGTGGGCAGTGTTTCTAATCAGATTATAGTGACCAAAATAATCTGTACTTGCCTGGCATCTTCTCTGTGATATTTCAGAAGTACTTCAGTAGTGTTACATAAAGACTGAACAGTCTCTGCAGAAGGGAGAGGGAAATAGTAATAGCCTGATTTTACAGATAGTCATGGTTCTTGCTCATGTTGGCCCAACAAGGTGATTTCATGCTTGAAAACAGACAAAGAAAGCAAATCATACAATCTTTATTGTGATGGAGCTTGTTATACCCCTGGCTGTCTGGAAAGCTTTGGGCTATGATACAGGTTTTGTAGGAACTGCCTGAGCCTGAGTTTCCCCCTCCTTTTCCTCAGGTGTAGACAATTAGCAGCTTTGCTGATTGAAAATAGGAGGCCTTTCCTCCCCACCCCTTTTTGTATTTAAATTGACAGATGGCTAATCCAGTATATAGCAGGAGAGCACAAAACTCATCAACCACTTCCAGTTCTCCGTTCTTTTAATTGTCATTGGATGACTCTGCATAAGTCACTCAAATATTTAACATAAATGTGATTTGGAGAGCCTGAATTCCTGAAAAAGAGAGTCAGTGAAAAGTGGCCTGTCCTCAGCACAGAACAGATGTGGACCTGCTGGAGCAAGTCCAGAGGAGGCCATGGAGTTGTTGGTCCAAGTGCTGGAGCCCCTCTGCTCTGAGCCAGGCTGGGAGAGCTGGGAATGTTCAGACTGGAGAGCAGAAGGCTCCAGGGAGACCTTAGAGCCCCCTCCAGTGCCTGAAGGGGCTCCAGGAGAGCTGGAGAGGGAGGCTGGACAGAGGGCTGGAGTGACATGAATGGCTCTCACTGCCAGAGGGCAGGATTAGATGGGATACTGGGAAGGAATTCTTCTGTGTGGGGGTGGTGAGGCCCTGGCACAGGGTGCCCAGAGCAGCTGGGGCTGCCCCTGGATCCCTGGCAGTGCCCAGGGCCAGGTTGGGTTGACTGACTGACACAAGACATTTTTGATCTCCTGCATGAGCTAGTTGGATTGAGAGCCAAGAAATGTGATTTTGTAAAGTTTTTGCCTTTAACACATATGTTACACTTTTTAAGACTTCCCATTCAATTTCTTACAGCAAGTTGTGGATTTAAAATGGACTGTACTATACATTGGGCTAGAAAATGTCCTTTTAACAGGCACCTATTTCAACTGAATACTTCAAAGCCAAGCAGAGCTTTCTACTATAAATGGTTCCTTTTGTTGTTACCTTTTGACAGAAATTAAAATCCAGTCTTTTCTCTAAAGCCAAAGATGTCTTTGGAGAATAAATAAAAGAAAAAATCTAAAGAGAAATAGCAGACTTGTCCTCTAAACTAGATTGGTATCTTGGGCTGTGTGCTAATTTTTGCATGAAAAAGTTTTCCAGGGCCTTTGAATGCCATTCATGTTCAGGAGAAGATAAAGAGAGGCTGGTTCCTCAATTACCAAGTTAATTTTTTCCTTCCTTTGTAAGTGTCTCCTGATGTCAGCACTTGCCTTGAATCCTGGAATACTCAAGGTTGGAAGTGACCTCGTGAGGTCAACCCATCCATGCTCCCCTGGAGGCAGGGCTGGCTTCAGGGGGGGACTGTGGTTCTCAGGGCTCATCCAGGCAGGGTTGGAAGATCTCCACTGATGGAGGTCAGTGGGCTCTCCTGACAGCCTCTCGTGGGGCTCACCAGCTTCAACTGTGAAAAACATTATTCTTCTACCTGGCAGAAAATGTCCTGGATGGAAGCTGTGACTGCAGCTCCTTTTCCTTTCCCTTGCTGAAAGGAAGGGAAGCTTCTCAAAGGAAGTTGTGTCTTCTCTCCAGGCCCTGCAGGTAGTGGAAGGATGCAGCTATCCTTGGATCCAGTGTCCCTGTCCTTTCTGTAGGCTGAATGAACCTTCTCCATCAGCTTCTCCACCTCAGCCACCTCACACTTTCAGGGCTCTCTTCTGGCTCTGCCATCTCCCACTGGCTGTCTCAGCAAACAAATCCTCTCCAAGCTAAAGCTGCTTCTGAATTGCAGCAAATTTTGGTAAAACCTCTCCAGATCTCCATCCCACACTGAATTTCTTCTACCTTACTTCCAATCATGTTGAAAATCACTCAATGGGACGTTTATGGGATTTGCATGAATTAAATTAATTCTTCTATTAGCCATTGATTGATTAAAATCTGAATGAGCCTCTGACCAGTAGTTTGCACTTGAATCTAAAAATTAGAACAATTTTTTGGGTTTTAGTGTGTTAATTTACATGAGCTCAGCAAAGAAAACCTTCTTTGTATCAGAAGCTGCTGCTTGTTATTCCAGCCATGCTTTGCCTGCTCGGGTGAGACAATAATTATTTGCCATCTCACCAGTGCTCAAGCTGAAAGGAAGATAAGGAATGGGAGTATTTGCACTGAAACTGCCCAATCTGTGCATCTCTACGATGCCTTTTCCCCCAGTTGCCTTATTTTGAATATATCCAAGGATATATTCTCTAATCCAGATTGTACTAAAATAGAATGTTGTCTTTGCTTTTAATCGTGACTTCCTTAATGGGAGATCCCAAATGCTGAGGATTAAATCCTTTTTCTCCTACTTTTTGGGAAATTCTTTCTGACTGTATTGTCTGCCAGAGCAGCACAAAGGACACTGAGGTTCTGGCAGAACAGAGTAATTTTTGAAAGTTCAGTGAAAATGTGACAGATGAAACAGCAGCAATAATAATACAGAATGTTCTGTCAATGGAAATTTATATTTAAAACTCACACAGAGGAACATTTTTCTATATCAATACAAAAATAAAACATGTCAATCAACGCCAAGTGATATACTGTGTTATTTCATAATTTCCAGTTGCAAGGAGCTTGTTCTTCAGGAGCTGCATTGATAACACAGCAAATAAAGGAACTTTTATCACTTCTGGCATTTCATGAAACAATAGTTTTATCAGCTGGAGGGAAGATAAGTGTACCATCCTTGCACTGAATTTTAATTTGCTTTAAAGCACAGTGATTTCTATGTTTTAAAGTTAGTGGATGTTATTTTGTACTGAGATAACTTTCAGTGGGGATTTGTTTAAAATGACAGTTAAAACAAAGACATAGAAAAACTCCACCATAAAGAATTTATAATAGTAATAAAGCTTTACATTCCTGAAGATCCCATATGTAAGCTGATCAGATGGGATTTACCAGTGGCATTTTAAATAGGATGGAGAGAGGAGAGAGTTGCTTTGCTTGTCCCAGGTCCTTCAGTAGAGATGACCACGTGTTGGGAGCCATCATGTGCACTGCTGGCATTTTAGAATCACTGGATCATTAAGGTTGGAAAAGAACTGGAAGATGATCAAGTCCAGCCTTTGACTGAATCCCACCATGTCACTAAGCCATATCACAAAGTGCCACATCTGCTTGTGGCTTGAATGCTTCCAGGGATGGTCACTCCACCACTGCCTTGGGCAGCCTGTTCCAATGCCTGACCACTCTAGAAATTTTCCCTAATATCCAACCTGAACCTCCCCTGGCCCAACTTCCAGGCAGTTTCCCCTTATCCTGATGCATGTTGCTTGGGAGAGCAGACCAACCCTGATGGAAATTATAAATGAACACAGAAATACTCACACAGTTCATTTTCTGCTGTGTTGGGCTGTCTGTGTTAATACACAAACCTTCCAGCAGAGCTGTGGCATTGGCACTGTGTCCCTGCTTTGCTGATGCACTGATCCACGTTGGGGATATTCTGTAATTGGGCTGAGATCAATTCAGAGTAAAGCTGTGGGGTGGCCAAGGGGCTGCCCCATCCCCCTTGCCAGGGATGCTCTGTGTTGCCTCCAGCACTTACTCTCTGAGTAAGGATTTTTACAAAACCCATGGAAGTACTTGGACAAAGTCGTTTTTTTTCCTGGTGGCTTCACGTGGTAGCTGCCATTATGGTGTCCTAATATAAAATGCTGTGTTTGACTTAAAAATGTCCCTCACAGACATTTTTAAAGTTTCAAATATGGAATAGGGAGGAGGAAAAAAATTACAGGTCAAGCCTGTTATGCAGTTTGCTTTCTGTGCCACAGAGAAGGGGATACTAAGCCACACAATTACATGGGGGATGCTCCCACAGAATAAAAGAAATCTCATTTCATCAAATTCCAGATGGGGAATGAACCTCTGCCCTTCCTTCCTTGGGACCAGGCTCATTGTAGGGTGAGTGAAGTGGCAGGAGCAGCAGTGCAGGAGAACCTGCTGTGCTCTGCACTGTCCCCTGAGCCAGGGAGATGTGGGGTTACCTCCCTGTGCAGAACCCTAAAGATGACCTCGAGGGAGGATGACATGCTGAAACTCCCATTTTTTAATGCTTCCTTTTTGCCCATCCTCCTGCACTGACCCTCCTGAGGGTGTGGCTGCTCCAGTGCCCACCCTGTGGGTGGGTGCCTGTTCTGTCACTCAGTCCTGTGCAAGGAAAGTGTTGAAATTGCCTGTTTATTAAAATTAAAAAAAAAGCAAAAAAAAAGCTCTGAAGTCTGGTGTAAGGGTGATGAAGTTGGTGAGTTCAGGACACAAAAGGTCACCTGTGCCTTGGCCCTGCACAGCAGTTTTGTCCCCTGCAGATGCTCCAGGATGTGTTTTCAGCAGGGAGGAGCTTTTTCCAGAGGAGCTTCTGTATCCAGTAGCCTGCAGTTAAAATGAGGACTCTGTCATGTATCAAACTGAATTCAAGAATGATTTTGGATTTTTAATAAATCCATCTCCCTGCACAGGATCAGATGGATAAACTCCTCCAGGTTCCTTGCACACAGTATCCTGTAGGGTCTTACCAAAAATCACCTTTAAAACACCATCTTCTTTTTGCTGCTTTATTTTCCATATTATTGAGGATTTGTTCAAATTTTATCTGGTGGGAAAAGCATGCCTGGGCAGGGAAGGGCCATCTGGTATCTAGATAAAGGAGCTCTGTTGTTTTCCTGGAATGGAGGAAACATTTATAGAGCAAAATAAAAACTGCAGCCCCACAAGGATTCTGAGCAGATGGAAATGGCCCAGAGGTCTTTGTAGGATTTCCTGGATATGGTGATTGTGACTGTAAGTAAAGGTGAGATCACACTGTGTGTTTCCCACCCCAGAGCTCTCCACTTCAACAGAAGCACCAAATTTACCTCTCTGTCACAGTTTTTGCTTATTTGTGCTTTTTTTTCTTTTAAGCTTTCAGTTCAGTGCTAACAAAACAACCAAAACTCCCCATCAAGAATGGAATCAGGCCTTTGATAAATGCCACTGTTTATGTTTCCTGTGGCTCCAACTGAGCACGGAGGCTGGGATCTCTGAAGCATGAAGGAGAAAACGAGCCCAGTGTCTGCCACAGGTTGGGGTGGGGGGTGGCCCCACGGATGTTTTCATTCCAAGCTGTAAAGCTCTTTTTAACCTCCCCAGACGAGGCAAATCCTCAAGTGCGAGCCGCAGCGAGCCTTCCCCCCCCTGGCAGTGCCCGTGGTGAGTGATGTGTTCCTGCTGTCCCGTTTGGGTTTTGCAGAGCTCAGCGGTGACGCAGCGCATCAGCCCCTGCTCCACGCTGACCAGCAGCACGGCCTCGCCGCCCGCCAGCAGCCCCTGCTCCACCCTGCCCCCCGTCAGTGCCACTGTCACGGCCAAGGACTGCACCTACGGGGCTGTCACCAGCCCCACATCCACGCTGGAGAGCAGAGACAGCGGCATCATCGGTGAGTGCCGGCCCGGGCTCTTCCTCTTCCTCTTCCTCTTCCTCTTCCTCTTCCTCTTCCTCTTCCTCTTCCTCTTCCTCTTCTTCCTCTTCTTCCTCTTCTTCCTCTTCTTCTTCTTCTTCCTCCTCTTCCTCCTCTTCCTCCTCTTCCGCCTCTTCCGCCTCTTCCGCCTCTCCCTCCTCTCCCTCCTCTCCCTCCTCTCCCTCCTCTCCCTCGTCTTCCTCGTCTTCCTCCTCCTCCTCCTCTTCCTCCTCTTCCTCCTCTTCCTCCTCTCCCTCCTCTTCCTCCTCCTCCTCTTCCTCCTCGCTGCTGCTGGCTGAGCCCCAGTGTGCTGGCGTGGTCTAACAAGGCTTGGTTTGTATCAGAGAATCCCAGGATGGTTTGAGTTGGAAGGGATCTTCAAGCTCATCCAGTGCCACCCCTGCCATGGCAGGGACACCTCCCACTGTCCCAGGCTGCTCCAAGCCCATCCAGCCTGGCCTTGGGCACTGCCAGGGATCCAGGGGCAGCCCCAGCTGCTCTGGGCACCCTG
>JAYDZK010000112.1:1185376-1200835 GCA_034509185.1 Euphonia xanthogaster | reverse complement strand
GAATAGAATAGAATAGAATAGAATAGAATAGAATAGAATAGAATAGAATAGAATAGAATAGAATAGAATATTTCAGTGTGAAGGGACCTACAATGACCACCTGATCCAACTCCCTGACTATTTCAGGGCTGCCCAAATCTTTGCCCTTCCATTGTATTTATCTGCCAATCTGGTGTTCACAACTTTTCTCCCCTGAACATCACTCTGCATCTTAGTAGTTGCAGGTGGTGTAAATTTTCTGAAATTATCTTTCTGCAATATCTTTTCTCCAGTTGTCCCAGTGAAGGGGTAGTGCCTGAGCAGCTCTGGGGGTCACACTATGGGAGATGTGCTCAGCCTGTCAGTTCATGTTGCTGACTCACTGCTAACCTGATGCTTTTGCTTTTTAACTGAAGTTTAAATTGTTTTGGTTTAAAATAGCTCCAAGAAGAGATTAAATCCATAGAGCCATCACTTCAGCATGTGTAGCAGCACTTAGATCATCCAGGGCTGTTCAGCAGGTAAATTAATCTACAGGGAACAGTCCTAAATATCTGCTTCAATGATGAGTTTGCACATAAAACAGCTTTAGTGTAAACCAGAGAAAATTATGTTTAGAATGAACACAAATTGTTGATTAGAAAAAGGGGCAGCAGGACTTAATAGCTCTTTTTTCTTTTTTGTTGTTTCACTTAAAGAAAACTTACTTTGACACATGGTTATTTTGTTTTTCCTCAGTTTGATGTGTTGGAAGATGACTGATGTCAGCTGCTGATTTGTTTCTAGAAAGACTAATTAGACACATACTGAGATTGCCTTTTAGAATTAATGGATCCTAATGGATCAGTGGGGATTTTTTCCTGTGAACAGAAAACATGGCATGCCTTGCCCTGCAAACCCAGTCTTTGAAATGGACTTTTTTTATAGAGAATAATTTCAAAGATTTTTCTCAGACAATTGGAGGGAGCAAGAGAAGTGTGTGAATAGCTGTTTTCTGTTTTTAGCTGATTTTCTTATCCTAAATCATAAATATGTTTACCTGACAGCAAGCCTGTGTATAAATGCCAACAAACAAATACCAGTTCTTAGCAGTCTCATGTGTTGGTTTTAAATTTCAAAATACGTTGCAAGCAACTCAATTTTGGAACAATTGATGGGATGCAAAGATACTGAGCCCACTCCTTAGAAGGAAACCCAATATTGACCAAGCCATAGGAGTAGGGGTGAAGATTGAAGCTGTCGTGGAATCTGTTAGGATGGATAAAGAAAATGTTTCCCAGAGAAGCTGTGGCTTCCACTATCCCAGGTTGCTTCTGCTCTGTTCCTGGCAGTGTCCAAGGCCAGGTTGGGCAGGGCTTGGGCCACCCTGGCATGGTGCAAGGTGCCCGTGGCAGGGGCTGGGTGGTCTGTAAGGTCCCTTCCAGCCCAGAGCATTCCATGATTCTCTCACACTCAGATAAGCTGGAACCTTGTCCCAACTTGTAGCTAAGATTATGACCTTGAATGAATATACTGGGCACTAAAGATGAGAGAAAAGTCAATAGCCCAAAGTGATTTACAGCCAGGGGTAGCTACACTGCAAGCCAGAAGAGAAACTACAAATGGGGAGAACATGGGGATGTTCTGGATCAATTGAGTGTTGTCAGTTCCCAGGAGGAAAGCCAATATAGCAACAGTCCTCATCTGTAAAATGAAATAATACAGGGGAAACTGAGGGGATCACAGTTGAAGCTTCATAAAAACTTACTGTCAGTCAAGTGAGATAAAGGGTTCAGTTTCTGAACCAAACCAATCCGTGGGAGCTGGTTGTTCAGGCAGGTCAGTGGAGGCTTCTCAGTGTCAGACCTTGCAAACTTCTGCAAACATTCCCTGGAAGAGGAAAGGTAGAAACTATGATGCCAATTAAAAGACATGAGGAGCTGTGGTAATGTTTCCTCCTAAATAATTTCTGTTCTTTCTGGGATGGTGTCTTTGAATACAATGCAGCACAGAATTTTTAATACTCTTTGTAATTACAAATGGCTTTTAACAGTATGAGCCAAAACATTAGAGCTTAAATGTTCTTTTAGAAGTCATAAGCAGAAACAGTATCATTAAACTAAAATCCATAATCTCTGATTTATGTGGATCTGGAAAATACGATGGAGATCATTTTTGGCTCTTGCATGGCTCAGCTCAGCATTGAGCAGCGTGTGTTCAAGCCATTCTTTCTTTGTTACTCATTCTGTTTATCATTTCTTCCTTCAAGCTACATTGACAAGTTACTCTGAAAATGTGGACCGTACCAAATATGGAGGGGAAAGCAGTAAGGAACTTGGATCTGGGGGAAACCTGAAGCAGTGGCAATCCCAGAAATCCAGCATGGACTCCTGCCTGTACCGTGTGGATGAGAACATGTCAGCCTCCACCTACAGCCTGAACAAAATCCCCGAGAGGAACCTGGAGACAGTCCTGTCCCAGTCAGTGCAGTCAATTCCACTGTACCTTATGCCACGGCCAAATTCAGTAGCAGGTAAGAAATTCATGGTTGTGCCTTTAGGTCAGAGCCAGACACAGCACAGAGATGCCAAAGCCCTTCTTGTGTTTCCTTATCCAAAAAGAAATCTCTTTCTTGGAGTCATTGTACTTAAGAATGAGAAAAATTGTTTTTTTGTTTGATTTATTGGTTCTAAATGAAAAATTCCTCTGTGGAAAACTGTTTGGGATGGTGTTTAATGGTTATTTCAGCAGTTTATGATCACTTTCTTACAAAATTGTACACAAGATTACGGGAGGATATGTTTAAAAAGAAAAAGCCAGATTCTTTACTGTCATTACAATGCAAATGTCTTGGGTTTGAGGTGCCACGACATCACAGCCATTTCTACTATTTCAAAGGATTCATTGCAAGTAAAATAACCTGTCTCATGTTCTCTGAAGAGCTTAAGAGCTCTGGAGTTAGGAGAATGGTGCTGCTTTCTGTCTGCAGGAGATCTGCTCTGGGTCCCATCGCTCCTGGTGGACTGTGCCCCAAGCATCTCACACCTCACAGCACCTGGCGTTTGCTAGTGACTGACATTTTTTTTCTTGGCATAAAATCAACATTAATTTCATTTAGATTCACGTTTGTTCTTTCAAACATTTCTAAGTGATGTTGTGCCATACCTTATTGATGTCTTTTAGCAGCCTGCTGAGCGTTCCCCTGAAGCTGGTAACAGCAGGGCAGAAAAAGAGATGGGATTAGAAATATTAAAGCTTTGCTGCAAAGCTGCTTGCCTGGAATTACTCCCTGTTCCTTTATTGCCCCATATTTTTTTCTTGCTGGGTAGCTTCTCTGGGATAAAACCTGTTGTCTGTGTGTCTGTGTAGACATGTGCAGAAATCCACACTTGGAACTCTGAGTCCTGGTGGGCGCTGCTCCAGAAAACCCAGAGACAATTCTGAGAGATACCCCAAAGAGCCTGGGATGTTGTCTGTTAAATCAGCATCCCTTGGTGAACCAGGCTGCATTGCATAACTGGATTAGTTTTCCTTTTTAATCCTGCTTTGGCTGGTCACAGACCTAAAAGCAATGCAGAAATTAGATTTATAGATGGTGAGGTCCAAACCCAGAGCATGGAGGTGCAGCACAGACTGAAAACCTGAGATTTCAGACTGAAGAGAGGGGATAGAGAAAACTCAGAAACTCTGCTTCCATAGCCTGCTTGCTTTAGATGAACTCCTTATAAATGACACTGTAAGCATCCTCCAGAGCAAACAGGGTAGGCTGGGCACTATAAATTTAAATACATGTGTGTTCATTTAATTGCCTTTGGAAGTTGTTGATTGCTTGGTGCACGTAGAGGCAAATACTATTTCAGGAGGAAACTATCCAGTAAAGTTCAGGAACAACTTTTCCTTCGAGATGTTTATTTTTGGTAGAGATTTTGCTGCTTTGAAGTGCTCTGTCAGCTAACACAGTTCATATCCCAGGTTAAATCATGGAAATAAGTATGATGAGAATTGAAGATTTGGCTTAACATTTTATCATCAAATGATCACAATTAGCTCCTATATGGCAGCAGAAAATGATGGGGTTTAGGTAGTGGATTTATATGGGTGGTTTTCACCAAAGAGTTGAACCTCATTATCTCTGTGCCTGAGTGATGAGAAAGGGAAACCAAGTGTAGTTTCAGAGTTGATTTAAGTCTGTCTGCAAATGTGACATTGCTCAAAGAGTTAATGCTGAGCTGCCAATTCCATGTCCTTGCTCCAGTGACACACGTTGGGTAACCACTTGATAAACCAGATTAGTTGACTAATCCAACTGAAAACTAACCCACCAGAAAATAGGTATATTAATTTTGAGCCTCAAGGTCATCAATATGGAGACAGTGTAGCTGGGAATGGGGCAAAAAGCTGCCTTTCTTTTAGTGGTATTCCATGGTATTCCACATTTTAAGCTAATCATGAATGAATTCACAGCTTTGCTAAAATAGATTCTTCTTCTCTTTTTTTTTTTTTTCCAAATACAGTTGAGTTTGTATAAAGTCTGTTCTTGGGAAGCAAAGCATAGCAGCACTTACACGTGCTGGCTCTTTTTCTTTCTCCTTTTTTTTCTTTTTAGTTGTGTTTTTTTTTTGGTTTTTTTTTTAAGATTCTCCCCAAATCTCTTCCAAAACAGCACAAAAATACCCATTTTTATAGTAGCCTGCAAAGTGCAGTCACTGAAATTGTGTCACTGAGCAGTTTGGAACTGGGTGCAGTTCTTACAACACATTCTTCCCTGTGAGGGGAGTGAGGCCCTGGCACAGGGTGCCCAGAGCAGCTGTGCCTGCCCCTGGATCCCTGGCAGTGCCCGAGGCTGGGTTGCAGAGGGCTTGGAGCACCCTGGCATAGTGGAAACTTTTTTTATTTGGGAACACCAACAGGAGACCAGAGCAGAGAAAATACCAATGAAGCATGAGGAAAAGTCACCAAAACACTTCACTTCTTCCTAGGGGAAGTGGTGCTTGGTGCACATCAGCTCTGTTGTCTCATGGTCCTTCCATCTCCGTGTATTTTCATGAAAAACTGAAAAAAATGCAGTAACCAGAGCATGAGACCCAAAAGCCAGGCGTGATGTACTTCTTTGCTTTCTCGTGGCAGCCACCAGCTCAGCCCACCTGGAAGACCTGGCTTACCTGGACGAGCAGAGGCACGCTCCCCTGCGCACGTCGCTGCGGATGCCGCGGCAGAGCGCGGCCAGCGCCCGGGCACAGCAGGACCTGCGAGGTAGGAGCACAACCAGGCCCTCGGGTGGGGAGCTTCATCCCTGTCCCTGGGAAAACCAGAATTTCAGAGTGTTTCAGGTTGGAAAGAACCTTAAAGCTCACCCAGTGCCACCCCTGCCACGGCAGGGACACCTCCCACTGTCCCAGGCTGCTCCCAGCCCCGTCCAGCCTGGCTCTGGGCACTGCCAGGGATCCGGGGGCAGCCCCAGCTGCTCTGGGCACCTGTGCCAGGGCCTGCCCACCCTCCCAGGGAGCAATTCCTTCCTAATGTCTCATCCAACCCTGCCCTCTGTCCTGTCCCTTCAGGCCCTTGTCCAAAGTCCCTCTCCTGCTCCCTTGGAGCATCTTTGGGCACTGAAAGGCTGCAGTAAGGTCATCCCAGAGCCTTCTCTTGTCTCTTCTCCAGGATGAATACCCCCAGCTCTCAGTTGGTCTCCTTGGGCTTAATCATTTGCTAAGTTATTAAAAAGGAGAAATTTTATGGACTGCTACTGTTTTGTCTTATTTTTTTCACTCAAGGCCAGGGATTGCAGTTCCCCCTTGCATTCTGCAGTGTGCAGGGGGGAAGGAGCCCAGTGCAGTGATGAGGCCACCAGCTCAGCCACTGCTTGTAGGGTTGCTCACAATGCCTGTATTCAGGCAGCTCTTGGAGTTCTAAAAAGCCTTTTGAAGGGGAAATTTTTGTGGTTCTTTGTGGCAAATTCCACAAACAAGACATTAGCAATGAGAAGAGGAGCCAGGGCTGACATTTAGTGTTTTGCTTATTAGTCCCAGGCAGCTCTAGCTCAATTTGCTCCATCTCCTTGGGATTTCAGCCCACCCTTCTACTTCCATCCCTCTTTTAATCTGAGCTCAGTCTTCCACCACGTGCTTAAGCTGTCCCTGTGACAGTCCTGAGTCTGCAGCAGATCACCAGGCTGATGCTTCAGCCCCATCATTTTTTTGTTGCACAGATGAGTAAGTGGCCAAGAAAGCTCATTTGGGATATTTTCAGGCTGTTTCTGTGCCATGAGGCTGCTTTATTCCCCCCTGTGCATAGAAGGGGAGTTTCTTTTGGCCATACCTGAAACTTTCCTGTTCTCTAGGGGTTTTTTTTTAGCCCACCATCTTAGGGTGAGGAACTGGGGAGCTGGGAGGCACAGGCTGGGTTTTCACCCAACGTGCTCGACCTGGTACAGCCTGGTAGGACTTTGTACCAAAGACATGACCCCCCCAAAGACTGGGTTTGTGAGTTTTGGATGGAAGTCTGCAATGAAATCCTCCTGGCTGCTGAGGCAGTTCTAGAAGTGCATTAGCAGGCAGTAAGTGAAGAAGGCAAAGTTTGACAGACCAAATTTCCATATGTTCGGAGGCAGGAGCTTGCCAAGGCTGTGCAATTTGCAGTGATTGCATCCAAAACATTCAACTTTATTGTAGGAACAGAATCAAATTGTTTTCCAGACACACTTTTGAAATCCTTGTTGCACTACATATTTTCCTTCTGCATTTTGGGGGTTTTTTTTCCCCCTTTTTTGTGACAGTTGCATGAGAATAGCAGCGGTGTCTCAAATTTTTAAACTTTGTTTCTTATCCTACCTGAGGTTCTGTGCTGTTTTTAAAAAGAAGGGGAGAAGAAGATGTGAAAAAGCAAATCATCACTATTTGGAAATAGTTTCATGTCATTGCATATGCAAGGGGGGGGGCTCTTCCCTGAAATGCTGCATTTTGCAGCTCTTGCTGTGAAATTGCATCAATCTGGGCTGTTAGAAACTGCAGCTCTTTGTTCCAGCTGCAAATCCTAAACTTGTGTTTAATTTTAATATCCCTAGTCTTGGCACTGGGCTGAAATAGTGAAGACATTTGTGGGCCTGTGCTGGGGGACACGTTACAGCCCACTGTCTGTTCCCAGGGTTCCAAAGTCCCAGTGAGAGAGGCTAAATGAGAGATTGTCTCTGCCATTTTTTATTAAATCAATTATTTTGAGCAAGGGAGCAATAGAGGAATCCCAACACTAAGAGTGTGATAAGGATTCTTCCTAGTGACAACTTGTTAATAGGATGGGGAAGGCAATTTTTGCTGTCCCCATTTTCATCCCTGGGGATTTGAGGCTTTTCAGGTTGCTGTGGCCCAAGGCACAAGCTGATGGCTGTGATGTACCCTGGGTTTTCTTCTCCAGAAAGCACATGTCAGCAGACATATATTAAGAATACTAAATTAACTATACTAAAGAATGTTAAAGAATACAGAAAGGATACAGATAGAAGGCTGAAAGATACTCATGAAAAACTCGTGACTCTTTCCAGAGCCTCAGCACAGCTTGGCTGTGATTGGCTGATAAGTAAAAACAATTCACATGAAACCAATGAAACAACCACCTGTTGGACAAACAATCTTCAAACCCCATTCTAAAGCAACAAAACACAGGAGAAGCAAATATTATTTTCCTTTTCCTCTGAGGCTTCTCAGCTTCCCAGGAGAGAAATCCCGGCGAAGGGATTTCTCCAGAAAATGTGACGGTAGCGGGCGCGGACGTTGACGTTCTTCCCTTGCCTCCCTTTCCAGTGCGCTTCGCGCCCTACAGACCCCCCGACATCTCCCTGAAGCCTCTGCTCTTCGAGGTGCCCAGCATCACCACCGAGTCCGTGTTCGTGGGCCGGGACTGGGTGTTCCACGAGATCGACGCGCAGCTGCAGAGCTCCAACGCCAGCGTCAACCGCGGCGTGGTCATCGTCGGCAACATCGGCTTCGGCAAAACCGCCATCATCTCCAGGCTGGTGGCGCTCAGCTGCCACGGCACCAGGATGAGGCAGATTGCTTCAGATAGCCCCCACGCCTCTCCAAAACGTAAGGGCGGCAGCACGGGGGTCTCCAGAACTCTGTCAGGGAGTTTTTAGAGCGGGCTTGGCTGGAATAGCCCCGTTTCTCTTCAGGCCCAAGGAGTCAGCTTAGTCTCTGTTGGCAAGCACAGGAAGGACCTTTGAGAAATGTGTCATGGACACCCTGGATGGTTTGTCATCTCTACCTGCAAACTTTAAAGATAATCTCATTCCTGCTACAGACAGAGGCACCTTCTACCATCCCAGGTTGCTCCAAGGCTCATCCAGCCTGGCCTTGGATACTTCCAGAGATGGGGCAGCCACAGCTTCTCTGGGCAACCTGTGCCAGGGCCTCCCCACCCTCACAGAGAACAATTTCTTCCTAATACCTTATCTAAATTCTTCCTAATCTAAATCGACCTTCCCTTCAGCTTGAGGCCATTCCCTCTTGTCCTGTCCCTCCATGCCCTTGTGTAAAGTCCCTCTTCAGCTCTGTTGGAGTCCCTCAGGCAGCTTTTATACTGCTGCTGTTCCAAAGCTGCTTTTTGAAGAGTCAGAATTGTCTGTGTCTGGCTTGTCTGGCTTAGAAACATCACAGACTTTCTCTGGCTGGGAAGCCTCCAATTTTAGAATCATAGAATCACAGAATGGTTTGGGTTTGAAGGAACCTTTAAAGGTCATGTAGTCCAATCCCCCTGCTCGTGATGTCTCCAGCCACATCAGGCAGCTAGCATTCTGTGATTAGGAATCCATGCCAGTGCATTCTTCTTCCCATACAGATTGTTTATCTCCTTGAATCATGGTGTAAATATTGCATGCAGGTCACGAGCCCCTGTAGGCTCAGGACCCAAGATTGCTCTGCCTCCTCTGGTCCCATCCAGTTCCCATCACTGCTCACTGGCAGGTTTGCAGGTACAGATGACAACGTTTTAAAATCACTCAGCTTGCAGTGAGTGAGTAAGACAGGACTAAAAATACTGAGTTAGGTACCTGAAGGTGTCTTTGAGGATGTAGGTCACTGTATCTCAGGGAAGCTGTAGTTAAATCTGTTTACTGGAAATGCTCCTCTGGCCTATCAGAGGAGCTGAAATGTCACTGGGATTGGCATGTGGAACAGTGTCACTTGTCAGAGCTAAATAAACAATGTGTAGTGAAAGCAGGGCTTGTTTCTGTGTTTTACCTGCAGCTCTGCAGTGCACCAGCTGCGAGTGTGTGTCCCCAGTCTCCTTAGGATGATGGTGGACATTAAAGACAGGGCTGTGCTAAACTCCTTCTGGACTAAAAACTGGATTTCTCACACGGGGTGCCTTCCACCCTTTGTCCACAGATGATGAAGATCCTTGGTCCCACCTAACACATTGTTTAGTTCACTCTGGTGTGTCCCTGGAGTTGAAAGCTGAATGATTCCTCAGTGGTAGTTATTAGGATGGGAACCTTCAGAATCAGTAATTAATTAATCAGTAATTTATTTCCTAAAGAGATCACAAGTCTAGCTATAGATGATAATAATTATTCTGTAAGATCCTTGCAGGTCCCTTCCAATTCAGGATATTCTATGATTCATCTCTGATTTTGTGATAAGTTTCTTTGTCGTTTCTTTTTCCACATGCTGAAAAAAAAATCTATTATGCTTATTAAATCTATGCTAATTAACATGTGCTAATCAGGTGGTCTGACTCTGCTATGGCAGTTGTGCAATCAGCTAATTAAACTGGCTTCAATGCAGCGCCATACTTCTAATTCCTCTCTCAGAAATGTAATACAGGTGACAGTGGTGTTATGCTCAGAATCCAGAACGTGCCTCATTCTAACACATTCAGGGTTTAATTATGGAGGCAGCAGTCGTTCTCCTCTGTTGTTTGCCATTAAATGGGTCATTGTTTGCATGATTCTTTCCAGTCAAGCTTAGGGATGCACTGCAGCAATCCAATGAGAAGAATCCTCTGCCAGCACAGACTGCACTTAAGAGTGGTGTTGTTCTTAAAATAATCAATGGTTAGACATCACCAAGTGCTGCATGTTGTGGTGCCATTCAAAAACCCTCCATGTTAGTACTTTGAAATGAAAATAAAAATACTTTGGGAATGTTATCCACAAAGGCCAGGCGGATGAGCTTCTGTAGCAATCTGCTGGTAAAGCCAATTTCTGCTTTACCAGGCAAAAGAAGCAGCTAAAATGCGCTAGGACACAGTTAAACTTGCCAGAGATAATTCCAGGATAATTTATTATTTGCTTGCAAGCCTTTTCCAGATCCTTGTGCTGCTCCTGCTCCTCTCCCCCTGATTAAATTAATGGGCTTCAGATGGCTGTATTAGCTGGGGCTCTTCGTTTATTTATGTTAGAAAATAGGCCTGTAATTCAGAAAAATTGGCTGTCTGTGCTGAAGGAGGACTTGGAACCAAATTAACCAGCGATTGTTCATAACAAGGGAAGGTCTGTTGGCAGAAGTGGAGAGCAGGAGAGCTCTGCACTCAAATCCACCAAACCTGAGGGCAGAGCCTGCCAGAGGGCCCAGTTCACTCCATTATTGTCGTTATTTATAAGTCAATGAAATTACAGTGGGGAGGATGGATAAGACAAACTCAAGGCTTTTTCTTAGTGGTCCTTTTCTGCTTCCAAAAGAAGTTTCTTGAGAAGCCTCTGGCCTGGAAATCCCTGAAATCCCAACCAGAGTATTTGTGGGAAGTACTTTTAACCTAGGAAACAGCAGCTGCCTGGTTTCCAATAGCAATGTCAGTGCCTCTGACCTCTTTCCTTGGGCAGATGTGGATGCCAGCCGGGAGCTGCCCTTGGCACAGCCGCCCTCTGCCCACGCATCCATCGCCAGCGGGAGCTGCCCGGGGACGCCCGAGATGCGGCGGCGCCAGGAGGAGGCCATGAGGAGGCTGGCATCACAGGTACAGCTCCTGCTGGGGCTGGGGGCTCATGGGGAAGGGGCCATGGGGAGATAGAGCTCCTGCTTGGGGCTGGGGGCTGCTGGGGAAGGGGCCATGGGGAGAGTGAGCTCCTGCTGGGGCTGGGGGCTGCTGGGGAAGGGGCCATGGGGAGATAGAGCTCCTGCTTGGGGCTGGGGGCTGCTGGGGAAGGGGCCATGGGGAGATAGAGCTCCTGCTGGGGCTGGGGGCTGCTGGGGAAGGGGCCATGAGGAGGCTGGCCTCGCAGGTAGGGCTCCTGCTGGGGCTGGGGGCTCATGGGGAAGGGGCCATGGGGAGGCTGGCATCACAGGTATGGCCCCTGCTGGGGCTGGGGGCTGCTGGGGAAGGGGCCATGGGGAGGCTGGCCTCGCAGGTAGGGCTCCTGCTGGGGCTGGGGGCTGCTGGGGAAAAGGGCAGCTTTAGTCCTTGGAACTTCTCAAGCCACTCCTTGGAACTTCTCCCTCTTGACGTCACTTGGAAAAACCCCTGTGTTTAAATGCTCGCTTGGGGAGCCTCCAGAGGGACTTCTGGATGGAGTTTTGGTACCCAGGGAGGTTATTTCTCTAAAACGAGGCTCCCTCTAGATCAAATACACTTCCCTGTTACTCTGAGGGTTTGACTTTCACAGCCACCCTACTTTCTCATTGCAAATGTTAGGGTAAGACACAATTATTGAAATAATTGTGGTTTTTCTTCAGCACTGAGAACAAAACTGCCCAGTGTTTGAGCAGTGTTTTGTTTGAAAAGGGCAGGTACTGTACTTGGGGAAGGCACAAGCTGAGTGTTAATGCTGTGTGTGCACTTGGGAATTTTTTGGGAAATTCTCCAAAGTAGACCATGGCCTTTGGAACAATACACAGATTGCTTGCTGTTTTGGCAGGAATGGTTTGTATGGAACATATGGAACACTGTCACTTATGTACGTATGATTTACAACTTGAGTTTTATTGTATTACTGGGATTTAACCCTCATTCTGTGGTGGTGGGAAGGTGCCATTCTATTGCTTTGAAATCCAAGGAGTTTGCTCTTGCTCCTCCTCCACCTTTTGGGAGGATGGGAGCAGGTAATGCTCTCCTGTCACCTGCTCCCACTTCAGAGAGGAAAACAGCAAGAAAAGTCTCTTTTTGAGAGTTTGAACTTATTACCAGGACGTGTTTTGCTTGGCTTTTTGTGCCAGGTGCTGTGTTGTCCTGTCTGCTCTCCTGCTGCACACAGATAGCCAGGCAGGTAGCATGTGCTGCATGAACAAATACTGAGATTTGATACTCTCCTCTTCCACATGGAGTTCTTGAAAGGAATGCAGTGCCCAGGTCTGGTTTTGTTCACATTGCATTAGTCATTGTATTCCTTGCAAATCTGAAGCTCTGCAGACTACCAGAAAGGGCAGTAAAGTGTGCTGTCTCTGCTTAAAATACCTCATCTATCACTTCCCCTGAGTGCTTAAGTCATCCTGCTGGGTATGTAATTGATAAATGGATGCTGGTTTAGCTTGTTTCCTCCTGGAAGGGGTAAGGAATATGGCTCTTTCAAACACTTTGTCACATCCACAGCATGGATTGCTCACTGAAGATTTTTTTGCATCTCTGATCACTGGAGAAAGAGCTAAAAACAATCCTTACAGCCAAAATGAAAGTAAGAATAGGTTGTTGTACCTTGGCTGCAGACACTTTAGGAAGGGTTTTAAGGTCCTTTGGTCTGTCTGGATGGAAAAGTATTTCTGAGATGTGTGTGTTTTATAGTTGTGTTTACACTGAAGTCAGAATTGAAGCACAGAAGAAAGTGTTGACAGTGATGGACAGCCACAATTGTCAGGGTTATTTTAGGAGCTGGATGAACCATATGTGAGGAGCTGGAGAGAGCTGTGTGCAGATGTTCCACCTCTGCCTGCACTGAGCAGAGCAGAATGTACTCAGATTGGGCTGAGGTCCCTGTGCTGGAGAAATGGAGATCATTACAAAAGCAGATTAATAATATACAAACAGTCTTAGGTAATGGCTGGTGCAGGCTCCAGAATGCTGGTGGGAAGCTCGTTGTCCTCTCACCCACTCCCCTTCCCTCTGAAAATGTCACTTATCCCAATATTCAAAAGTTGTGTATCTATGATGACAGAAATAAAAGGTGAGCAAACAGTTGCTTTTCCTCCTCTGGATTACTCAGGGTTGTACTTCTATGCCTGATTTTTATACAGTAAATTCTTGGGGGCAAAGTTTGCATTTAGCTCTTAATGTCAGAGATGAGCAAATCATTAATTTTAGAACGAAGTAACTGCTGGCTGGCAAGCAGGAGCTCGACTCGGTCCTGCCATGCTGACCTTTCCTTTTCCCTGAAGCTTTATCCTTTACTCACAGAGGATTTTTAATGGACTGGCTACCCAGTTTTAGCTAACCCATTGAGCAGCTTTATTCTTTGGGTTTCTGGATGCTGTGTGGTGGCTTGTGGTAGCAGCACTTAAACAAATGGACCTGAAACCCAGCTCAGCTACACTAATGGGTCGTACCCCGTGCAGAGCAGCTGGTGGAGGAGCTGCACATCCATTGCATTAGTTCATTTTTCTGATGCTGAACACAGCTGGTGGCTCCAGAGGCTCTTCTCCCCATCCTCCAAGCCGTATCCAAAGCATCACTAACATTGCTGCAGGCATATAAAAACAGAGTGCACAGAGGTGAAGGGATTCATTGCTGCTGAGCCTTGATGCCCCGGGCCACTAATGAGTTTCAGAAAGCATTTACCAGCACACTCAGCTATGTAAAGGCAATGAACATCCCCAATAAACTGGGTCACCACGTGCCACATACTGGGTCACAGTCACATGCAGTGCTAATGGCCATTTCCATTTTCCCAGCCAGCATTGTGCCTGGCGTGTGGCATAGTGGCAGGTCAAAGTGGTACACTGCATTTATTTGAAGCTCTTTTGTATGGGAAAAAAAAATCTTGTTAAAGGTTAAAACACAATGCTGAAGCCCTTTAAGAGCACTGGAGGGAGTGGGGTGTTGCTGTGAGCTCAGGGGTCTGGGAGGTTGGTCCAAAGAGAGCTGGCTGTCCTGGCACTACACGCTTCCAGAAGGAAGCCAAGACAAACCACAGAGGAGGTGTGATGGTGAAGGAATGCTGGCTAGATGGAGTAGATGCTGTTTCAGAAGCATTGCTGGAGAACTGCATAAAATTGGCCTGTGCTAATAATGAAAGATAGCTGATTTCCCTTGAGACATCTCCAGACCCTCCCACTCCTTTGATGCTCATGCTGTCCTTCCAGCCTTTCCTGTTACTGTCATCTTCTCCCTCTCCTGCCATGTCACTCGTTCCCTTCTCTTCCTTTTCTTTTCCTCCCTCACAGTTCAGTCCCTTCTCACCCTCTGTACTTGATGACAGCTGCACAACCTCTTTTGTGTCTCATTTTTCCCTCTCCTTTGCCCTCTCACTCTCATCCTCTTGCTCCATTCAAGTGGCTCTTGCCTGCTCATCCAGCAGCATTTTCCATTCTCTTCGGAGCAGCTGTTTTGCTTTTAACATCCTTCATCCAGCAACTGTTTCTCTCAGGCAGCAGGAAGGTAAAGGTTACACACAAGGCTGGATGAAGGCAGAATTGTGGCAAAAAGGGAGAGTAAGAATGGCTGGTGTTGGGAGGGTTGGGAGAAGAGACTCCTGAAGACCTACTGGGTTTAACACCTAGGGAGAATACAAATCATGTCTTTGTCATTCTGCTTGGGCAGTTACAAAGATGAAGCTTTTGTCATTTCTGAGTGAATGAGCAGCTGCTTTGAGCACTCGACTGGATATGGGTGTTACTTTTCCCATCCTTTGTTGTAATCCACTTCTTGCTTTAGGGTTGCTTAATAGGCCTTGTGTGCTTTGCAATCCGGTGATTTGGATTTAGTCAAACTTTAAAACAAGGAAATCACTTAACAAGCCTGATAGCTGAAATAAAGGTTTAAAAGTTTTGGAAGTCTAATTTAGTGTTTATAGCAATGGGATGACAAAGTTCAAATTGAAACTATGGTTAGAAAAATTATGTCTTAAATTGTATCAGACACAAATAGCAATTTGGTGAATGCAACATCCAGGCATGCCCATACTTTTGGAATCACATGATGTTCCCGGGTGATTTCATTTTTTGTAATAGTTTCTAGATAAAATTAAATGTTTAACTCAAGGATTTGTTTATGATAAGGCGTGGTTGGAACTTGTTCAAACATTATTTTAAGGCAAAATAGTTAGATCTGTGGAAAATTAAGGTTTTATTGAGAGAGAGCACACGTTTTCCAGTGAAAAGTTAATTGCCAGGATATACAAGGGGGCTTTTTTGTTTGTTTTTTGGCTTATCCAGTCAACAAAAAGGAGGAGAGACCAAAATCACCTCAGAATCATGACTGGAACAGAGAGTGGTCATTTCAGATGCTGAGCAAAGTCTGCATGTGGTCTTGCATATCATAGAAGAGAATCCTTAGCAGTCAAGCTGGTAATCTGTTGGAGAAGGGAGACACGGACACCAGATGGTCGTCTTACAAGTCTCGATTATTGATTATCAAACTTCGGATTAA
>JAYDZK010000112.1:1161237-1182025 GCA_034509185.1 Euphonia xanthogaster | reverse complement strand
CTGGCCTTGGGCACTGCCAGGGATCCAGGGGCAGCCACAGCTTCTCTGGGCACCCTGTGCCAGGGCCTGCCCACCCTCACAGGGAGGGATTTTTTCCCAATATCCCATTTGGCCTTCCCTTTTCTTGCTTCTTTCATATCCCAAACCCGTCCTTGTAGTTCTCAAGGTGAAAACAAGCAACCAGTTCCATTCACAGAATGGCTTACAGCAAAATATTCTGATTTATTTGTGTAGGGGTGACTTTTTTTTCCCTTTCCCTGTCACTATTTAGTGGGTTTTGGAGAATCTGAAGCTTTCACCAAAGGACTGGTATCAAAAAGTCCATAGACACCATGTGTAAAGCTTCTGGGGGAGCTGGTGACAAGCCTTATTCTGGTAACAGACTTAGAGCTTTTTCTAATAGAGCATTGATTTTGTCTTCTTTTCTTTCTTCCCTCTGCAAGTTATAAGTAATTCATCGTGACAGTCACTAAATTTAAGATGTTTGCTCGTTGCCATGAAAACTGTCAGAGCATTGCAGGGTTCAAGACTGTTGTCCTGCAGAATCATGTTTATTACTGTGCCTGTGCTGCATCTTGGCTGCAAAAATAGTTCAGTTAATTTTGTTACCACCCTACACACTCCAGCGTAAGATCCAACACGAAGGAGATGCAGCTTCTGGCAGCTTCAAAGCGCTGATGTTCAAATCAGCTCTTCAAAACTGTGTCCAAGCTCTGAGCAGCAGCATCTGGGTCCAGCCTGCCCTGTTCCACCAGGCACAAAGCACATGTAGAGCTAGCACAGCATGCCAGTGGCTGTGGAGTTTTCCTGGCATGGAGAAATGTCACTGTGGAAGGAGTGTGGTTGCTCTCTCCTATCATCACTCTTGGCAGATAGAAACAGAAAAAGAAAAAAAGAAAAAGAAAGAAAAAGAAAAAGAAAAAGAAAAAGGAGGCATTTAGGAACCACTGCTCTAGAGGAAAATAATTCTTGGTTATTGCAGTAGCTCCTTGGGAGATGTTTCAGCTCTCGATTCCAGAGTGTTTTGGAGGATTCTTGTTTTTTTTTTGTCAAGGAGGTTGACCCCCACCTGCCCTAAATTCTGACGTGTAGTACATGTGAATAGCATGTGCCATCAATAGACTCAGATTTCACATTTTACACCTGGTTTTGAGTCTCATTAGGCAAATTTACCATTGAGAAGATCCCCCTTGAGCTTAAGATACAAGTCCAAAGGTATCTCTGCCATTACTTGTAAAGCCAGACTCAGCTCTCAGTGTCTGACAGAAAAAATTGCTGCATTGTCAGCATCACCTGGGTCCCTGTATTCTCCAGCAGCAAAAAAATCCTGTTTAAACAGTCCAATATTTACCTCTTAGGGATTTTCAAGGCCAGGTTGGAACAACAACAGGATGTCGCTGTCCCCAGCTTGAGGGGGGGAACAAGATGACCTGTAAAGGTCAATGTGCAATTAATGTATCATTAAAAAGGTGCTGCCACTGTAGGTGTTTTCTTCTTTGGCAATATATGGTCATGGTTTCAAACTCTGTGGTGATGGTGCAGTACATTATGGTTGTGTGTCTATAGCCTATCCAATAAATGCTTTTTCTCTTTCTCTCAGAGAGGAAGATCCCTGATGAAGATTTCATTATATTAATTGATGGTTTAAATGAGGCTGAATTTCACAAGCCAGATTATGGAGACACCATAGTATCGTTCCTGAGCAAAATGATTGGAAAATTCCCTTCCTGGCTGAAGCTGGTTGTGACAGTCAGGACAAGCCTACAGGTATGCTGAGACCCAAAACAGGATTAAACTGTGTCATTGGCATGATGGGACTTTGATAAGAAGATCTTACTGGATGTTCTGGATTTGCTCAAAACCTTTATTTCAGGTTATCCTTTTGGCTTTTTTATTCTTGGATTTACATCCATGTCCCTAGGCTCACTCTACAGCTTTGGAAGGATCTAATCCATCATCACTTACTCATGTAAATCAATGTTCATCAGCAAATAGCTCAGATCATTTTCTGAGACTGTTCACAGGCCAGTAGGGCCCAGCTCATGGAGCCATTAGGAAAGCTGCCAGACACCAGGCCCTGCCTTCCTAATGGCTCCATGTGGAAGGGCAGAGGAATTTGGATCTTCATTCCTTTCGCTGTGACCCAGAGCAGGATGATTTCAGTCTGATTAGGCCAAGCTGTTACTCAGCTCAAGGCTGTTGGGAGCAGGTCAGCAGGGAGCTGAGTGGTTCCAGCCCCCACATAGTCATTGTCACTGGGAATGGCAGCTGCTTCCCAAGATCCAGGAGAGTACAGACTATTTGTTGTTCAGTGCTGGGGTCCGTTTTTTGCTCAGTAATGGAGTACATTAAATATCATTTGGAAGAAATCTCTTTGTAATGGTGAGTAAATTGGATCCCAATGGCTTGAATTCCTCATTTCATTAGGGCCTTTGCATCCATCAAGTCTTCACTGCCACTTGCGTTCGCGCTGTGCTCTCCCTCTCTGTTTTGTTGGAGAGCTTCTGGCTTCCCTGGAGTTGGCCCTGTACAGATCTGTTGCATCACTTTTCCTCTCCTCACAGTGGCTGAGAGCGTGCGAGGCAGGAATTTCTTTGGAGAGGCCTTTGGTGATCTTTGGTTTATGTTGAACCCAGGAGTTCAGTAGCTGAGCATTCCCTGAGCTCAGAGTCCTGACAGACACGGCTGCTTTGCACTGGAAGTTACTCACTCTTATCTGTCCTGATGTTTCTCTGCATCTGTGCATGTAGAAATGCAGAAGGATGCTCTCAGGGAGGTTCTTGGTCTCAGCTTCAGCAAGTGGCCTCAGATCTGTCATCTGGATGTCCTGGACAGCAGAAGGGATGGGAGGTCAATCCGTGGTTGGGAGGGACAGGAATAACCAGGGCACTGCTCTGTGTGAATTTACCAGCCCTTCCCATGGATGCACTGTTGGAAAGTGTCCCTTGTTTTCATATCAGTCATGTGAACCTGCTTGATTATAGATGGGGGTGTGAGGCCCTGAGGGCCCAAACTGCTGTTTGTGTTCTTGCCCTGATGGGAGGTCTTAAAGGAGTCTCAAAGGTGCTCTTGTAATAGAAAGTAAGTTTACTTAAAGAATAGCAAACACTGCAGGCATGAGTATCTTTTTTTCTTTCTTTCTTTCTTTGTAGGAAATAATTAAGCTGTTGCCCTTCCACAGAATATTTTTGGATAGACTGGAAGAGAATGAAGCCATCGACCAGGACCTGCAGGCTTACATCCTCCACAGGATACACAGCAGCTCGGAGATCCAGAACAACATCTCGCTCAACGGCAAAATGGACAACACTACATTTGGCAAACTCAGTTCTCACCTCAAGACCTTGAGCCAAGGGTCCTACCTATACCTGAAACTTACTTTTGATCTCATAGAGAAAGGATACCTAGTTCTAAAAAGCTCCAGCTACAAAGTGGTCCCAGTGTCCCTGTCTGAAGTGTACCTGTTGCAGTGCAACATGAAGTTCCCAACACAGTCTTCCTTTGATCGGGTCATGCCTCTCTTGAACGTAGCAGTGGCTTCTCTGCACCCATTAACAGATGAACATATTTTTCAGGCCATTAATGCAGGTAACATTGAGGGCACTTTGGAGTGGGAGGACTTTCAGCAGAGGATGGAGAACCTTTCTATGTTTCTTATCAAACGTAGAGACATGACGCGAATGTTTGTTCATCCCTCTTTCCGAGAATGGCTTATTTGGAGAGAAGAAGGTGAAAAAACCAAGTTTCTTTGTGATCCAAGGTAAGCAAATGCTCTGAGGAATCAGAGCTTACCAGTGTGTTACTCTGCACTGTTACCTGAATCATCTTATGAAGTTGCACATGGCTGCAGTTACTCTGTACAGAGTTTGCTCTGTGGGCACTGTTGGTGTCTGCCTTCTGTCCTGATCTCCTGAGGTCTTTGTGTTGTTCATGGAAAGAATCAAGCACCCCTGGGCCCACACCTGACTTGGCAAACCTGACAGTCATCTTGAGAATGAGATGAACTGTTCCTCAGAAGGCTCCAGGCTGCCTGGTTATCACCAGGGGCAGGTTACTCCTGCCAGCTCAGTCCTGGAGAAGGGGCACCATTGTCCCTTTCTCCAAAGGCATCAAAAGCACAGGAAGTGGAAGATAAGAAGTGGAAAGATGAGTGGTGTGGATACATCTTTTGTAGTTGCTTATTTTTCAAGTTGTGTTCAAAGAGCTGAATTGCTCTGTAGTGATTTTGCACTGTAGATGCATCTGTAATCTCTAGCCTGACAGCAGCTGAGTTCCTGGCTTAGCTCACAGGGAACAGAATTTAATCACAGTTAGATTTAGATTCTCTAAGCCCAGTGATCTCTATCAACAACATGACTTTTGTTTCTGGTGACAAGTGGAAGCAGACCATCTGACTGTGATTCTCACCATTTACCCTCATAAGTTTTGCTCCGTTTTTCTGCCCATTTCTTAAAATATGATTATAATCATCAGGGAAACACTCAGATTCAAGGATGTGCCAGTGACCCAGTGGTCAGTCTGAAGACAATCTCATGGTGTCTGCTGGAGCTGGGAGGCACCTGGCTGCAAGGCAGCTGTGGCTGTTAGTGGTGTCAGAGTAATTTACACTTTAAATTTCAAGGTAAACAGGCTGCAGTAGGAAAATACAAAACAGCTCCTCCCAATGGGCACCTCCTTGTTTTTAGTGGGTTCTGACAATATTCCTGTTGAGTGAACCCTTGGTGAAGCATCTCACATCAGCAGGAGCCTTCAGATCAACCAAAGAATTATTTAATATCCTTGCTTGGAAGTCACTGAGTGCTTGCCACCACGTTTTGCTGTTGGACTGTGTTTGCAGCATCTGCGTGGTGCTTGCTCCAGGGGAGCTGAGAGCTTCCTCCATCCCAGTCACCCCCACCTGGTGCTCCTGGTTTTGTGGGACCTGGCTGCAAGAGAGCTTGCTTTGAGCTGGGTGAGGGGACAGCAGCCAGTATTCCTGGCAATTATCCCTGATCACACAGCACCTGCCAGAATGACCCCTAACAAGAGCAACTCAGAAAAATCACTGCTTTCCAAATCACTGCTTTCCTCACCACTGTGAAAATGGAATCTAGGTGCAGGATGCTTCCCTGTGGGTGGGAGCAGTGCCTGTGGCTGAGTAACCTGGGGACTGTGGGTCCAGAAATTCTCTTCATCCTCACAGTGGTGGGAAAGGGCACTCTCAGAGCACCAGATGCAGAAGGAAATTCAGATGTGCTGCGTTTTAGATGTTTCTGCACTGAAACAAAGTGTGTAATCAACATGAAGGCACAAATCAGGCCATGTTCACTCAACAAGTCACCAGAAAGATTTTTGCTCAACATCTGGGTTTGGTGCTGCCTTTCCCAAGCATCACAAACACATTGTGCTGCCCTCAAGGCTATTTAGGGAGATTTTCAGATGTAACTTTCCGTCTCATATGTGCCATTAATGTGAGGAAATTGATGGTGACTTTATGGGGACCACTGCTGCTCTGTGCAAGCAGGGTATCCCCACAGAGCTGACCTGGCTTAGCTCCTTCCCACAGGCAAAAAGAAATTCCAGTGCCATCAACAGACTCTCACTACCACAGGCATGAGCCCATACATGCTGGAGGACTAATGTATCTCTCTGCTGTATAATGTGCACTAATTGCATTATGCTCTGATGGTAACTAATGAAACCAGATACAATCCAGAGATTAATAGAGGGGGATCCCTGAGCTACAGCACTAAAATCCTCCTGTCCAGCTGCTACTGAGCTCAGAGCATGGGAAACCCCGAGCAACAATTAAGAAAAGTCACGATTTTTCATTTTATTTCTTGGAAGAGAAGCCGAGCTGGCCACTGACAGAGCTCACAGCAGTAGCCTGTGCAAATGTGTCTGCATCTGGTTTGTTCACAGCCAGATGGGTTTCTTTCTGCTCACTTGGGAATTGAGAAGACTCGGGGTGTTGTGTGTGAAGCAGTTTGACCCCAGCACGTCAGCACAGTGACAGTCAGGTTGCTGGGGCTGATATTTTTCCCTGCAAGAAGAGCTTTGAGGTGGAATGTGGGTTTGTGAAGCTGCTTTTAATTGACTGACCCTGACAGTGTGTCCAGGTGTGAGACCATTCCAAAGGAAATTGGGATAATGGGCCTCGTGTCTGCTCCTATCCCAGCCCTGCAGCCGGGATCACCTCCCTGCTTTCATTAGGGAGAGCGAGTCCTCAGGAGCATGGAAAACAGGGGAGGGGAGGGGAGGAACGCCGTGTCCAGGAATGATCCCATTTTTCTGTGCTTTGAAGGAAAGCAGCAGATCTCCACCCTCTGGGGCTTTGGTGAGCCTGTTGAGATGCTGACCCTCCTCTTGGAAGCCTCATCACGTGTTTGCTGTCCAAAGCAAAGGCTGAGTGGCTCTGAAGGGCAAGGCTCTCCCTGCTGCTCTCCCCAGACAGGAACCCCTCTGTTTTTTAGCACAGGCATTTGTCAGAGCACTTCAGCAGCATTGCAGTAACGACCTCCCCAGCCTGTCAGGCCAGCACATCAGCCAAGTGGCTTCCTTGACAAATAGCATAAAACATTTTAGGGGAAGACCCAATCCTTTGTGACTGGTGCTTGGAGAAAGTAGTTCTTACCACACATTCCTCCTACATTTGTATTTCTAAACCTGAATTCTGCTCTAATGCAGTGCTTTTTTTCTGCCCAGACTTAATCAGAAACTTCTATGCAATTATTTTCCATGTTTTTACAACACTAATAAATGTTTTATCCTTTTGCTGCTGCTGAAAGGGCTGTGAGCAAGACAGAAATGAAGTGATTTTCCCTGGCAAGGCAGTAAGAGAGCTGTGGTCAGATATGGACCCCAGAAGTGAAATTACTTTATCCAGGTTTAAGTGTAAACATCTGAGTTACTTGTCTAGACTTGCTTTATAGTCAGAGGAGAGAAATGAGAGTGATTAATTTCATCCTGAGCTGACAGGCTGCAGTAGGTCAGATGAGGAGTGCCTGGGAAGCATCTCCAGCTGAGTTAGGAGCAATCTCAGGGTGATGGGCTCCCCAGGAGATGTTTCCAGTACTGACAAGGCTGGATGAGGGGAATCTTTCCTACCCCACACACAGGGTTTTGAGGCAGATTCACAGATTTTCTTCCCTTGTTCAGGAAAGCTGAGGTGGGATCAAGATGCTCTCTGTGCTGTTGTTGTATGAATGTCCCATTTTGGGCATCTGTGTCTCAGGGTGGCCCTGGACCAAGCCCTGTTGTGTGTGCTGGTGGTGGTGGCTGAGGGAAGAGGCTCTTTGTGCTGCTTGGGGGTGTCCCAGCATCCATGGGACCTGAGCACAACGAAGCATTTTAGATCTTCACCTCAGGTGCTTCACTCTGCCCTGGTGAAGCCAAAACTCCCCTAATTTTAGGGGCCTGGTGCTCAGGCAGTCGCTCCCATCTCCTTGAGTCCTTGGAGCAGTTCATCCAGCCTCTGCTGGCTGCTGACTGAGGTGAGCTGGAGCCCAAACCCCAGCCCCTGTCTGGCCTCCTGGGCCACTGAGGCACAGACATGCTGCCCAGGGAGGTGATCCATGCAGGACCCTGGCAGAGAAGGGAAGCAGCAGAGGTGCTCGGTGCCTTGGGTGAAGCTTTGCTGTTCCTGGGGCAGTGGGTTTGGAAGGATAAGCACTTTATGAACCCACAACAAGGCCATTTCCTCCCCTCTCCCCTCCTCTTCCAACATCCACAAACCAAATGTTTTTGTCAAACCCCAGCTGAAGATACACTGCATGGATAAACATGCAGCAGCAATCCAGGCAGAAGGAAACAGCTCTCATCTTGCCCCCCAGTTGCCATGGTTTCTGGCAGAGCTGTCTTTCAGTACAATACTCTGTAGGTATTTTACATTTTCCTTTTTCTCTCTCGGGATCACATCGCAAGTGGAGACTTTTCCTGCACAAAATTAATGTTTTTATGTATTACCCAGCAAAATGATGGAGTGAAGGCTTTAGAGCAAAATTGGAGGTTTTGTTTTATTTTGATGGAATGCTGAATCTGATTGACAAATAACAGTCCTCAGTGTAAAGATAATTCATTCAGAAAGTTGGGAGAAAAAGGAAGTTGGTGAAAGTGATATTTCTAGCAATTCAGGGATACAACAAACAGCTTTAAATGAGGAGTTGGTCCTTGCATTAGATGTCTTAACTTCTTAAAAATTACCCCCAGATCAGTCCTCCATATGGCCATCACTCAGGCATGATGGTGCATGGATTAATTGATTTTCTTTCTCTTTTTTTATTATAAGACTCTCAAAAGCCCTTAAAATACACTCAGATTGATTGCTAGCTGAAATCATCAAGTGTTCACCAAAACCCAGGGTAGGTCTTAATCTAAAATCCATCCATGAGGGATGGATTCTACTCAGCAAAGCAAAGGTTTGAATTCGAGGTGAAGCAGAATAATGGGTTTGGAATTTATTTGAATTCCTTATGTGTTGGGCAGAAAATTAAAAATAATGCAGTGCCCACTAGTACCTTGTGGGGCCAGAGATGGAATAATGAGGTTTTCCAAATACATGAGGTCAGGTTATTTCCTTGCCCAGCCTGCTGTCTGGTCATCTGCCCTTGTGCAAGGCCTGTGCCCAATTAGTGCAATTAATGACCAGATCTGGTTGTTCATCATTTCCACAGCTCTGATTTTGGCAGAAGTGTGGTAGAAGTGGTGGCTGAGCTGCCATTGGAGCAGAACTTCCTCTGCAACCACTGGAAGGCAAGGAGAGTACAACATTTCTCCCTCTTTTAATTTACCCCTCGAGCCATACTTATTGAGTGCCATATTTGTGAATCACAGAGATGAGGCCATCATCATGTCCTCCAGTAAACTGGAGAGGCAAACCCAAGCTGTTCTCCAAGTATGGAGTGCTGACTCTGAGAACACAACTTTGAGGCATCCCATATGTCTCCCAGAAAAAAGTTGTTTTGATGGCATGACTTGGAACCCAGTAATTTTGAAATGTAGAAAGAATGGGTAGTAACTCAACAAAGGGAGTGAAGGAAACTTGCCCTATGCAAATTCCACATCTCAGGCATCTTGAGAATCAAGTCAGAGAATCATGGATTTGTGTTGGAAGGACTTCAAAGCCCATCCAGTTGCACCCCTGCCATGGGCAGGGACACTTTCCACTGCACCAGGATGGTGCAAACCCCATCCAGCCTGGCCTGGGACACTCCCAGGGATGGGACAGCCACAGCTGCTCTGGGCAGCCTGTGCAAAGACCTCACCAAGCTCATGGGGAACAATTTCTTCCCAATATCCCATCTAACCCTGCCCTCTGGCAGGGGAAAGCCATTCCCTCTAGTCCTGTTACTCCAGGGAGTCCCTTTCTAATCTCCTGCAGAAATCAGAGGTCAAAAATCAGTTCCTAAAGCCATTGGTGGGGAGCTGGGAATCTGTAAGAGGGATTTAGCAGGGCAGTGAAGTGACTTTGCTGCAGGTCTTCCCCTGAAGTGCAGCTGCAGTGTCAGCTGGAAGAGACAAGGAGAAAAGGCCCAGATTATAGATGGTGAGGGATGAGATGGGAGCAGATGGGAGCAGAGCCACCATGAAGGGCAGCAGCAGAGCAGCTTTTCTGGCTCACTGGACATGCAGAGCTCAGCCCTGGCATGCAGCGAGGCCTTGAAGATATTCAGTGCCCTAAGTTACTGGCCTCATAAAATCTGCTGGTTTGCTTCACTTCTGGACTTTAAACTTCTGTCTGCTGGGCCATTTCCACATCTAAGTGGAAGAAAATATTCACAGAATAATTCATCCTGTGGCACTGAGCCACCAAGAAGACAGGAGCAGAGTTAACCAGAAACTGCTTGAAGAAAGAAAGGTTACTGAATTTCTTCCTGTTGCTTAAGACCCACTTCTAGAGCAAAATCATCTTCCAGCAGTGCAGGAGAGAGTAGCCTTGACTATTTTATTTGAATTTATTTTTTTTAATAATGTGAATTCCTTCCAAGTTGATTTGCAGTTATGACATCAGAGGGAAACTACATTACCAAAAAAAATTAATAAATCAATTTAGTGATAAACTGTTCCTTTGAGAGGGGCTCCTGGAGCTGAGCTTGGCCTTTCTGCAGCTGTCCTTCTGCAGGGGAGAGGCTCTGGGCTGTGTCAGAGCACACATCAGTCTCTGCACTGCAGTTCCCACATCACACTTGGCAGAGCTGGATAAAATGTGAATACACATCTTTCTGAAGAGCACATTCACTGGGCACAGTGTCAAATCTCTTGATTTGGGAATGTTTTCATGGGATTAGCTGGAAGAAGGGAGATGTGGGTATAAATCAGGGAATTTGGATGTTGGTAGGTTCAGAAGTGAACAGGACTGATTCTCATTTAATTCTTTACTTGTCTTTTGCTCTGGTATTGCAATGCCTTAACACCAGAGTAATTTTATACTCTTTAAAATCTTTTTTTTTACCTGAGAACTGGAAGAGTTTAGATGATACCCAGATCTGGAAGCTTTCAATATTTTCTTTTGTATTGAATCATTCTCCCTCAGTGCTCTTTGGTCACACCAGTATTTTATCAGTGAGACTTTGTCCTTTTCCATCTGGGACGTGAGCAGTGAGGTCACCTGGGGACTGTGCTTGAGGTACCAACATCCAGCAGCATCTTGCTCTGCACCCAGAGCTGTGTGTGACTCATGTTTGGGTGGATAAGGGACCCTTGTGTAGACATCAGCTCCAGCATCTGTTTTTGACAAGGGGGAATGGCTTCAGAATGACTTCAGAGTGGGTTTAAATTGGATGTTAGGGAAATATTCTTTCCTGAGAGGGTGGCCAGGCCCTGGCACAGGTTGCCCAGAGAAGCTGTGGGTGCCCCTGGATGCCTGGAATTGTCCAAGGCCAGGCTGGACAGGGCTCTGGGACAGTGGAAGGTGTCCCTGCCCATGGCAGGGGGTTGGACTGGGTGGACTTTAGGGTCCCTCCCAACCCAAACCATCCCATAATTCCACATAACCTTGTGTGCAGCCCTCTCTTACCTTCCTCAGAGCTGCTGCAGGTGCATTCCACTGTGCTGGAATGATGAGAGACTCATTTAATGTCTTTTTTACATATATGCTTACACATATATAATTATTTATCTATATGCACACTGTATATCTGCACATTTCTACACACACACACCCCTCTGTGCCCATCTAGGCAGACTCCTGACCACGACAGGAGTTGATACAGGCACAGAGAGCAGATTAAAACTGCAGGAGCTGAGCTGGCAGAGCTATTAATTTTTCACCAAAAAAAAAAAAAATGAAAAATCTTACATTAAAAATAGAAAAATCTCTGATGATAAACTCTGCAGTGGTGAAATTCAAAGCATATCATTTCACTGAGCTCCTTGATGTGGAAATCATTACTGCCACTCTGCTGTATTAAAGGAAACTAAAAAAAAAGCTTGTGCTGTTGCAGTCTGGTTTAGTTTCCAGTTAATGTTGACAGAACAAGTATTTATCAAGCAGCTGAAAGCCAAGGCAAGGGAGAGCATTGCAGAGCTAATGTGTTACCCATGAATACTGCACCTCACTCTGGAGCAGTTCATACATGCCTCATTCACAGCAGCACAGGCATGTCTGTAGTGAAATCCAGGTAAATTCCCTTCCAGCTGCAGCTGAAGAGCAGCTCAGGAGCTGGGAGCACTGGTGTGTCAGGCAGGAGCTGCACTGCAGTTCTTGCTGTGAAGAGCAGGCACCTCAGAAGCTTCTGGATTTTCAGTTCTACAGATCCATTCGGAGCATCCCCAAACATTCTCAAGGAGATTTTCACCAAGAAGCAAAAGCCTGCTGGTATCTGCTCTGCTGTGATGTGGAACACAGAGGCAGAGGGGGGTGGCTGAAGAGTCCTTGTGCACAGCCTCTGGCAGTCTGGAGCAGAAGGATGCAGCTCCTGATCCCCCTGCCTGGGGATCTCCCCAGAAAGGGAAGGAGCTGGTGCCTCTGAGTCGTGGAATCATAAAACCTCAGAGTGGTTTGTGTTGGAAAGGCCATTCAGTCCAACCCCCTGCCATGGGACACTTCCCCCTGGCTCAGGTTGCTCCAAACCCAGTCCAACCTGGCCTTGGACATTTCCAGCCCCAGCTGCTCTGGGAAACCTCAGCACCCTGCCAGGGCAGGATGCTTTCCTGGTGGCTGATCTGCACCTTCTCTCTGTCAGTTTGAAGCTGTTCCCCCTCCTGTCAGTGCAGAGCCTTGCCCAAAGTCTCTCTCCAGCTCCCTGCTCAGCGACCCACGAGTCCTTGGCCTTGCACCAGCAAACTCGGGGTGGAGCTGAGCACCTTGGCCCCACTCAGACCCCACCACAGCCCTGGGAATCTGGTGAGTTAGTGGCATGCACTGAGTGTGTTGCAGCAATTACAGTTTCCATCATCTGGCAGCACGGGGCCGGGTGCTGTTCCACTTGGCTTCCAGCAGGTTCTGGCACCACTCCAGCTGTTTCGTGGCCACTTGTTTCCTTCTGATCTGAATCTCCTTCCTCCCTCCCCGGGGATATTCCCAGAGGTTAACCAGTGTCATGAGCAGATGCATTTGTGTCTTTTCTGATGGGACACCTGACATTCTCCTCCCTTTCCAAAGATGGGAGAGCCAGAGGAAGGCAAGGCAGCAAGCTGGGGTTAACTCGAGGTGCTGTAACCACTTTCAGGGTCCTTCTGTTGGAGCTTTTTCTGTTCTGTCCCTTCTGTTGGTGCTGTGTGGAGAGCTCTCACAGCACAGATGCGTGGGATCAGAGGCATTGCACCAGGGCATGGTGATGGCTTTTCAGCACTCAGCTGAGGCATCAGAGCAGTGTTGTGATGGGCACAGTCACCATCTGGAGAGGCTTTTCCTCCACTCAGGGGAATCATGGAGCAGTGGGATCCCAGCACAGGCTGTGTGCCAGGCCAAGGTGTGGAGAGCAGCTTGACAGGCAAAAAAAAAGGGGTTTTCTTCAATTGCTTTTTTGACCTAGGAGTGGAAGTACTGTAAGTCAATAAAAACATTTCAGCAACCAGTTCTTTGAGTTGATGGTGCCTCTATAAACAGAGCTGCACTTTGGGATGAAGCACAACAGAATTCCCCACCAGTGCAAGAGTTTGATTACCTGGAAATGGGATGTGGTGCTCTCTCACCTGTCCAAACCTGGGGATCAAATCCTCCCTCAGAAGGAAAATATTCTTTGTTTTTCCAGCAGGCACATTCTTGTCCTCCCAGCACCATGAGGGCTGACAGAGCATCACTGGGCTCTGCTCACACAAATCCATGTGGTACCAAGCCAAAAGGAGGTTCATTGGCAGGGCTCAGGGGACACCTTGCCAAAAACCTGGCCAGGGCATCAGAAGTCATTCACTTTTTTTTCTGAGTTTCTTTTGGGATGGATAGTATTCATCCCTGCATGGGGATGAGCTGGGAAATCCCCACTGCTGTGAAAGCTTCTATCTTGTGTAATATTTACTAGATGTTTGGCCATCCAAGGTATTTCTTTGCTTTGCCAGACAGGGATGAGCTAATAACATTTCCTGTCCTTAAAAGCCCTTTTAAAGGCACAGTTGATATCATATTTTATTTTCCTTGGCTGGAAGGAGTTAGATTGCTTTTAGTGCAGTCACATTTTTATGTACTTCCAGAAATGAAGTGGCTTCAAAGGACTCCCTTGGGATCAGCCAGAGGCTTAAGGAAGAATATAATTTTGTTGGTAAAACCAAAAAAAAACATCACACAGACCACTGAGGTCCCAGGGTGGAGCCTCTCTGGCTCCTGCTCTGCTTGCTGCATGTCCTGCTGTGGCATCCACACATGCCTGGGGCACCTGCAGGAGCAGCTTTTTGCTGATCTCACCCAGAAATGGCATTAAAACTTCACATTTCTGCATCGTGTGTGTTTTGTGTGTCTGGGGGGAATCATCTTCTCGCATCAACTTGCACCATTACAAGATGGAAATCTGTAAATGTTTAAAGGTTTAAAAATGTCCATAAAATCATCTTTAAAGCAACAGAATTTATTGCCTGATTTTTATTCTTTTTTGCCTTAAACAGGGCTTGGTTGTAGTTCAGGTAATTTGCTGTGGCTGTCAGTCTGGTAGGGCATTGCCAGAAGCATCTTTATTACTGGAGAACATCTTGAGAAGGAGTTTTACAAAGCAATAAAGTTGTTTCATTCCATGGGACTGTCCACAGGACAGCGAGTGCAGGTGGCATTTAAAGGACATTTTATTCAAAGTCTGGTCATTTTAAATATGGCACTTTCTGGTGGCTTCAGGTTGGTTACAAGCTTTGCAAATGTGCTTTGCCTCTGTGAAATGACAATAAAAGTAATAAAATGACTTCAGCTTTCATTGCATTGTACCTCTGGTCTTTCTAAATTTACATCTACTCATAGAAAATATATTGGGGTTTGGTTTTTTGCTGTCTGCTGGTGGCTGAGGGGTTTTGAGCTGTCAGTGATCACCAATAATAAAGGATGCAATTAGTTGTTGGTTTACAAGTGAGAATTGAGCCAGCTCTATTTCCCAAAGCTGAAGGATAAGCATTCTTGTCTTCAAAAGCTGTTTTGTTGGTGTAATGAGAAATACTAAGATACTCTTTCTTCTGATTTTAGGAGTGGCCACACACTGCTTGCCTTCTGGTTTTCTCGACAAGAAGGAAAATTAAACAGACAGCAGACGATTGAACTGGGGCATCACATCCTCAAAGCCCATATCTTTAAGGTAACAAAAATTCAGCTGGAGGTTTACACCAACCTCATCCACAGCACCAGCAGCACTCAGTCTTGTCGTGGGGTTGGTGTAAGAAGTGTGATTGCTTGAGGCTGCTGAAGCATGTAGAAGTGAGCTTAGGAAATTGGCTGTGGTACCTAAGGAATCCTTAAAATTAAACCCTCCTTCAGATGGGAAATTCAGCAGATTGCCTCCTTACCTAAAATTGCTCTCTGCCATAAGATGCTTCTTGCCCTGAAAGATGAATTCTTGTAGCAGCATCTAGAAAAAAAGGAAATCTTTAAAAAATAGTGGTTTTGAACAGTGGAATGAAAATGTAGGTAATGGGAAAGTTTGATCGTTGTTGAAATTGGCTGATTGGTCCATCCTGCTCTTCACACTGACATTCCAGACCTGGGTCATTGAAAAGCAAACTCGGATGTGAGTACCAATATGACCCATCAGCTAAACACCATCCTTCCTGCTGGCCCAGGCACCAGCAGCTGGGAATGAGAGGGTGGATTTGTAAGGTGACAGGAAATGCAGATTTTCCTAAAAGCATTAGGACCTGTGGCTGCTGGACACCAGGAAAACCAAGGCTGTATTTTTATCTGCTCTCTGTATGATGTAGATGTTGTATGAAGCTGGGATTTGTTTTTGCTGAAGGATTCGCTCTGCCCCACTGCTCTGAAGGGGGAATTAGAAAAGGAAGATAGGAGCTAAAAAATGAGAAGCAGGGCAGGCTTTTGCCTGACTGGTAACTGAATGCTGATGGTGTTGAATGTACTTTTAAGGGGTAAATGTCACCTTTTATGTCTTGCATTAATATCTAAGTATTTATATATTCTAATGCAACAGTTAAGATTTCTGTGGCATCTGTGATTATCTTCAGAGGGCTATTCTCAAAATATCTACCCTTTTCCTTGGTGCTGATGGTGATTCAGGCAGCTTATTTATGGGCTTGCTAGTAGTATAACTATTTTTAAATTATTTTAACTGTTTATTATAAAAATGCTTTCCCTTTCCAGTTTCACCATCCTGAGTTCATGAAATTTAATATTGACCTCTAATGCCTTGTGTTGTGCCATTTCAAAAGCAGCATTTCACAGTGGCTCAAATCCCTGAGCTCTTTTTCCCTCGACACAAGGAGGTATTTTTTGTCATTTAGCACCCTGAATTTTAAGGAAACGAGTGCATGGAGCTGTTATTTATAAGAGCTTGTCTAATCTATTGCTTCTTTTGGTGACGAAACCATTTCAAGTGCCAAATCTGTTGATGGCTGGGGTGATGCTGCAGGTTATCTCTCACACAGAGGAATCCAGCAAGGGCTTGGGATGATGATTCCCACACATCCTCCTTCAGAGGAAACAAATCCCACCTTGTGCTGAGGTTTTGTTGCACCAGCATCATCCCAATGCCAGGCACACAAACCAGACCTGGGGCCCTGCTGCTTTGCAGGAAGGGTGGCAGTGCCCACCTGGCGCGCGGGCGAGCAGCAATCGGGGTTTGCATATCCAGACAGAATTAAATGTGCAGTGCAAGATGCCCGTGCAGTTTCCATGGAACCAGCAGGCTTCCCTGGGAAATCAGGAGCAGAGCAGCAGCATTCAGGGCTCACTGACAGTGTGGCTCCTGCCCACCCCTCTGCTCTTCCATCCAGCTGCTCACTCCCATCTGTCGGCTGTGGGGAAATTATGGCTCCTTCCAGAGGAGGGAGAAAGCTGCTTAATGACCATGCTGGAAAATACATCAGACCTTCAATATATTATGTATAACCTGATCGTGGACACCAACTAGGAAAATTGGAGACAATCTGCTTCAAGGTACCAGGGCATACTGCTCCAGGCTGTGGTTGAAAGTTCCTGAATTTATCTCACAGTGAGCAGATAGTGTGTGCTTTATTTATAAAGAAAAAAATCAGCAATCCGTGTTGCTAACATGGCATTTTGTGAGGGTGTTGAATGGATCTGGTTGCTCACCCTTCAATCCTGCCTTTCCTTGACCTTGGAGATGGCTACATTGCCTTTATAAGTAATTTTCTGCAAGCTTATTAATTGACTGTGAAGGTCAGATGTGGCAAATTGTCACATTATCTTGGGTGTAGTCATAATTGTCCTGAAACTCCTTTGAAGTCCAGAGACCCAGGGGGATCTGCCCAGTGTGACTGAGCAGATTGTAAGTGTGGATCTAAGTTCCTTTCTCTTTTTCAGGGTCTGAGTAAAAAAGTTGGGGTATCTTCCTCCATCCTGCAAGGGCTTTGGATCTCCTACAGTACTGAAGGTCTTTCAATGGCATTGGCATCTCTGAGAAATCTCTACACCCCAAACATAAAGGTACTGGAGGAGGAGGAGGAGGAGGTGGAGAGCTGGGGGTTCAGAATTCCCACAAGAAGCTCCAGCAAAGGGCAGTGACCATGCAGAGTATTCACTGGAGCTGTGTGCAGTGTCCTGGCCAGGCTGAGCAGCTTGCTGGGTGTTTGTCCTGAGCTGAGGAGAGGCCTTTAGTCAGTTGAGATTCTTTTACCATGTGAGGTGGTCTGTCAGCTCTGCTGCTTTGCCCAAGGATCTCCTTTTCATTGCAAATAGTGAGTTTGTGCCTGTGCAAAATGGGATTTTTTCCTTCCCAAAGATGGGGAATGCAATAACTGATGTTGGGACTTGACATGTAAAGGGCTCTGGCTTAGATAGGCATGAACTCTGAGGTGACACCAAATCTAACAGCACCTGCTCATGTGCTGCTTCAGGCACTTCTTCTGCAGTGGTAAGATGAATGTGCTGACTTAGGTGAGCCCATCTCTACAGCAGAAAGGCTTTCAGACAGAGATACAGGTTTGGAATTGTTTTCTCACATGGGAGGATGTTTATCCCAGGTCCTTCCCACCCCGGCCAGGTGAGCTCAGTGTCTGTCCCCATGTCCCTTCCTTGTCACTCGTGAGCAGGTGCAGGCTTTTCCTCTGGTGCCAAGGGCAGTGGGACAGCCAGAGAGGAATCCCATGGGGAAGGTGCTGGGTGCAGCTCTCTCCAGCTGCATGCTTTGATTCCCCATCCCCTCCATGTCCCCAGATGCTGCAGCAGGGCTGGGGTGACTCTGTTCCAAAGCAAAGGGTGGCAGCACCCTTCAGACCACATCTGGCCTCTTGGGAACTGATTAAACTGCTCCACCCGCATCAGATGGGGCTGTCTCTTGGGCAGATGGTTTTGCTGAGCATTTTCTGGCTTTTGCTGTTTGTTTGGAGGTGTGTAGAGGCCCTGGTGTGTGCCGTGGTGGCCCCCCTGTCCCTCTGTAACGCTCTCCTTCCTCGCGCAGGTCAGTCGGTTGCTGATTTTAGGAGGTGCAAACGTGAATTACCGGACGGAAGTTCTGAACAACGCCCCCGTCCTGTGTGTCCAGTCTCACCTGGGCTATGCAGAGATGGTGGCCTTGCTCTTGGAGTTTGGGGCCAACGTGGATGCAGCTTCTGAGAGCGGCCTGACCCCGCTGGGCTACGCGGCCGCCGCCGGCTTCCTGAGCATCGTGGTGCTGCTGTGCAAGAAACGGGCCAAGGTAAAGGAGCCACGGGGCTCAAAAGCTGCTCTGAGCTGCTCAGGGCTGGGCAGGAGCTGCAGGCAGGACGTGGAACACTTGTTGGGGAGCATCCTCCAGCAGATGAAGCCGGGAGGCTGCTTTTGGTGGTGGTTTTTTTTTTTTTTTCCCAATCAAATGTAGTGGGTTTAAAAGTCCCACGTCGACAGCAACTCCTGAGAGTCAGTAATTGGTGTCTGGAATTCAGGTCTGAGGTAGGAGCTGCCTGGTGACTCTGCACTGGTGACCTGCATAAGGATGTTCTGGAGAAATCCTTGAACTTCACAAGGTTAAAATGGCAACACTGCTTTTCCAGCACAAAACAGTCTTTAAATATCTCCCCGAGACACATTCTCCTGAACTTTTCATCAGGCTTGTCCTAGAAAAATCCCCTTTGTTTAGCTTTGTGATGAGTGGAGTTTTAATTGTATGTTATAAGTCAAGTCAAAATACTTTGTTGAAGAAGAAAATTATGCTGATTTTTGAAGTGGAGCCTCCTGGAAACAATTTGTGGTTTCTCTATATCTTTAATTTTAGTTCAAAAGGCAAAATGTGGGTTTATGTAGTTTTGGTATGGATGTCAGGATGACTGAGGGACTGCTTAGATCTTGCTGAGTTGTGTTGTCTGTAATAATGTGGGGATGGTATGAAGGAAAAAAAAAAATTTGCTTTTGTTGGATATTTTGAGAGAGTTTAGTGACATAAGTCCTGCCACTCATAGTTTTCCTTGACTATCCCTAACAGTACTGAGAAATACCCCAAAACACAGTTTGGTGTAGTGAGGTATTTGCAGAAAATTGCAATACTGATTACTGAAGGAGTTGAAAAAAGAGAAATATTGATATATTATTGATGTGAACGTGTTATAATATATTAAATATTTCTCATATGTATTCCATAACTGCAATTTAGCATCAGGCCCTGGCACAGGTTCCCAGAGAAGCTGTGGCTGCCCCTGGATCCCTAGAAGTGTCCAGGGCCAGGTTATAGTATTTCAATGCCCAAGAAAATTGGAATGCTGGACTAAAGGACACAACAGAAAAAATATTTTTGTAGTCTTTGAGTTTTTTAAGAAAACTGGAGAAACCTAAAAAAAAAAATAATGATATTTCCCCCAAAGCAAACATTTGTGGCCAAGATAATGCCAGAGCCTGGGCCATTGCTTTGGAAGTGTTTGTTTTCTGGTCATGGAAGTGATAGTTTACCAGAAAAATGCACATTTTGCACACGTGGCATTATTTTGAAACAGGGATTGGAAACTCTGAAGAAACAAAGATGTGTTGCTCGTGATTTTGTTTAATTGTATTTTTTTATCTCTTTTTCAAGGTGGATCATTTGGACAAAAATGGGCAGTGTGCCCTGGTCCATGCTGCTCTCAGGGGACACTTGGAGGTGGTGAAGTTCTTGATCCAGTGCGACTGGAGCATGGCTGGCCAGCAGCAGGGAGTGTTCAAGAAGAGCCACGCAATCCAGCAGGCCCTGATAGCTGCTGCCAGCATGGGCTACACCGAGGTAGGACCCTCTGTGCCCCTGCAGGGAGGGGAACCAAGGGCTGGCCTCTTCCTGCCCTCTCACCTGAGAACCTCTGGAGCTGGAGTCCAGGGTACTTCTGTCCTGCTCTTCCTCCCTGTCCCATCCCAGTGTTCACTTGGCAAACCCTGTGGTCTGGGCAGGCATCCAGGAGAGGAAGGACAAGAAGCCTTTAAGTAGTCAGAATAAACTTGTGGAATAAAGGTTTAAGCAGGGATGAGATGGATGGACACACGTTGCCTGCACCGCTCCTCCAGCAGGGATGGGGAGTGTGAGAACGTGTAACTTTGGACTGTGTGTCGAGGGAGAGAAGAGCCAGAGAGCTTCCTCCTGCCATCCTGGCCAAGATTTGGGATGGGGAAAATTATATATAGAATAATTTAGGTTGGAAGGGACCATTAAGGTCATTGAGTCCAACCATTAAGCCAGTGCCAAGCCCACCACTGCCATCAGTACTCCAGAGAGCCCCAGCGAGCCACAGTTCCTGCTCCTTTCCTTAAGAATGAGTTTCTTTCCTACCAAATACCTCCTCTCAGCCTCACCTCCTCCAGGAGATGCACCCTCTGCACACACCAGCTCATGTCCAGCAGAACAGACACAGTCACAGGGAACTGACCCTACCAAGTCTCATCATGTGCTGTCATATCAAGACACTTGGTAAGGTTTTTTATGCTTGTACAGGGCAGCAAGTTCACTGATTAATCTCAGAAAGAATATTTCCTTGATCTGAAGGTGCCAGGCAGAGACTTCTCCCTTCCCTCTGTGCATTACAAGCAGCTCGTGTGATGGTGTCAGCAGTTCCTGGGTAACACATTCCAGTTCATGATCTGACACATATTTTGTTTTAGATCGTCTCCTACCTGCTCGATCTTCCAGAAAAAGATGAAGAGGAGGTGGAGAGAGCACAGATCAACAGCTTTGACAGCCTCTGGGGAGAGACAGGTGATTTCCCTTCCCTTCCCTTCCCTTCCCTTCCCTTCCCTTCCCTTCCCTTCCCTTCCCTTCCCTTCCCTTCCCTTCCC
>JAYDZK010000112.1:1126270-1160995 GCA_034509185.1 Euphonia xanthogaster | reverse complement strand
CTTCCCTTCCCTTCCCTTCCCTTCCCTTCCCTTCCCTTCCCTTCCCTTCCCTTCCCTTCCCTGGGTATCTCTGATATTCCCAGCCTGCCCTTTTCCATCTCTGTTGTCCCACACCTCTGCCCCCCAAAATGCAAAGAGCTGGACTAACCAGACATCTTGGAGTTTCTCTGTCAGAGAGGGGTTCTGAGTAACTGGGACAGTTGGGAATGTGGATTTGGGATTGACAAATCACACGCAAACTGGGGAGCCATCTCAAAGGAATATTCACTTTTATGTTAAAATTGGTAGTAGGTATGATGGGAAAATGAGCAAAAATGAGCCAACCACCAAACTGAGCAGCCTTTTGTCTACATGAAACAAATCTGGAAGTTCATATGAAACTCAAGACTCACTTTCACATATCTGTATTATTTATTTTCCCAGAAGTAAATAGAGAGTTTAAATACATTTGGAGAAAAATGCAGGTTTCCACCTAAAAATAGCAATCTGCTCTGAAAATCTGAATCCTGGCTTGTCTGAGATTTGGTACTTGTTGCTCATGTCTCATCTTCCACAGAGCAGAACCAAATGCCTGGCTCAATGATATCAGCCTGATATCATCCAAATGGCAGTGCCAAGTGACATCATAAGTTTAGGAATTGCTGACAGCACACTGTAGCCAGTTCCAGATGGAGCATTTCCCCCTGGGACAGATCTAACATCAAAACCCAGCAGAAAAGTGTCTGAGTCACTTATGCTATCTCCATCAGAGTTGGAGGTGCAAAAAACATCTCCATCAAAGTGTTTGTCTTGCTGCCAGGCTGTGAAACAGATACACGTGCTGGATAGGAGCAGTTTAATGATTCCTTCTCCAGATAAAGTTGGTTTTTTTCTACAAGAAAACACAGCAGCAGAAACAGAATACAGAATACACTGACAGAGATGGGCTCATCCACACCTGAACCTGGTCTCAGGCTCTGTTTGAGCTGTTTTGAGAAGCACAGCAGCTGTTGTGTGGTGTTTGTGCCAGGACTGGGTTATTGCACGGTGAGTGGTCCTTCTGGAATGACATCCTCATAGCAAAGCTGCACAATTCCTGTTGACCAGCGCTGGATCCTGGTTGCTGCTCCTTGGCTGGGCTCAGTGGACTCACCTCAGATGTGCTGGACCATGGGAGCTCTGCAGCAGAGTGTGAAGCTTCAAACCAGCCCGTTTTCATCCTCCTTAGTTCCTCCTGGAGGAGCAGGGTCTGGCTGCTCAGTAGCACAGGAGCTTTTGAGCTTCCTTTGAGCTGGAGCTGCAAAGGACAGGCTGGAGCCACACACCCACTCCAGTTGCTTGGACCTTGAGGAAGAGAGCAGCAGGAAGATGTGTCACTACAAGCAGAAGGAATTGCAAAGGAAAGTAGACAAACAGTGGATCAAATCATCCTGTTTCAGTAAAGTCTTCTCCAAAGAACAAACACCAAACGCTGGAGTGAGTCACAATATTTTCATTGTTGCAAACATTAGTAATTTTGATGTAAAATACCTCAAATTAACCTGCAACATTTCAAGTGCAGGCAGGTTTAGCAGTGGAACCCAGCAGCCCTGCATGCCAATCCCTCTGCTTCCTTCTATATTTGTAGCTTACGTTTAAAACCCACATGGATCTGATTATAGATTTTGCAGAATGTTCTGCTTGTGGCAGCAAAACGATTTTTCATTTAACTCTCGGTGTCTCTCAACCCCAAGAGAAGAAAATTCAGCCATAATATGGAAGAGAATTGAGAATTAATTAAATCCCCCACCATTAACAGTGTTGCAGTTGGAAACCCATCAACACCTTGTAATCGGCCGACCCACAGAAATGTACTTCAAAGAAAAAACAAGCGACATCAGTCAGAAATAGACTCCCACCTTCTGCTCCAACTCCTACCAGAAGCAGCAGAACGTGGAGCCAGTGGAGCTGTGCTGAAGTGCACAGAAAGTTATGGAGAGGGAGGAACCAGAAAGTCTAAAATTACTACTGGAACAAGCCACTGGCAGGTCCTGAACTTGGAACTATTTTCAGGTTGAATATGTGTTCTCTAACTCAACCACACTTCTGAGTTAACAGAGCACATTTTCCCAGGGAAAGAGCTCTCAGGTGTTGCTTCCACCCTCCTGTAATACCATGAGCATCTGAAAATGAGAGATATCTTTGGATTTGCACAAAGACCCTGGCTGGTAGGATCAGCCCTGGCCAGACACAAAGCCCAGAAATAGTGTTCTTCTCGGAAAACAGGTGAACAAATCCACCCTGTTTTGCTTTCCAGTTGTTTCCCTGGTTTCAAAGATCTACAGACTAAAGTGGGATATGGAAAATACAAGTCCTCCATCTGGATTACACTGCTCTGTGCTTGTTTGGACAAAGAAAAGCCACAAATGTGACTGATACCAGTGGCTGTCAGTGCCTCCTGCTTGATCCCTCACTTGCTCCCTTGTGCTCATGGTGGCATGAGGCAATGACAGGTTGCAGAAGGTCCTGCCAAGTACCTGAAGACCTTTATTTTCTCTGGATATTGTGCCCCTACTCAGATACACTTGGCCTCACAGCCTCTGGCTTTGGCATTGGGGAAGACAGTAACGACATCATGATCACATTTCTTTGCAGCTAAACCTGAACCTAAGTCACACCTTCAACCTCAGTTTGAACCTCAGACACCCCTTGAACCTCAGTCACAAGTGCCTGTAGATTATTTTGTACTTCTTGGGGTTCTCATCCCATTTCACTGTGACTTGCAGAAAACAGTAAAAGCTGATTGTCCCAAGCAGCCTCGTTCTGTGACACGATGTAAACTTCTCATGGAAGAGTTGACCTTTGAGGTAACTAAAATTACAAGAGTGGAAGCTCTACCAATCCAGCCCATTTTCTTCGTTGGTTTTTCCCACTGTGAGGTAGCTTTGGCATTTCAGGCCCCATCACTTTGCTATCCAGCAGAAAGACCCATTTCCAGGTAGGAAAACACCCCAGCGAGCGTGTGGCTCCTTCCCCTGACCTCTTTCCTGTCTGGTGCAGCTCTGACGGCGGCGGCGGGGCGCGGGAAGCTGGAGGTGTGCAGGCTGCTCCTGGAGCAGGGCGCCGCCGTGGCGCAGCCCAACCGCCGCGGCGTCGTGCCGCTCTTCAGCGCCGTCAGGCAGGGACACTGGCAGGTCAGTGGGGTCCTCTCGCCCTGGTGGGTCAGGCCATCCCTTCTGTCTCGCTGGAATAGGTGTGGAAAACACAAGCCCCAGCTCTTCTGGGGAATTTTCAGGGCAAAAAGAAGTGATGCTGGTTCTTGTATCACCCCAAGCTTTGGCTGGCTGCAGGCAGCTCTGCTTAAGTCCTGTGTTATCACAGGATCGTGGGATAGTGATCCTTTAATCATCTAATTCCATCCCCCTCCTGTGGGCAGGGACACCTTCCACTATCCCAGGTTTCTCCAAGCCCCATCCAGCCTGGCCTTGAACAGTTCCAGGGTTGGGGCAGCCACAGCTTCTCTGGCTGTCTCACCATTTGAGAAGCAAACGGGATGCTCATGACTTACCAGAACATTTTTCCTGTTTTTACACCTCCTTTCATTTTCATTGTCCTTAATCATCCATCCAGCAATCCCAGAGGCCGCCACGCTTGTAGGGGTGGGAGTTTTTAGAATGTGGGGTCTGTTCTGCTCTTCCTTGGCTCTGGCATCTTGTCAGCTGTGTCTCCCTGTGTAACCCTGGCTCTGTGTGCTGCAGATCGTGGATCTCCTGCTCACGCACGGCGCCGACGTGAACATGGCAGACAAGCAGGGCAGGACGCCGCTGATGATGGCCGCGTCCGAGGGACACCTGGCCACTGTGGAGTTCCTGCTGGCACAAGGTCAGAGCACGAGCTGGGAGGTGCTGGGGACCAGCTGTGGGGCATCCCACCACGCCAGCTCCAGCTTCATCCTGAGCAAAATGTGGGCTTGGGGACCAACTCTGGTACATCCCACCACGCCAGCTCCAGCTTCATCCTGAGCAAAATGTGGGCTTGGGTCAGCTCAGGCTCATCCAGGGATGCTTCCCACAGCTTCAGAATGGTTCCTGGGTGCAGTGTGGGTGATGTGAGGAAACACAGTGCTGGGGACCAGCTGTGGTGCATCCCACCACACCAGCTCCAGCTTCATCCTGAGCAAAATTTGAGCTTAGGGACCAGCTGTGGGGCATCCCACCACACCAGCTCCAGCTTCATCCTGAGCAAAATTTGAGCTTGGGTCACCTCAGGCTCATCCAGAGGGGCTTTCCCACAGCTTCAGAATGGTTCCTGGGTGCAGTGTGGGCAACATGACAAAACACTGGCAATGCACTGAGGTGCTGGAGCGTGTCCAAAGAAGAAGACAGAGGTGGGGAAGGGTCTGGAACACAATAAGTGGCTGAGGGAGCTGGGAGTGGCTCAGCCAGGAGAAAAGGAGGCTCAGGGGGGACCTTCTGGCTCTGCACAGCTTCCTGGCAGGAGGGGGCAGCCAGATGGAGGTTGGGCTCTGCTCCCAGGGAATAAGGCACTAGAGGAAAAAGCCTCAAGTTGCTCTAGGGGAAGGATGAAAGGGTTGTTCAGCCCTGGCAGAGGCTGCTGAGGGCAGTTGTGGAGCTCCCATCCCTGGAGAGATTTAAAGGATTTAAAGATGTGGCACTTGGAGACATGGTCAGTGGAAGGCTTGGCAGTGCTGGTGGAACAGCTGGGATTCAATGACAGTAAAGTCTTTTCCAGCCTAGATGAGTCTGTGATTCCACAGTGTCCCCCCTGAGCCTGTACCTTGCAGCCTGTGTCCCACCTTGGCATTCCTGGTTGTTCCAGATGCTGTTTGCCTCCTCCCCCCACTGACACTCCACTCTGTGTTGAGAGCTCTGGCCAGAGGTTTCTGAACACACCTGGAGCAAACATTGCCATGCTGTATTCCTCCACAAACAGCTTGTGCCATCAGGGAGGCCTCAGTCTGCTCTCAGCTGGGCAACCAGTGCAGACCAGGGACGTGTCAGCTGGGATGAACAGGAATGGTTAGGAAATTCACATCACTCCCACGTTTGCTGAACGTTCTAGAGGCAGGGAATCTCATGCTGGGAGGTTTAGAGTTTGCCTCCAGGAGAAAAGCACTGCAGCAGCAATTCATCCCAGCTGCTGGCAGGAGCATCCCGCAGGAAGCTGCAGCTCCTTGGAGGAGCAGAGCTGATGCAGATAATCTCTGCACTCTCCAGAGCCAGAGCCGTGGCTGTGCCATGGCAACAGGAGTTGTCTTCATGCCATGAAGAGGAGTGCTCACTTAAAACTGCTCTTCAGCTCTCCTCTCTGTATCCATATGCTGTGTGGAGCAATACTGACCCGTTGGTATGGCAGCACCATTTCCTCATCCAAGAAAACGTCAAGTCCTCCTCTCCTTGGCTTGCAGTTGGCAGTAGTGTATCCCACAACGTTGTATTTATATTGGGTAAAGTTCAGGAAGAAATACTGCTGGAAATTGTGGACTTTTGGGTAAAGGGGAGGGGAGTGAAGAAGGGAAAATATGTGCTTTTTTAGGATAACTGAGCTGAATTGACTTCATTCCCCATGGTGACCTGCTGAAACAGCAAAATGGTCTTCATCTCTGACTCACACAGGCTGGAATGGGGTTGGATTAAGTTTTAAAAAAAGCAGTTAAAAAGATGATGTCTCAGATGAGGGAAGTCAGATCTACTGTGCTACTCAGATGTTTGCCAGAAAAGCCAGCAGAGGTAGGCGTGAAAAAGTTTGCAGCTTGGTGTGAATCAACTCCTTTGCCACAGTTCCCATCAGTGTAATTTGAAGTTGCCACAGAGGGTGGGATCTGTGGTGGGAGAAACGTTAATGAAGGAATTAATAATTATGCACAGAGCTCTCTGGAAACAAGCTGTCATTGCTGAGCAGCGGGTTTGCTGTAAGCAGTGCCAAGCAATGCAGAGCTCTGAAGTGAACTGCTGCTTGTTCCTCCAGGTGCCTCCATTTCTCTGATGGACAAAGAGGGCTTGACAGCCCTCAGCTGGGCCTGCCTGAAGGGTCACCTGCCCGTGGTGCGTGCCCTGGTGGAGAACGGAGCTGCCACGGACCACGCGGACAAGAACGGGCGCACGCCGCTGGACCTGGCGGCGTTCTACGGCGACGCTGAGGTGGTGAGTGGCCTTGGCACACCCAGGCAAAAGGGGCAGTTGCTGTAAAAGCCATAAAATCAAACAGCTCAGCTCGGTGTAGAGGTGAATGCTTACAGTCCCGGCCCTCCCCGTGGGAAGGTGCTCCCGCAGAAGCTGATCAGAGAATCCCAGAGTGGTTTGAGTTGGAAGGGAACTTAAGGACCATCTCGTTCCACCCTGTGCCATGGGCAGGGACACCTCCCACTGTCCCAGGTTGCTCCAAGTCCTGTCTAGCCTGGCCTTGAACACTTCAAGAGATGGAGAAGCCACAGCTTCTCTGGGCACCCTATGCCAGGGCTTCACCACCGCTGCAGGGAAGGATTTCTTCCTAATATCCAGTCAAAACCTACTTTTTTTGCAATTTAAAGCCATCCCCCCTTGTTCTGTCATTCCAGTTCCTTGTCTATACTCCCTCTCCAACCTTTTTAGAGCCCCTTTAGGCACTGGAAGGGACTCTAAAGTATTCCTGGAGCCTTGCCTTTTCCAGGCAGAACAATCCCAATTCTCCCAGCCTCCTTAACAGAGCCTTTGGAGCATCTCCATGGCCTTCTCTGGACTTGCTCCAGCAGGTTGATGTCCTTCCTGTGCTTGGGACCCCAGAGCTGGATACAGCTCTCCAGTCTCACCAGAGACCAGAATGGAGTAGAGGAACAGAATCCCCTCCCTGGACCTGCTTCCCACAACGTACCCTCAGACGCCGTGGAGGTGCTTTTAGCCCAGGCAGTGGAGAAGAGCAAGCTTCTGCTGATCCTGCATCCCCAGTAGTGTGTGGGGGTCTCAGCCAAGAACAGAACTGCTTATTGGGCTTCTCATTGCAGGTTCAGTTCCTGGTGGACCATGGGGCCATGATCGAGCACGTTGACTACAGCGGGATGCGGCCCCTCGACAGAGCCGTGGGCTGCCGCAACACCTCGGTTGTCGTCACCCTCCTGAAGAAAGGAGCAAAGATAGGTAGGAGCAGGGGGACACTGCCATCAGCTCTGTGCTCAGTCAGGACTCAAACAGTGGGGCTGGCATCCTAAAAAATACAAGTGTAACCCAGAGGCCAGCTGCTGCTTCACGCTCCGAAAGCAGACGGCGAGTCAGGACTACTCGGTTCTCTTACATAAAATGGGGACTTTATTCTTTTTCCTGTCGTATTACTTAGCAAAAGTTAATCAAGAAACAACTGTTTCTTTGGCAAGGTCTTTCCTCTGGTAATGCTTTTTCTATCTTTACTAGTCTGAGTTGCCAAGTGTACTCTGTCCATGCCTTGCTGGGAGCTGCTGCGTTCACTTGCTCTGTGTATGCTTCCAGACCTCAGTGTACCTGCACTGCTCCACACAGCTGCTCACGTTACGTTTCCTGTGAAAGGGGATTTTGCTGGTGCATTGGCTTCCTCGCTGCCTGCCTCTCACAGCTGCTTTTTTCCTTTCTTTTTTTTTTTTTTTTTTCACCTTCATCCATTTTTTTCCCCCCCTCTCTCCTACAACTTCTTGTTTTCTCCTTTCTTTGAAGGTTGTCAGACGTTACCGAGTCGCCCACGAGGTATATCTCATTGCTGTCAGCATCAGCTTCGATCTGATAGCTTTGTTAGCCTTGCTTTCTCCTGTTTGATTTAGTCTGCATGCGTCCCCAACACCTCTAATCTTTTAATTTTCCTCACCTTCAAATAATTTTTTTAATGACTGTTGCAGAGAATAACTTGAACTCAAAAACTAACCTCCTTCCCCCAAAACGTACTGAATCTACTTATAGAATATTGGTGACTTGCTCTTCACCCACACTAATGAGCTGTCCTCAAATTTTTGCCACCCCTTCCCTGCCAGTATTAGTCCTTGAGATAGGAGCTGGCTCTGCAAGGTGGAGCCAGAGCCCCCAGCCCAGTGATGCCTTCAGCACCAGCAGCACTTGCATACAACCTTCCCTTTGTAATTTTTTTCTGCCTTAATGGATTTTCTACTCTTGTCTTTCACATCTTGTGAAGCTGGAAATCACAGTCCACTTAACCACAAGCCACCTATCAACAGTCAAACTGCAGATTCCCTAGTACACTTCCATAGATTTGAGTTTAGAAATGCTTTTATGTAACCACTCTGATTTTTTTCCTTTAAGTACAGTTTGTTTCCCCCATCTCAGCATGTCCCATATTCAGCACTGCCCTCTTGTGGAAACGGCTCCATCCTTTCCCAGACCACTGAGATGAGCCTTAATGAGTGCAAAGGAAAACCATTGCAAGGGGGATGACATGAATGTAGGTGTCAGAGGAATTGTCAGCTCAGTCCTTTGGAGCACTCTGCCCTTTGACCATGCCAAGTTGTTCTCTCCAGCAGAAATTCCCACCCCAGGGTATTTTTTTCCACCCAGCTTCCTACCACCCTTGCATTGTATGAGTTCTTTACCCATCATGCATCCTGTACACTACAGGTCCAGCAACTTGGGCAATGGCAACCTCCAAACCAGACATCATGATCATCCTGCTGAGCAAGCTGATGGAGGAGGGAGACATGTTTTATAAGGTGAGAAGGGTGGCCTTGGAGCAAGGAACAGATGCAACTTGCAGCATCACTCCCTGTGAGGTTTTGGCCATCTTAGGTCAGTGGTTGGTCCTCCCCAGCCCTAAAAGGTTCTGTGATCCTGATGCTGCTGCCTTAACCCATGGCAGGTAAAAGCTCCCACTCACAGCATTCCTCGTGTTCTAAACTGTTTGGTTTTGGTTAGTGGGGTTGGAGAAGAGGGGATGGATTGCCCAAATCTGTAAAAAAGCTGAAGCAAAGCCAAGTTGCATTGGGTTAGAGCCAGCACTTCATTTCCTCTTTGAAAACAGCAGGATCTAAGGGTTTGTTGGGAGTGCTGCTGTCATTGCATCAGGTCTGGCAGCCTTGTCATTACCTAGTGGGCTCACTGTTGGGGATCCAGGCAACAGGATAGAATACCCCAGAAAAACTCCCAGAATAAACTTCTTGCAATGAGAACAGATTGTCAGGACCCAGCTGGCTTTGTCATGTCCTTTAGCCCACGGGACACATTCCACTGTTACAGTTAGGTAGTCTTTTTTTTTTGCTTTCTGTTTGTTTTAAGCCAGTCTTTAAAACCTGGGCATTTGCACACACCTAGAAATTGTGCAAGTACAGCAATGATTCACTGTGAGGCTCTAAGGGTGAAGCAGAAAATAGGCAAAGCTGGCATTGTAGTAGGAGTTCTCTGCCAGAGATACATGATACAGCTGAGAAACCTGAGTCTACAGGTTTTTAAAAATCACTCTTTGTAGCTGCAGAATTTACATCTGTGTCCTGAGGAACTGTGTGTGTCCTAGATCCCACCCTGCCCTCTTTCTCTCACCCTGCCTGTCAGCTGCCCCCCTTCAGGGTGCACATCATCCCATCCCAAAATTAATTGCCCAGAATAGCAGAGATGAGTCACCTTTGAAGGTGACTGTTGCATACCAGTAATTATAAATGGAACCTGCTTAGCAGGCTTAGATGTAAAGTTTTAAACATCTGAAGTCCAGGGAGGTGAATCTCACCCTGTTTGTCCGAGTCAGAGCCACAGCAGTGCTGTAACATTTGTCTTTGCTATTGCAGAGGCTTCTCTGAGCCCCAGAGCTCCACCCAAAGTCCCACAATTTGTGTTCCTTACCCTCCTGGGTGTGGATTGAGCTTTGGGTGGAGGGTGTTTTCCAGGAATGGGTAACTGATCACCCAGCTCAAAAGACCATCCAGCCAAGAACCAGGTGGAGTCGTATCCAGTTAAGGCCATCTCTCCACGTTTCCTGCTGTAGCGTGGCAGCTCTGGATGAAGTGGGAGATCTCAACTTGTGCAAGGCATCTGCCTTTCCAGCTCAGATGTTCCCTCGATCAAATGTTCTGCCCTTCTTTTCTAGGAAAGAGCTTAAGTAGTGAAGTTGTGCTTCCTTAGCCACCTAAAACATTGGTTGGGCTGGTGAGTGAGTTCTCTGCAGGGAGGTACACTCAACCCAAGGATGAGTTTTGACACGTTTTCCTTCTAATAGAAAGGTAAAGTGAAGGAGGCTGCCCAGCGTTACCAGTATGCTCTGAAGAAATTCCCCAGAGAAGGGTTTGGAGAGGACCTGAAAACCTTCCGTGAGCTGAAGGTGTCGCTGCTTCTCAACCTGTCCCGGTGCCGAAGGAAAATGAATGTGAGTGTCCCCTCCTCTCATGGCCCAGCCTGACAGCTCTGTGCCTCTGCAGAGACATGTCCACCCCTGATCGTGCTTTGGCCTCTCCCATCTCTCCTCCCTGTAACCTGGTTGTCCTTCACAGAGCACTGGCATTTTATAATTCCAAGGCAGTAGTGGTTTAGTGTGTGTTTCAGCTGATTAAAAATTCATTGCTGTGTTTATAGCTCTTTGAATTTTTTATTGCTCCCTTTTGATGATGATGTTCACATCGTCACACGGGGGTGGAGGCATTTTCCAGATTTCTGGGGCAGCAGTGAGGAGGAGCCAGGAGATGTGCTCCTTTGAATACTAATTAATTTCAAATGAAGGAGCATATGCTTAGGGGGTTAGCACTTCCCCAGGGCAGTGACTCATGCAGAAACACCTCCACAAGACTCCCTCTCAGCCCAGAACTTCCAGATCCCTGTCACTCTCCCCACTGCAATCTGGCAGCATCCAGCAAGCAGCTCGTGCAGATGCCTGCTCTGCCACCCTTCCCTGACTTGGAGTGCAGGGACTTTCACTTCCACAGATTAAAGTCTCCACAGATTCAAAAAGTGACATAGCTGAGGTCATGAGCCAGTAAAGGTTACACTGGAGGGGAAGGAGCTTTTGGGACACCTTTTTTTTTTTGTTTTTTTTTTTCTGTGAGGAAGAAAGATGGAAAACAAGGGGAGTAAAATAAATCTTAATGCTGGTGAACAAATACAGTTTGGAGAAAAAGTGTGAACCTTCTCTTTAAATCAACCAATTCCCAGCTAATCAACTCCAGCTCTTGTCCTGTGCTTTGAGGACAAGATTTTTGGGAATGCCAGCTTTTGTGATAGAAAATTTTAGAGGGTTGTAATTGCTCCTGCAGTTTTTGCACCTATAGATGAGACCATAAAGATACCTCATGGCTGCATTCCCATTTCAGTTTGTTGGATAGTAACTGCTGCTGCAGGTACAAACAGAAGGATAATGTTCCCCAGGCAGGACATGCCCATAGCAAGAGTTGGCATCACAAGTTTCTGGACAAATCAGGAGCAGCACTATTCAGTCCTTTCTCCCAGAGCTGCTCAGGTCATAGCCCAGTGCAGCAACCCAAAGCAGTGTTTGGCTGTGAAATGGAATCCTCCCCACGAGGAGGAGTTCTCTGTCACAAGTGCTGAGCTTAGCAGGACATGAAGCATTCAGAACAAGGCAGGGGAGGATGGTGACAGGGTCTGAACCAGAGCTGATAATCTGGTCTCATGGCACTGCCCCTGGAAAGCACCCAGAGCAGTCCCATCCCACACTGTCACCCTCTCCCTGCTCCCAAACTGCCCTCCCAGGTGAGCTGTCCTGGAGAAGTGAGGAACAGTGCCAGGCAAGTCCTGTTTGCAGCTGATGCAGCCCTGTCCTTCACAGGCAATTTTCTTTAGCCCCTCAGAGAATGTCAGTGTGCTCAGGGAAGCAGAAGGGCGTGGGACAGGTTTCCTCTTACTTTCAGCTATGGAAAAAAAAATCATTCATGAGATAACATTCCAGCCTCTGCAAGACCACATTTTTTCTCAAGGCTGTAGGTTGTTGGAGAGGGATTTACATGCACACGTTGGGGACACAATGAGGCTTGCTGGCCTCTGTGGGGGATGACAGCAACTTGGGTTAACAGCACCTGAGTCTTTGGAAGTGCCATCGTAGCTCCCTGTCTGTAAATGATGTTGAATCCATGTAAAATACTCCAAAACCATCAACTTTTCCATGCAATATGAAAAAGAAAGCTCACACTAAGTTTGTTTGCTTCCATGCTGTATGTATTTTTTTTAATTTCTGAATTTATTCAGTTACTTACCTGCACACCTGTTCACATGACAGGATTTTGGAATGGCAGAGGAATTTGCCACTAAAGCACTGGAGCTGAAACCGAAGTCTTACGAAGCTTACTATGCAAGAGCAAGGGCCAAACGCAGCAGCAGGTGAGGAGGGACACAGAGGAGGGTGTGAGGGACCAGGCTCTGCCAGCCTGTCCCATCGAGTGTGGGCACCCACCCTGCAGAGCCAGGCAGTGGCCCCATGGCAAGGAATGGCCAAGGAACGTTCATTGGTGAGATCACAAAGGTCCTGAACTCCAAAGCAATGCCCTCCCTCACTTGGTGATTTCTGAGTCCAAATGTTTTGGGAGGTTTGTCTTAGCAGAGCTTTGTCTGGGCATCTTACAGCCCTGCAGACCTGTGCACCAAAGTGGGGTGTTGTTTTTCAGAGTACACTTTAGTTTGACCACAGCTTGGGCTCAAAGCAGAATATGGCTCGTGGCTTGTACAGAAGATTAAGCCGGTGTTGGGAGGTGCTGGGGGGATCACAGATGGGAGCTTTTTCCCCATCTAGGTGGGTTTTCCCAGGTCACAGTCATGTTCAAACACATAGTTTTGCTGCAGAGTGAACAGTGTCCCTTTAAATGACAAGCCCCTTCCCAAACCCCCACCTCCCTGTCACACCTCCTAGGCTGGCCTTTCCCTCCCAAAGGCTTCCCTGGGCTCACAGCCTCTGGCACACTGCTTGATTGCTTCATTCCAAAGAAGTTAGCCAAGATCCACTGCAAAATTGGAGAGACAAGCCTTGCCCAGAGCTCTGACCTGGGGGAGCCCCTGAGCTCTGGAGCCAGGCCTGCTGCTGTGTGGTCTTGGCATCAGGCAGGAGTTACATTTTCACTGGCCTAAGTGGTTGTAGCTCTGTCAGAGCTTGTTTACAGCAGCTGGTGAGCTGGGCTTGCAGTGATCGATGTGTCTGTGCCCCCTTCACTACAACAGAGGTGAAGCTCATGGTGGTGCTAGGGGGAGTAATTAATTAGCCCCTAACATAACCTGCAGAGGCAGGCGTGTGTGCTGGTCTGGCTTGTGCCATCTAAGGACTGTGTTCCCTTCTTCTCCAGAATTTTCCCTCTGTTTGGATAACGTAAATCCAAGGGAGGCCCATAAGGCAGCATGTGAGAGGTGCAGCCAGCAGTAGCAATCGCAGCTCTCTCCCTCAGTAACATGCACAAGCCACTTTATTCCCCTGGAACCTCTGAAAACAGCTCCATCCAAACCCAAAGTGCTTTCAGTTCTCATTTCTGTTCCTTTGTCAAGCAGGCAGTTTTCAGCAGCCCTGGAGGACCTGAACGAGGCCATCAAGCTGTGTCCCAACAACCGTGAGATCCAGCGGCTGCTGCTGCGGGTGGAGGAGGAGTGCAGGCAGGTGCAGCAGCAGCAGCAGCAGCAGCAGCAGCAGCAACAGCAGCAGCAGCAGCAGCAGCAGCAGCAGCAGCCATCACCTCCACTCCCAGTGGAGCCAGAGCCTGAAGCCCAGCACGAAGAGCTGTATTCTGTGCAAGATATCTTTGAGGAGGAGTACCTCGAGCAGGATGTAGAAAATATTTCCATTGGCTTACAGACAGAGTCCAGGCCAAACCAAGGGCTGCCCATCATCCAGAGCCCACCCCCATCTCCAGCTCACAGGGACTCAGCCTATATTTCTGGCTCACCTCTTGGCTCTCATCAGGTCTTCGATTTCAGGTCCAACAGCTCTGTGGGCTCACCGACCAGGCAGGGATACCAGCCCACATCTCCTGCTCTATCTCCAACCCACCAAAACTCCCATTACAGACCCAGCCCTCCACACACATCCCCAGCTCACCAGGGCTCCACGTACCGCTTCAGCCCCCCTCCCGTGGGCAGCCAGGGCAAGGAGTATCAGAGCCCTCCTCCGTCTCCCCTCCGCAGAGGCCCCCAGTACCGCGCCAGTCCCCCCGCAGAGAGCGTCAGCGTTTACCGCGCGCAGTCCGGCTCCCCGGTCCGCTACCCGCCCGAGCCCGGCGCCCAGCTCCCCGGCAGGCCCAAGTCTCCTCTGTCCAAGATGACTCAGAGATCCTTCCAGATGCCCCAGCTCCCCGTGGCCGTGCCGCAGCCAGGCCTGAGGCTGCAGCCGGCCAAGGCGCAGATCGTCAGGAGCAATCAGCCCAGCTCCGCCGTCCATTCCAGCACTGTCATCCCGACTGGTGCCTACAGCCAGGTTGCCCACTCGATGGCCAGCAAGTACCAGTCGTCGTCAGGGGACATGGGGGTCAGCCAGAGCCGCCTGGTCTACCAGGGCTCCATCGGGGGCATCGTGGGTGACAGCAGGCCCGTGCAGCACGTGCAGGCCAGTCTCAGCGCCGGAGCCATCTGTCAGCATGGAGGGCTGGCCAAAGAAGACCTTCCACAGAGACCATCCTCGGCTTACAGAGGGGGGATGAGATACAGCCAGACACCTCAGATTGGGCGAAGCCAGTCCGCCTCCTACTATCCGGTGTGCCACTCAAAGCTTGACCTGGAGCGTTCTTCCCTCCCCGCCAACCAGCTGGGCTCTCCAGATGTGTCTCACCTCATAAGAAGGCCCATCACGGTCAATCCCAGCGAAATCAAGCCTCACCCACCGACTCCGAGGCCTCTGCTCCACTCTCAGAGCGTTGGCCTCCGCTTCTCCCCTTCCAGCAATAGCATCTCCTCCACCTCCAACCTGACTCCCAACTTCCGCCCCTCTGCTTCCATTCAGCAGATGGAGATTCCCCTGAAGCCAGCCTATGACAGATCGTGCGATGAGCTGTCTCCAGTGTCGCCCACGCAGGGGGGCTACCCCAGCGAGCCGGCCCGCTCCCGGACCACGCCCTTCATGGGGATCATCGACAAAACTGCTCGGACTCAGCAGTACCCCCACCTCCATCAGCAGAACCGGACCTGGGCCGTGTCTTCAGTGGACACTGTCATCAGTCCTACGTCTCCTGGCAATCTGCCCCAGCCGGAATCCTTTAGCCCACCCTCTTCAATCAGCAACATTGCCTTTTATAACAAAACCAACAATGCACAGAATGGCCATTTGCTAGAGGAAGACTATTACAGCCCCCATGGGATGCTGGCCAATGGGTCCCGGGGAGACCTCCTGGAGAGAGTCACCCAAGCCTCCTCATACCCCGACGTCAAGGTGGCAAGGACGCTGCCCGTGGCGCAGGCCTACCAGGATAACCTGTACAGGCAGCTCTCCAGGGACTCCAGGCAAGGGCAGACGTCCCCAATCAAACCAAAGAGACCATTTGTGGAGTCTAATGTGTGAAAGACACTTGTTGGAGTGAGACCCTCATGTTTTCAGCACACACTTCCAAGCTTGATTTCCATGCATACTATTATAATTATTATTATTACTATTATTATTTTTATTTCTCTTTGATAGCTACATGATCAACTTTCTCCGGTACTTTATGTGGTGGTCAGACAGCCATGCACGTGCTCCAGCCCTTTTGTTCCCCAGCTGACTGTGAAGCCAACATCAGCCGAGCCAGTATCATTTGCCCAATTCCAGCAAAGTTCCACCCAGGATATCTTAGTCCATGGTGTGGGGTGGTCCAGAGATATCCCTACGCAGCAGGAGGTAACCAGCTCTTGTTCAAGAGACAATTGCCTTGGATTTCAATTGGTTTCTTTTGTCTCAATGATCTCTTACTCAACTCTGATGGGAATTCCTTGGGAATTCCACGGGAGCCTTTCCCAAGGCTGCATCCACGGGGCCCCCATGCCAGCCAGGCTGTGTGGCTCCTTGCCCCAAAGAGCAGATTGCCCTCAGCGATGTGATTTAGCACCAGTAGCTATGCACAGCACCCACAATGCCCATCCTGGTTCTGCTTGCTTTCCTGGCACTGGCCAGAGGGGGTGGGGATCACACAGCACTTTGCTGCTTTCCAAGAACCTGCCAGGTGCCCTCACACTGATTTCCTTGCTCTGGGGCATTTTACAAGCATTGAGGGTGTGAGGCTGGCCCTTTGTTAAGTGTATTGATCAGCCAAGGGAGTTGGCCAGCAGCCTCTAGGGCATGAACTGGGGTTGCACTAACTTCTTCACACTGTCGGCAGACTTCACCTCCCCCACAGCATTTGCACGGGGCAAGTCAGTGTTGGGGACTTCGTGTGGGAAGGGATTTATTACTTGCAAGGAAGAGCAAAAATCTGACTTAGGAAATGGAATTCAAAGAGGAAAATTGCAATTCTTAATTTTTTTTTTTTTTTTTTTACATTTTTTTCTGATGAGGATGTAGAACATGGCACGATGGTCCCAAAAGAGGAAGGGTCCTTCTGCAGTCCCAGGCCTGCAGCATCCCTTCCCTCTGGCTCAGTCCTACCAGGGAGCAGGGGCTGGAGCAAGGGCTGTGCTCCTCTAAGAGTCTCTGCTCCTGAAATCCTGGAAAGGGACACCGTGTTTGATATCTGTCCATGGTAGAAACCATGCGTTGCTTTTTGAGAAGCTGTAGTTCAGAGAGACCTATTTATAATTTATTTATGGTATCTGTTTCAGGACATTTTCCAGTTCAGGTTGGGTTTTTTCTATTATTTTCAGTTTTGTAGTCAAATGCAAGTCACATCAAGACAAGGTGAAAAGCAGGGGCCGGTTCCAAAATCCTTTTTAGAGGATTTCCAAAAATTTTTTCAATTAGTTGCTGAAAATTTCTTTTGAGGTGGGGGGAAGAACTTCCTTTACTGATTCCTTTGTTCCTGGTGGGTTTGTAATCTGCCTTTTCTGTTCTGAGGGTGAAGGGTGGGGTGATGGGAGGGAGAGTGATAACGCTGTAGCTTGTTTTAAAGCAAACTAGTGCCTGTTGCCCAATGCCAAACCTCACTCACATCAGCTCTGGGGAGCGATTCAGTGCTGAGCAGGGAGCCACACCTCCAAAGGGCTACTGAGCATCGACTGCAAGACTTCTGGAACCAAATCACGGGCTCCAACCTCTGCTGGTGTGAGTGAGCATATCCCAGCAGCACATCACTGCAGCTGCACCCTTTCACACCAGCTCAGGACAGGGTCTGGAACTCTTTAAGCAAACCCTGGCTTTGATGGGGCATTTTTTTTTCCCCCTGTGTGTGGCTCAGCACATCTCATTGCTCTTTCATTGCCTAACTTGCTCAGAGCAAGCTGGGGCATGCACACCTTGGGCCAGGGGAGGCTTGTGTCTCATAGACACATGGAGAGCATTTGGAAGGGGGGGCTCCTCTGTGAGTTTTGGCAGTTTTGGGGCACCCCAGGGGCCATTTGGTCTTTGTCAAAGCCAGTATTTGGATTGAGGTCGGTGTTTTCTTCCTTGAGGTGCAACCCAGTGCTGACTCTGCTTTATCCCAGGGCTCTGTAAAATGGGACCCTGGCTGGGATGGGGTGGGTACCCTGTGGGGACACCCAGGTCTGTGCATGGTTTCTCTCCTTGCAAATGGGGTGTGATGGTTTTCTTTCTTCCTCTCATTTCTGAAATAACATGCTCTCTATTGTAAGGAATAACTGATTTCTCCTCCACATCCCACATGCCCATAGCTGGGAGACGTATCCTGGGTCTGGAGCAGCATCAGTCACTTTGCTTAGGTGCCTCCCATCTTCCAGCTTCCTGCCTGAGTGGTTTCCTACCTTTAGTTGCTTCTTTGAAAGGAAGGAGTAGCCCAGTCCAGCCCTGTCCCTGTGTTGCCCAGCCCAGTGAGAGGCCAGGGGTGCTCCTGTCCCCTGCCACGCCAGCAGGGTGGCCCAGGGGCAGTGACAGATCTGCCCATGCTCTGCTCCCACCCTCACTGCCTCGTGCCCCCAGTCCTGTCCTTCAGAACATCCCCCCACAGCGCTCCTGTGTGTCACTTCCCAGATTCTGAAGATGTTTTAAGGGAAAAAGAAAAAAACAGCTCACGCTTTTAACACAACCACGAAGCTGAAGAAGGCTTGAAACACTGCAGCATGCAGGTTCTCTCACAATTCCACACGTTATGTTTCCCACAGGATTCTTGCACTAATGGTTTTCCATCTGTTCTCTCTGTAAATGGGTGCACTTTACTGTTTGAATTTGTTACTATGATAAATACTGGATATTTAAGCGTGAGTAGTGTCCTCATTAGAAAAATAGCAAAACAGCTCATGTCTCTTAGTGTATTTTTCAAGAAAAAAAAAAAAAGAAGAGAAAAGAAACAAAGCAATGAATCATAACATTTATAGCACAAGAACTGACTCCTGTATATAAGCATCAACAGATTGAGTAATTTTTGAATACAAAATTATTTGCAGTGGTTTTAAAGCACTTCCCTGGCAATTCTCTTAGGGACAGTTGAGGCAGGATGGCTGCTGTGGTCACCAGGTGGGTAAGAAGCACATTTCTTCCTGGGAAAGCTGTTCTTGCTCAGTCCCCTGTCTTCAAAGTCATGATTTGGTCTTTGCATAAGGAGAAGCAGAGGTCATTCTGTGTGGTGCTGGCATGGCCCCACTGTGCTTGGGGGAGCACAAGGTCAAATCTCACCCTGAGGGCCCTTCATCCTCTACTCTTAGATCTGGGTGTGACACTGTGGGATCACGCTCAGTTTCAGACATTGAGCTATCCTGTCTGTCTGTGCTATGTATTTAATCACTTTTTCAGGAATTAAGATGCAAGTCAGTGCTGCCAGCTGGTGCCTTCATGCCCTCCTGACTGCAGTAGTACCACTGGCAAGCCCCATCTTTGAGCAAGCAGGATTTTGGGTCCACCAAGGAAAGCAGGTTCTTGATGACGTTGAAACTCCAGTTTTCATTCTTGGGGTACATGCAGAAGGCAGTGCCAGAAGTGATGCTGAAGCTGACCCCTTTCTTTAGCCAACCTTCCCACCAGGTGTCTCTCATCCTCACCTGTGGCTGCTCTGAGACCCAGGTGTGCTGCCACAGAGCTGGAATCTTCTCTCCCAGCGTCAGGTGTTGGTGTCTGCCCCGTCCTTCAGTGGGGGTTCATTGGCTCTTGCTTTTCTCCCAGGTCAGGAGGATGCTGTGGTCCCAGGGGAGTGGATACCCACATGGTGGGGGGCTCTGCAGGGTCCCACCAGCCAGGCTGGGAGTGCCATCAGAGGGCTTTGGACATAGTCTTGAGTGGGCATCAAAGTGCTTAGGAAAAGGAGGGTTTTACAAGGACAGATCCTTTGAGATCCATCTCTGAAGGAGGTGCAGCCTGAGCTGCCTCCTCTGTGTCACTGTTTGGGAGGACTGTGGTGGTTCCAACGACCTGAAACGTGTGTCTGTCCATCTGTCTGTCTGCTGTGGCAGCAGTGCCCAGCTCAGTCAGTCTGAGCACTGAACTTTTTGGTTATTTTTCTTTACCCTGGCTGTGAAGAAAACCGCGTGGCTGGTGTGAACGTGTGATCGTGCGTGTGCCGAGCCCCGGAGTCCTGCTGGGATTAGGTCTGGAACCAGGCTGGGTAGTAAACTGGGAGAGGTTCAGTCTCCTTTACCAAGGTTGCTGTATATTCAGGGTTACCCAGGAGAAGTCTAGCTAAAACCGAAGTGCCAGCTCTGCCTTATCTAGGGAACCAAGCAAGCCAGCGTGCCTGCTCGGCCTCCGCCTTGCTCGCCCGCGGGGGCCGGAGGGCGCTGCCGCCAGCTCCTCGGTGGTTGCACTTTGCTGTACTCTTGGGAATTCAAGGTAACTCTTGTACTGGTTTATCAGCCTTTACCCAAGGGCTTAGGGAAAGAGCTGCTGTACCTGCTGGGACCTCTGCGAATCAAAGCCTTCACCCCGTGCCGGCTGCCCTTGGCAGGCCGGTGGAGGGTGTGTTGGACACAAAGCACAATGGTTGAAAGTGAATCTGCGTTTTTTTCAGCTTTATGTGAATAATTGCTGGATTTTTCATTCAATCAAACTCTTTTTTCTAATATAAACCACTAAGGGCTCAATTCTTTAGCAAGATGCATTCGTGTCCAACTCTTGACTCAACAGCTGGATCTCACCAAACTGGTACAGACCGACCCAAGAGGTCACAGCGAGCGCGGCCGTCGCGGGGAAAGCCAGCAGACACCCAACCCACCAGCTGTGTCCTTCCTCCTGCTCGTTTTCTAGCTGTCACGGTACTGGGGAGTCAGCAGCCAGGTCCCATCTGATGGGATCACATCCTGTGGTTGTGAAAACAGAGGGCTGCTTTGCTAAAAGACTTTGTCCCTTTGGGTGATGCTGTCCAGGGGCGGCGGTGGGGAGGCAAGTCAGGGTGGGAATGGGTGGGTGGGAAAGCCTCGTGCCCTTAGAGCTGGGTCCCCACAGGTCTGCCTCGCTGTGCACTGCTCAGCCAGCCACTGAGAGCAGCACTGTGTGCTACATCAAGCCCATTGTGTTGCTACACTGATAAGCCAGAGACTCGTGTGGACTCTGCCAGTACTGCCGGGCTCACCCCTGTCCAGCCTTTTCTTTGCCATAGTGTTGCATTCAGCGTTCCATCTCCTTTCTGTCTTCACATCCCAGAGGATCTGAGTTGGGTACAAACACCTCCACTACACCTGCCTTGTGCTTTGTACAACTGCCTGGTTGCCATCCTCTGAGACACTTGCTGGGAAGATCTTTAAGACACTTAAATTTTCCTTTAGCTTTTCTATAATTCAGATGTAAAGGACTTTATCTCTGTACAGTATATTATCCAATGCATGTTCTGTTCTCTCTGATATATTGAACACCACACAGTTGTGATATTGTGCAGTGGGAAGAGCAGCCCCTGCCAACAGCAGAGGCCTTCGCCTCTCATCTCTAAGGAAAGAAGAAAACATATTTTTTCCTTTGCTGTATTTGCTTGAGCAGAGTTTTCTTGTCTGTACATGTGAGCTGTGAGATAGATGTGAAAAGTTCAAAAGAATGCATTCCCCCCCACCAATGTATACAGATTGTAATCTGTACAATGAAAACTGTATGTATGAAAAAATGTACCTATTTATAAATGGTTAACACTTGGAAATGGTGTCTGGGCTGCTGTTTTTCCCACACTGGGGTCAGTGAAGAAGTGTTCTGATGCTTCTCGGTGTGGAAGTGATGGGTTGGGTCTCAGAGTCACTGCATGGGTGTGGGGACAGAGACCTGGGAACCACCAGGAGCAGGAGGTGACAGAGGCAGCGCTACTGCTGCTGCCAGCAAAAGGCATATAATAATAAAGATAATAATTATAACACCCAGTGCATGGCCAGACCCTGGAGATGTGCCCGTGGGGTCCCTCACACAGCTACCACTGAGGACAATCCCACCCTCCCCAGCCCCTCAGGCAGTTCCTCTCCCAGCTGCCCTCGGCGTCTGGGAACTCGAGGATACCCCAAAATTGATCTGAGGGGGCAGAGTCAGGAGGACAGGGTTAGCTGCAAACATTTATTAGGTCAGGAGCATCCACTGAGCAAACACATCATGCGTGGGGAGAAAACACTTCAGACACCAAGCTGCTGAACCTGCACAGGCACAGGATCACTCCAAGCCCTTTAGGGGAGCGTCCCCCCCATGCTGGAGGGTGAGGGGCTGCCAGTGAGTGGGAATCCCAGTGGTGGCAAACATCCCCTCTGCCCATCAGCACTGGGAACAGCCTGTAGGCTTTAGCCCACAGTGCAGAAATCTCTGCTCCCACTCCATCCCCAGAGCAGGGAAGAGGAAGAGCCCGGAGACCCCTCTCCTTTGTGCCCCTGCCAGCCCCTGCCCTGCCCACAGCACTGCCATTCCCACAGGGCTGGGATGGGCTCAGGGGCCACCAGGGCCTGGACAGGGCAGAGCTCAGGATGATTAAGGCCAAGCCAAGCTGAGTCCAGCATTGCACCAAGCGTGTCCTTCCCCAGCTGTCCTCGTCACCCTGGCCTGGGCAGGGATCCAAACCACCAGGGACAGGGTGCACAGGAACATTTCAGACATCACAAGGAGCCCGTGCTGGAGACCAGGAGCTGCAGATGTCACTGGCTGCCACCATCAGGGCTCTCTCCCTCTGTCAGGGTCTTGAAATCCATGGACAGGGCCAGCTCCTCTGCCAGTGGTGGGCGCTTCCACTCCTCCCGGGTCAGCACGTAGCCCACCACCAGCCCAAAGGCCACCAGCAGCACCCCCAGGGTGTTGGCCAGGATGCCCTCAGGCACAAAGTGGCTGTAGGAATCACTGCAGGCATAGAGAGGGATGCTCAAGCCTTAAGGGATGGGTGACCTATCCTTATCCTGGCTGGGACCCCCTCCTCATCCTCATCCTCATCCCCATCCTCATCCTTCAGGCACACACCATGGGAAAGGTCCCTTCCCCAAATCAGAGTGTTGGTGTTTTGGTCACTTTTGGGAGAGACACTTGGTGACAGCAGATTAAACTGGTGGCACAATCCTGTGCTGGGGCTATAGGCAGCCCAGTACCCTCCCTGCTGGGGGGAAGTGGCTCCTGGGGTGCCCCACAGCCCTGTCCCCACAGTGCTGGGGCTGGGGGTGACCCCAGTGTGCAGCTGGGGTCATCACTGTGTCCTCCAGCTGCAAGACCAGAGGTCTCAGGGACATGAGTCCCTGAGTGGTTCTGCAAACACCTGGACACAGTGGCACTGGCCATTTTATCCACATTGCCAAAGAAAGCTGTTGCAGGATCCAGCCCCTTGTTAGACTTCATCTGGTAAGTGACTCAGCAGCAGCAGAAATAAAGGCCTCGAGGGGAAATTTAAGAGCCACAGATTGAGCAGGGACAGGGGCATCCCTCTGCTGGAGGTCTGGGGGGCCACCTCCTCACCCCAGTTCGGTCACCCACCTGATGTTGAAGAGGAGCATCTCAGTAATGCCCAACAAGCAGGAGGTGATGGAGAGGATGAAGAGGGTGATGCCAAAGAAGATGTGCTGGGGCTTGTACCAGCCTCTCAGCGAGAAGGAGGCACCGGGGAACAGAAAGAAACCACAGCCCAGGAACCACTGTGGGGACACGGGGATGTCACAGGCATTGCAGAGCCCCTTCCCTGCCAGGGGCTTCCCACCCCTTACCTGCAGGAGGTAGAGCACGAAAGTGGCCATCCCACACCAGGAGTGCAGGCTGTACATGTCAGGGATGCCCTTAGCCCGGTGGGACTCGAAGACAGCAATGATGCCTGCAGAGAAGAGCCCGTCACCAGCAGGGCTGATCCTGCCCAATCCAGCCTTCCAGCCCAGCACCACAGGCAGGGCTGATCCTGCCCAGTCCACCCTTCCAGCCCAGCCCAGCACCACAGGCAGGGCTGATCCTGCCCAGTCCATCCCTCCAGCCCAGCCCAGCACCACAGGCAGGGCTGATCCTGCCCAATCCACCCTTCCAGCCCAGCACCACAGGCAGGGCTGATCCTGCCCAATCCACCCTTCCAGGCCAGCCCAGCACTCACCCACCAGGGCGATGGCCAGGGCCAGGCCATGGAGCAGGGCGTGCAGTGCCTTGGTGGAGCGCTTGGCCTCGTGCCTGAACACGCGGTACACCAGGAGAGCTGCACAGAGAGGGTACCTGAGCATCCACAGGGCTCACCCAGCACGGCCCAGGGATGCTGGTGCACCTTCCCCGTGTCTTTCGTCACCACTTTGTCCCCTTCATTCCCTGCCTGACCTCAGCTGCAGGCTTTGGAGGCTGCAGCTGGGCCAGGGCGCGGGTCCCACCGTTCTGCTCACCGTCACCCTGGAGGAACACCATGCCCAGCACCATGCAGAGGGGGTGGGCGTTGAACTGCAGGGGGCTGTGCCAGGCCACGCCGCCCCGGTAGCGACCCAGCCAGGCACCTGTGGTGCCCAGGAGCGTCAGGCCCAGCAGCTGCGACACGGCCACGTACGCCGAGAGCCCGCTGGGGCTGGAGGGCGCCGGGGCCCCATCCATGGCAGCCTGCGGGGACAGAGAGGAGGGAGCAGCGGAGCCGCAGTGGCCCCAGGCAGATCCCGGCTGGCCGAACCTGGGGGAAGGTCCGGCTCCGAGCAGCGTCCGTCACCTCTGCTCCACCCTCACCTGCCACGGAGCCGGACGCTTCCTGGTCCCGCTGCGTCACCCACACCTGCAGGTGGCTCCCAGCCACCACGGCACACCCATCCCCCTGCTCCTGCACCTCCTGCCTGCTCCTGTCCTTCTTCCCAACCCTCCTGCCCCTGCCTATGCCCTGCCTGCCTCATTCCTCCTGCCCCAGCCCCTCCATCCATACCCCTCCGTCCTTGTCCTTCTGTGCCTGTCCCTGCCTCCATCCTTTTCATCCCCATCCCTCCAACACTCCCTCCATCCCCATCCCTCAATCCCCATCCCTCCCACTCCATGCCCATCCCATGTCCCACCTTCACCCCCTCCCCAGCCCACCCACTCCCAGCCACCCACAACAACCCCCAAACCCTGAGAGGAAATAAGTGCAGGGGTAAGCAAGGGATCCCCTCCACGGTAAAAGCAATGGCCCTTGGGGACATGGGGCTGAGTGAACATCTGTGCTGGTGGGGGGGGACAAACACATGGTGTCACCCAACCACAGCTACACCAGAGACCCTTCCCACGGCCCCCACAACTCACCTGCTCTATGCTTTGTGCTGGCTTATCCCTCAATGGATGGGAGCCACCTCCAGCACTGTCACAGCCACTCCTCCTCTTCCCTGGCACCGAGAGCCAGCAGGTCCTGGTGCCCAGGTCCAACGTCCCCTCTGCCCTGGCCCCTCTGCACTGCCTCTGGGGAGGAGCCCTCTGCCAGCTGTGGCAGATGGACCCACGATGCTGCCAGGACTGGGGGAGCGTGGAGAGGGAGAATGCATTAAGACCACGCACACACTTTATTCCCAGCCACCTTTATTGGATCAGCCAGATAAGTGGGTTAAGGGAATTGGTTTATCCCATTAAGTTGCACTGCAAAGGCTGCCTGTGCCCAGCCTCACTGCCTGGGGCCATGGGGTGCTCTGTGGGATGGGCAGGGGGACCAGGCTGAGGGGGGGACAGTGAGAGGCACCAGCTCCCCCCATATCACAACAGCCTCCCCCAAACTCTCATCACACCCAGGGGCTGCTGGCACACCTAGGGGTTGCAGATGGGGACCCATGTAGCCCTGTCCTGCCCTCCCACCAGATGCAAACATCTGGCCCTGCTGGCAGCAACACAGGGCAAACACAGCCCCCAGCAGCACCGAGGATGGAGGGACAGGCAATGAACACCCCCAGCCACAGGGCCTGGCAGCAGGACACAGCGTGTGTCTGTGGCAATGGGATATTCTGAGTTGCCCATTAGCCACCACTAAGTGCTGGGAAAACTGGAGATGACTGGACCCCTTCCAGGACCTGCCTGTTCCCCTTCCAGGACCTGCCTGTTCCCCTCCCAACCTCTGTCTCCCCTGCACCCCCAAGCACACCCACAGCTCCCCCTTCCCAGGGCAAATCCAGTGCTCCTCACTTTTGGCAGGGTGTTTTCTCTGGTTAATCTGGTTAACCCCCGTGCCCTGGGGGGGAGGATGCACCTTCAGCCCGGACCCCCCTCCCTGTGGCCTCTGGCTGGGGCTCCCCAAAATGCCAGGGGGGGCTGGGGGACTGTCACTGCTCTCGCTGGGGGCTACACGCTCATGCAGGGGAGGGGATTCTCTCCAGTTCCTATGTCTGAGTGACATATTGGAGGGGTTGAAGGCAGATCCCCAGACGGCTCCCCCGTGTTCCCCAGCCCTACCTGCGGGTGCCGGGTGGTGCTGCCTGTGCCGGGCCCTGCGGTGACAGTGTCTGAGCAGGGACAGGGCCACGGCGTTGGCACGGCAACGCAGCGATGACAAAGCGAGGGGGAGCGGCACCCCGGCGAGGCTGCAGCAGGAGGGTGCCAGGAGCAGAGGCAGGGGGGCTGCAAAATGGCAGGGGGATCACCCCCGAGCGGGCTCTGTGCATTCTGGGGACAGCCCCCCGAGGACGTGGCTGCCTGGCAGTGTGTGTGACACCCCTACGCTGCTCCACTAAGCCCCTGCCCCCTGTGGCCCGGGAGTGCCAGGCCCCAGCGGCCCAGCCCAGGACCCTGCACAAGGCCCAGCTCAGGACCCTGCACAGGGCCCAGCCCAGGACCCTGCACAGGGCCCAGCCCAGGACCCTGCACAAGGCCCAGCTCAGGACCCTGCACAAGGCCCAGGACCCTGCACAAGGCCCAGCCCAGGACCCTGCACAGGGCCTTGGGCACCGTTTGATTTGTGTTTGGGCCTTGCTGGCTCATCCCTGCACCCACCAGCAGCCCTGGAGTGACATCCTGGGAAGCAGAACCCCTTGGCTGGGCTGGTGGCTCGGGGAATGGCAGAGGGGAAGGGCAGACATCACCCCCTGACCTCCGTCTGCCCCACCATCGGCCCTTCCAGCACCGCCGGGCACATCCTGCACTGCCTGCGGAAAATCCCCGAGAGAGAAAGAGCCTGGAGACCCGATAGGAGGGAAAATAGGGGAACCGGGGGGACAGGAGGGGGGTCCCCATCTCAGCTTCACCTGGCCGAGTGCGGGCAGGGCCCTCGGGGGTGCAGCACCGGGGCGAGCAGCACCCCGGAACACCTCCCCTGGCTGTGTCTGTGTGTCCCTGTCCCTGTCCCAGCCCTGTCCCTGTCCCTGTCCCTGTCCCTGTGTCTGTCCCTGTCCCTGTCCCTGTGCCTGTGCCTGTCCCTGTGTCTGTCCCTGTCCCTGTGTCTGTCCCTGTCCCTGTCCCTGTCCCTGTCCCTGTGTCTGTGTGTCCGTGTCCCTGTGCCTGTCCCTGTGTCTGTGTGTCCGTGTCCCTGTGCCTGTCCCTGTGTCTGTCCCTGTGCCTGTCCCTGTCCCTGTGTGTCCATGTCCCTGTGCCTGTCCCTGTCCCTGTGCCTGTCCGTGTCCCTGTGTCTGTGTGTCCGTGTCTGTCCCTGTCCCTGTGTGTGACACCACTAGATGTCACCAGGAGCCCGCGGTGCGCAGGGGGCTGGGGAGGGCGGGAGGGAGCGCCCAGAGGCTCTGGAGCATCCTCGGCCCTGGATCAGCCGCAGCAGACAGACAGCGGGCACGGAGCGGGTAGGAAGGGCAGCAGCCTTGAGGCTGCACCGCAGAGGGACCCGGGGCACCCCCGGAGCCCCCCGGGGAAGCGGCGCACCCTCACCCGTGCGGGGTTTGCAGCACCTCTGCCCTCGGCCGCCCGGGGAGCTTGGAGCATCCTGGCGCCTGGAGGGGCTGGGGGCACCTGGGGCTCCCGCGGTGCAGAAGAGCAGGTGTGACAGCCTCTGGTGGGGTGCAGGGCTGCTCCCCCAGCCCTCCTCTTGGGCACTGGAGTCTGCTGTCAGCCACACAGAAACCCTCAGGAAAGGTGCTGAGACCCCCACCAACATCCCCATCCCCTTCTCGCTGCCCAGCAGGGACATGTGGGGCACAAACCCCAGGAGATGGGGACCCACCCCTGGCACCAAGGCATGATTCAGCAGAACCGAAACGCCAGTGCAGCCCCAGAGCCCGATGGAGACCTGACCCAGCAGCAGCAAAGTCCAAGCCCTGCTGCAGCCCCGGGCAGAGTCCCAGAGCTACCACCCCGAGCAGAGGGAGGTGAGGCGGGGGATATGGAGCATGGCAGTGCCAGAGGAGTCACTGTCACCACCCAGCCTCCAGTGGGGCTTTGTCACTGCTTGGAAAATGGTTTATGGCAGAGTCATATGCTAAAGCCATAAAAGCCACCATAAACTGAGAACCTTCAGCCACCAGGCTGTGCCATGGCTGGGATGGGCTGGCCAGGGGGCTGGGCAGAGCAGAGCAAGGACTTCCCCCACCAGAGCCCAGCTGACACCCTCGGAAAATCCACAAAGGGAATGAGATTTGGAGATTCATCCTTTGGGATACTTGGCAAGACATAAAGCCTTGCCCTGATGAGAGCAGCACTGTGCAACCCAATACCAAATAGGTTTAGAAATGTTTATAAACATGTGTCCAGCTGAACTATCTCAGCTTCCAGCAGACAAGGGAAGAACAGCCTTAGGAAGGCTGCTCTTTAATTCTGAACAGCCCTTAGGCCTTCAGAATTAAATGGAGGTGGATCTTGTCCCATCCATAGAGCAGGAACAGTGGCAGTGTTTGCTGAGGGGCCGTGGTGGCATCCAATCCAGGGACAAATGAGCTGCTTCACTGCTGACTTCCTCTTTCCAGGGAGCAGCAGCCATCTATAATGAGCTCTTTAATTAAAAGGCATTGCCAGGGGCATAATGGCTTTATTAAATCTGCTTGAGCTTTCCCCAGGCTGGAGGTAATGAAATCCTTGTGGCACTGCTGGCATGGAGATGTGTCACTTAGGGACCAGAACCTGTGCTGGCTGTCCTGGCATGGACCTGCAGGCTGAGGGGATGCTTGAGACCTCTTGAGCTGCTCAGGGAATGCTCAAGGCTTCTCAGGGCTGCTGAGGAATGTTCAGGGATGTTCAAGGCTGCTCAGGGATGCTTGGGGGATGCTCAGGGATGCTTGGGGGATGTTCAGGGATGCTCAGCTGTGCTTGGGGCTGCCACAGATCAGTGAATTGAAGTGGCTCTGGAGATGCTGCTCCAGCTCCCCAGCTGTTGGCTGAGCCTGGAACCTGTTCCAGGTTTGTCCTGGGCTGTCAAGGATCCAGGGATCAGTAAGAGCATCATCAACTGATAATTCATGGGAAAACCAGCAGTTCTTGTCCTTGCCCAACTGTGCCTCCCACCTTGGCATGGGCATCTTCCCTCTCTCCGCTAAGGATTATTAAATTACCATTTTGCTGATCTAACTTCTTTTGGTTGGTTTATTTCTTCTCCTTCCTAAATCAAATTCTTAAGGCTAAGAAATGCTAATTTGCAAGATGCCTCCCCTGAGGACTGAGATTCAAGAGCCCAGCTGCCTTGGAGGAGCTGAGGTGCAGCCTGAAACAACCTCAAGCTGCTGCTGTTCCGTGTGAAACCCCAAACCTGGGACTAAATTAACCATTTTTCACTAAATATAAGGGAAAAAATAACAGTCATGTTGGAAGGGTCAATGTCTGCCAAGAGGGTGGCTGAGGAGGGGGCTTGGGTAACATCAAAAGGGCTGATCTCCAGTTCCCTAGGATGCTGTGAAGGCTGCAAAGCAGGTAATTCCCAGCTGGAACAAAGCTTCCTCAAGAACCTGGATCCTTCCCAGGCTGCAAATCAGCTGGAAAAGACTCTGGTTCTCCTCCTGGCAGCAATTAAGCCACCCTGTCCTCCTCCTCCTCGCCAGAACACAACTTTGCTGCGTGGGGTGGGCGATACAATCAGCCCAGCACAGCCCCTGCAGACACTTCATCTTCTTCAGGAGAGGCTGAAGGCCTGAAGTTTATGGCCATTTTTTAATAGCAGCTTGGGTAAACAGCGTTGATAACCCGTGCTGGGCTCCCAGAGGATGATTAATGCTCCTGGAACAGTCACGCTCGCTCGCCTCAGGGCTGGGATTGTTTTCATTTATTAAAGGGGGGGAATAATGGACTTTGCCTTGTGTTATTGGGTTGATAGGTGCAGAGGGGAACATGCTGGCCTCTTTGCTCACCCTGTATCATGCCCAGCTCTGGCTGAGTGGCAAAGATGGGGGGGTGGAATGATGAAGGATGAGGGATGAATGATGAAGGACAAGGAATGAAGGATGAGAGATGAAAGATGAGAAATTAAGGTGGAGGAAGGAGGGATGAAGGATGAAGAACTAGCAATGATTCCTCACCAGGTTTTTACTTCTTGCCCTGTGATGTTCCTGACTGTGTGCCTGGCACTGTGCACATATCCTGCCCTGTGGCATGGGGCTCCCCAGGGGCTGGACTACTGGAGTCTTACATTTATTTAGGACCCTTCCAAAACATGGGAATAATTTAGGAGCCCTGAGTCCACCAGTGCCTTCAGCACACTGCATATCCAAGGCCTTGCAGTGTCACAGCACATCCTCGGGGCTCTCTTTGCAATGGGCACATCCCTGGGCTCCTGGCACTGGTGCCAGTCTGGGAATGAGGAGATCTGATGGTGAAAACCACATGTCTGTCCCTTTGCCACTCACCTCCAGCCCCCCTGAGCTGCCCAGCTGGGGATGGCACATGGTCCCTCTCCTGCTGCCCCGTGCAGCCAGCCTGGGTCACATGTGTCCCCACAGCTGTGCCAGACCCGGTCTCCGTGGGACAACAGACCCTTGTCCTAGGGCAGGAATGTGCTAGAAGGAGTTTTTATAGGGTGGGGTGGAAATTGTGACGATAAGGAGCTTTCTGCTGCATTCCACTGAGTGTGCAGGTCGAGTGGTAAAGCAACACTTGCTGTCATGGGGCAGGGTGAGCTCCCCCACAGCTCATTGCCCCCCATCCCCGCTCAGAGGGGGCACACCAGGCTTTCAACACACCTTAAATCCAGGGAAAAGCTGGAAACAGCCTCGCAGTGATGCCAAAACTGCTCAGCAGAGACCTTTTGCAACCAGACAGCAGGAGCAAGGACTTCTGTGTCCTCTTGCCATTACAGTCCCCAAATCCAGGTGACATTGAGGGGCTCCACCAGCCCCAACACTCGCTGGAATAGCTGAAAATTATCTTAGCAATCACAGATCTGAAATAAATGGTAAAAAGCCTGATTGCTTCGGGTATTTCTTTTTTCTTTTTTTTTCTTTTTTTTTTTTTTAAGGCTGAGGAAAAAAAACAAAGCTATTTGTTTAGATGAAAAATTTGGACTGGAGGGGTGGTTTTTCCCCCTCTCCCTTATGAGAGCATCACCACAGCTGGGAAAGCAGCTTAGCAAATTATATGCTGTGATAATTGATTGAATTCATCAGTAAATAAAGCAGCCACCTCTAAACTCAGGGTCTGGAGAGGGAGGAAAAACTCTCAGTGTGGTGGTTTGTACCAACAGGTGCAGGAGTCGTCATGCCCATGAAACCACAGACACCAGGAGAAGTGACACACAGCACTGCACTCTGGACTAAAAAAAGCTCCTTTTGGGTCTAAATAAGGACAGAATGATTTCTCTGCAAAAGGGAATCCTTTCTCTCACCTCCAGAAGCTCCTTGGTTCTTTAGAGAGAGGGATCAGACAGAAGTTATGAAGCAGCCTTTAAGAAATGGTGGGATGGAGAAGCCAAAAATGCCATTTATAATGAAAGAAGGGGGAAATAAGCTTGAGCATCCCCAGCCAGAGGCCTTAGGGCTGGGATATACCCACATAAATCACCAAATCTTCCCAGCCAGCACAAGGGCCATCCCCAGAGTCCTGCTCCTTTGCTCCACCACACCTGCTCACCATCTCCCATCACTCCACCACCATGGACACCTCGTAGCCCCCTAAGAAATACTTACCATCAAAACTCCTTATTTATTTCTTTTGAAAATTCTGGGCTGCACCAGCGAGTGCCTCTTCCAGCACTGCTGACTGTGGGCTGGGAGATTTTTGCAGGTCTGACCCCAGAATGCTGAGAGCAAGTCATGCTCCTTCACGTGTGAGGCACGACGCCGATGCGCCGCGGTGACAGCCCGGCCATGGCACGCGTGTGCTCTCACACGTGCCCCAGGGAGGGGGAGGAAAAGTCTCCACAGAGTGATGATGCCAATGCAAACTGATGGGAAGCATCCTCTGGGCCAGGGCAGCTGCTGGGACATCCATCACGTCTCGCCCAGCGTCCCCCAGCCCACGTCCCCGCGAGCAGTTCCGCATCCGTCTCCGTGGCAACGCATTTTTCACATCCTTCAGTATCTCCTGCCCCTCTGGTCTGTGGTGCTGGCAGCGCCGGGTACCCTGCAGGCTGGGAGCTGGTGGATGTCCATCACCCACCCCAGCACCCCTGAGAAAGGCAGGGAGGGTAGGGATTGGTCCCACTGCTCCACGGGATGCCTACAGGTGACTCAGAGCCCTTCCTTGGTGGGTGCTGGAGCACAGAGTGGATTTGGGGCAGCACAGAGTTAGCAACGAGCATCTGACAGCTTGCAGGCACCTCACCTGCCTTCCTGGACCAGCAGCCACATAACCTGCCAGTGCTCTCCTACATGTGGAATATTTTTCTGCCTGATGCAGCTGGAGTTCTACAAGACAGAGTGACACAGAGCCATGGGAATCCTTGGAGATGCAGCCTTCGAGAGGAACTTTTTCTCCTGCACAAAGTCCAGCAGCAGCAGCAGCCCCTCTCGCTCCAGCCTTGGAAGACACTCCTGTGTAAAAGGATGCAGCACTACCCTTCTCCTGAAGGATCATCCATTGGACTCATCAGCCTTGGAAAAGGCCTCAAATGCTGGGATTCCTGGATACCAGTGACGTTGCACAGACTGTTTCGGCCTCAGTGATCTCCTGAAAGCCCCAGAGGTGCCAGAGGCTGCAGCACGACCCAGGGCTGGGAGAGCCCCTCCCTGGTGCAGCTGGGAACAGAGACTGCAGGGGGACAGGAAATCTCCATTCACTGGCCCTTGGTCTCCAGCCAAACTGGACCCAAAACAACCTTTTCTTCCAACTTCCCAGTAAACTGGACTTTCCAGAAAATGATGGCTGGTGAGGAAAGGGGTCAGTAAGGGGGGCTGGAGGCAGATGCTGACTCTGCCTCCAGCTTTACAATGTCCAGGCTCACAGGTGGTGCTGGTGCATGGGGGATTCCCCCATGGGCTTGGGGTCAGGGGGATGAAGGGTTTTCATCAGCCTGTGCAGGTGGAGGGTGCTAGAGCAGGGTGGGAAGTTGGGATTGTTGGAGTGAGGTTTAACAGACATCAGAGGGTTGCAGTCTTCTAAGTTCTTTTTTTTTTTTCTTTTTAATGGCTGTGCACACCCCATAGGGTGCCCAGTGCTGACAGGGGGACATGTCCCTTTTCAGGTGGCCACACTGTCCCCATGGAGTCACCCCACTGACTCACTCCAAGGGACCATGATGGTGTCCAGCTGCTCTGCAGCTCCCAGCAGGGACAAAAGGTGAAGGGATTTCCCTCTGGTCCTCCCCCAAAAAAGCTCTCTCTTGGCAGGTGTTCACTATTGTGTGTATGGGGTGGCTGCTCCAACAAGGAGTCATGAGGTCAGTCAACCCAGGGCCTAAGTTCAGCCCAGGCACCATTCCCAGGGCTGAGGCCAGGCCCTGGGGAAAAGGGATTTAGTTGATTAAATAGAAAACAAAACAAAGGAGCAAAACAAAACAAAGGAGCTATCGAGCCCACCAACATGGGGCTGGTTTTCATTTTGAAGGAACTTTTTGTTACTTGTTTGTCATCAGCCTGATTCCTCCAAGTCCAAAACGCATGGTGTGATGTGACGTGATTTCCTTCACAGCCAGGAGAAATGCTCTGTTTTGTGCTGGGGGGAGCGGGGTCCCTGTGGAGGAAGCATTGTGAGGCAGTCCCTGGGCTGTGTCCCACAGGAACAGTTTCCATCCTGTACTTGCCCTGGCAGCCCCCACAGGTGGTCGGGGTGTTGCCGAGGGGCGTCTGCCGTGTGATGCAGGCGAGGGGAGATGTTCTGCTCAGGAGGACTTGAGCCGGATCCCCCTGGGACCCTGCGGGGATGGAGCTGCATCTCACCCACCCCATCCACCCCAGCCTTTCTCCTCTCTCTTTTTCCTGCCTCCCCCTGGATTCTCCTCCATCTCCTTCCCTCCTTCCTGCCCCAGCCCCTTCCCCTTCCCTCCCGGCCCTGCCAGGAGCCAAAAGGACTTTGCACCCCAAGGCAGCGTTCTCTCGCCGCTCCTTCCCGCAAGCCTTGGAGCAGCCGGAGGAAGAACGGAATACTCCTCGCTCTTATCTGCGAGGGGAGGCCGGCTCGGTGGGCAGGGTTTGCGCGAAAGCTGCTGGTTTATAAGCGGCCGGCAGCGGAGGCAAAGCCGTCTCGGGAGGCACGGAGCGGAGCGCCGCGCTGCCGCCGCGATGCCCGCGGCGCTGGGGCTGCTGCTGTGCCTGCGCCTCGCAGGTGCCCTTCGCTCCCACCTGGAGCCCCCCCAGCACGACAGCACCGAGCAAGGGGCCGCCCTCTTCGCCTCAGACTACAACAGCACGGCCGAGACCGTCTTCTTCAACAGCGTCTTGGCCAGCTGGAATTACAACACCAACCTGACGGCCGAGAATGCGGCGCTGCAGGTGGGTGGCGGGACGGGGGCGATGCCACCACGGGGGTGTCCCCAGCACCGGGCACTGGGGGGGGCTGGGTCACGCTGGAGGCACCTGGTGTGGTTCCCCTTCCTCCCTGTGGGCTTCTGTCTCAGCACCTCGGGGTGGCAAACCAAGGCTGGGACTCGTAGTCCTGTAGGGTTTTGCCCTAGATTGGCTTTCAGGGAGACTCTGCCCCAGAATGACAGCTCTGGTCCCAGAGCAGAGTCCAGGTTATTTTTAGAGGTGATTCCCTGCTCCCAGTACCTTCCACTTTCCTTTCCCCCTTCCCAGAACTGGGCCAAGTGTCAGTTGTCCCTGTCCGTATCTGGTGTCACCACATCCCAGTGATTTAGTTTGGGGCGGACGCCAGGAGTCCAAAGTGCACAAGCAGCTGTGTGGCATCGGGACCGAGGCTGCCACCTCTTGTCCCTGTGTCCCCAGCCCACGGGGACAACGACAGAGGTGGGAAAGCACTCCAGGCTGTAGGGAATTAGACATCAGCCCAAGTGAGGGCAGGAAGAACCTCTGCAGGGAGCAATGCCACCCCAGTGGGCGTGTGTTCTCCCAGGAGTTTGCTTGTGTCTGGGCTGTGTTTAGTGGGGCAGGGAGCTGGAGCAGCCCCGGGTCTGCTCTCGGTCGGGTGAGCTCCGGCCCTGCCCAGCCCATCCCTGCCCAGCTCAGCCCAGCCCAGCCCGGC
>JAYDZK010000112.1:1102192-1126170 GCA_034509185.1 Euphonia xanthogaster | reverse complement strand
CCCAGCTGAGCCCAGCCCAGCCCAGCCCAGCCCAGCTGAGCCCGGCCCAGCCCGGCCCAGCCCGGGCAGGGGCAGTGCCTGGGCAGGCTGCAGTGGTTTCCCCAGTCCCAGCCCAGCCCAGCCCATCCCATCCCAGCCCATCCCAGCCCATCCCTGCCCATCCCTGCCCAGCCCAGCCCAGCCCGGCCCAGCTGAGCCCAGCCCGGGCAGGGGCAGTGCCTGGGCAGGCTGCAGTGGTTTCCCCAGTCCCAGCTGTGCTCGGGGAGCTGCCCCAGCATGGAGTCATGGACAAGTCACAGCTCAGGGCACATCTGCCACTCCTATGGCTGCAGGGGCACAAGGGGCAGTGCAGCCCACAGGTGACCACGCTGTGTTTGGCCAGCCCAGGGTCACACAGGGGCTGGCACACAGAGCCCTGAACCCTCCAGATCCCGTGGGGACGGGAGCACAGTGTGTCCTGTGCAGGAAGGAAATGCATCTTCCTGTGTAGGGGAAAGATCACTGCCAGGTCTGGGCACTGCCAATTTGGCAGGACACTCAAGAGGGCCCAGGTGCCCCTGCAGCCTTTTTTTGTCAAGCTGATGTGATGTCTGGGCAGGCATCCAGCTCTAGCTGCAGATGTGGTGGGGTGAGGGACCTTGGGGCAGAGCAGGAACATCCCAGCTACACTGAGTCCATAACTGAGGCCAGGAGAGCACCTTGCAGGGATTTTCTCAGAAGGCATTTCCAGAGCAGCTTTTCCCTCTTTATGTGCCATTAAATGTGTGAGGATCATGTCCAGGAGCTCCCTGCAATGTCAAGGCTCCTAAGCCAGCCCAGGTAGAGGAGGGGACCTGAAGCCCTGAGATCAGTCCCTGATGGGCCAGCAGGGAGGTGTGCTGGCATGGGGAGTCACTGGCTGCTGAAGGAATAACAGCTGGCCAGCAGGACCCAAAATGTTGGATTTGGGGCGTCTGGGAGAGCCCTGAGCCAGGCAAACCCTGCTCATCCATAACACAAGAGGGGCTGAGCCAGGCCACCAGGGCATGGGCAGCTCTAGGGCCTGCCACAAAAGGGTGACAAAGGGACATGAGAGGCAGGAGATCAAAGGCAGGGCCAGGGATGGACAGAGGGATGCTGGACAGACAGACAGATGTGACATCTTTCAGGAGCTGGGATTCTGGGCAAGAGGCAGGCAATGGGGCCTGGGGGCTGCTCACGTTTGGGTGCAGAAGTACTGCAGATGCCTGGGCCAAGGCAGTGCCAGTGTCCTGAGCTGCATCCTGAGTGCTCACTGTGCTCCCAGCCGGGAGGGACTGGGGCAGAGCTTTTGGTAGGGAGGCTTTGAGGCTGTGGGTGCCAAGGGGGCTTCTGAGCCCCCCACAGGGGCAGAGAGAGATCCCAGATGTGGCAGGGAAGGGCTGGGACTGGTGGGCATGGCCATGGCAAGGGTCTCCCAGGCAGCACCACTGGCCTCAACTGACTCCACCAGAGCTGTCAGGAGAGTTTAGTGTACAATTTGCCCGACCAAACACAGGTGCCTGTTCAAGGAGAAAACAAAACACAGCTGCACTCTGCTTCCCCCAGCTCCTCCAGCTCTGCACGGGGTCTGGGAAGGGGTAAAGGCATCTCCTGTTTGGAGGGGTGATGCAAGAGCAGGGTGTCTGTGGGGCTGGCGTGTTGGGGGATTGCAGCCTGTTGGTGCCTGTGGTGCTGTGGGCACTGGGATGTCCAAGGGAAGCAGTGGGAGCAGTGAGGGGTAGCCAGGGGCACCTGGCTCTTTTGGCATTCCCACCCCCGTGTCCCACAGCTGTGTGGGTGTCTGCCCTGGGCAGCCTCCAACTCTGCCACACCACAACTCCCTTCCTTCCCTGCTGCCTGCTGAGGGAATGTGAAAATTAAAATAAAACAAACCAGGCGTGTTGGAGCCAGGCTAAAAATGCCACAAGTCACAGCTAATGAACTCCATAAATCACACCAGGACAGCACATGGACACTGACCAGGCACTCTGCACCATCTCACTCCACCTGCACAGGGCCAGGAGGCTCTGAAAAGATTGCAGCTTCCCAAAAACACAGCTGACACTGACCAGGCTGGGATACAAACACCTGCAATGCACCCCATCCCAAAAGCAGGGCCACAGCCCCAGCTGCCTAAATAACACCCCACAGTGCTGGCAGCTTACTGCCAGCCCATGGGCCAGGGAGGGAGGTCAGGGCTGGCAGGAGTTGGGTGGCTGAGAGACACCCAGAACTGGGGGCTCAGAGCACATGGGTGAACACCAGATGTGGCATTTACAGGTCACAGGGTGCAGAGCACATGGGTGAACACCAGATGTGGCATTTACAGGTCACAGGGTGCAGACAGCCAACTGAGGAATGTGTAGAAATAGGAATGTGCAGATACAGTGAGGACATAGAGGAAGGAGAAAGGTGAATGTGGCACCTCTATAGTTATCTTTTGGGCTTCTGTGAAAGTGAGAAAAAGCAGGAATGGAAATAAAACTGAGCCAGACCTCAGAGCTCCTTCCAAAACCAGGGTCCAGCAGCTGTCAAAGGCAGCCCAGGAGCACCCAGACACCCTGACTGCATGGCCTGGACACCCGATCCCAGCACTCCCATCCCATATGAGACCCTGGAGCTCCCTCCTAAACGCCCTTACAGGCCACCAGCAGGTGCTCTTTGAGAGCCCCACAGGGGAGCAGATGGAAGCTGCTGTCTCTGTCCATGGGTGCCATGGACTGGGGACAGCCTTGCCTGCCACCCCATGTCCTGTCACCTCTGACTTCCACAAACCCTCATGACTTTGCCCCTGGCTCCCAAACAATTGCCAGGGTGGTGGCATGTCCTAGGGCTGGTCCTGAGCCCCCATGTCCCCTCTCACCATGCAGGTCACAGCATCGCTGGAGGAGCAGGACTTCATAGAGCTGTGGGGGAAGAAAGCCAAGGAGCTCTATGGCGACAAGTGGAATAACTTCAGTGACCCCCAGCTGAGGAAAATCATTGGCTCAATCCAGACCTTGGGACCCTCCAACCTGCCCCTGGACATGAGAGAGCAGGTAGGCAAGGTGGCAGAGGAGCCCTGGGCAAGGCTGGGGTGCTGTGAAATGCCTCAGAGGGATTTCTCACAAGCATCCAGACTCCAATGCTGGCCTGTTGCATTTTGGAGGGTGTCACTGGCCCCTGCACAGTGACAGAGGAGGAGATGGGGTGCTGTGTCCAGGGGATGTGGGGTGCCTTCTGGCCCTATTAGCCAGCCCTAACCTTGTCTTGGAGCTGTCCCAGCAGGAACTGGAGATTTCCTGCTTACACAGAGCAGTCTTGGGCATCACCTGGAGACCAGCCAGGCTGTGCCCATGGCTGGAGCCAGCTGTCCCAACCCCTCTGGGCTCTTCAGGTATGCAGCCCACTGAAAAGAAGGGCTGATGCAGCCACCCAGCTCCTGAGGTCCCCATAAGACAAGGACTCCTTGGTGACACAGCTCCATGCCAGGGACATCAGGACATCCTGAGCCTTCCCCATCACAGTCCTGAGCTTTCAGGGCAATTTATTTGAATTTTGATTTCCATACATGAAAATATTGCCCCGGCTGAAGCTGGCAGCCACTCTGCTCTACGTGAGCACAGGACAGGCCCTTCCATCCTGACCCACAGCTCCCTGAGAGCCATTCCCAGCCAAGCCCTGGCAAAGCCTGGTGATGCAATCCCTTCCGGAGAGCTGTCGGCCCCAGTTCCTTCCAGGAAACCCATCCCTGCCCTCTTCCAGACAACAGACAGCATCAGGTCTCCTCCCTGCACATCAGTCGTGTCTTTCCCATCCCTGGGCAGCTCTATCTCAAGCCACCATTGTCCCCATCTCCATCCTCTCTGCACAGATGGAGCAGAGGAATGGGAGTGGAGAGAAGGACAGAGCCGAGGAATTTCCTTCCATGAGAATGGGCTCCCCAGGCACGTTCCAGGAAACCTCCTGTTGCTATTGTTTGCTGTTGTTGCAGTTCACAGAAATAAATCCCCCTCATCCTCTGGTTTTTTTAACCCATTTAAACAGCCTGTGCCGTGGCCCTGCTGAGAAACAGCTTTAGAAACAGCCCCTCTCTGGGGCATGGATTGTCTGTCCCAAAGAGCCTCCCTGCTCCCACCACGCCAAAATCCTGAGTGAGAACACACTTCTCTCACCAAAGACGTGTTGTATAAGCACACCAATCCTTCCCCACATCCGTCTGGGCACGCACACTCCATAGCTGGGAAGCCTGTAGATCCTGAAGGGCTGTCCCTGTCCCCTGGCAGCCCCTTTCCTTTCAGCAGTCGTTTCCTTTCCTACAGTACAACACCATCCTGAGTGACATGGACAAAATCTACTCCACGGCCAAGGTGTGCCTGCCCAATGGCACCTGCTGGGATCTGGAGCCAGGTAGGGTCCCTGTCCCCTTGATCCTGCCAGCTGCTGAGCACCCCATGGCCAGGACAGTGTCCTGGTCCCCACATCCTTAGTGGGTTGGGGTTGGCACGTGCCACTCATGTTAATCAGGATTGTCCCAGGGTGAGGATGGGCACTTGTTGCCCTGGTTTTTCAAGTTTTTCTAAGCCTTCTGATGTTTACATTCTTGTGATGAACTTTCTCACACCCTTTATGTAAATAACTGATTGTTTTGGATTCTTTCGTAAAAGAAGAGAAATTTAATAAACTGTTGGTTTGTCCAGCGTCATTGGAGAGGTGGCACTTTCACCCTCCAATCCATTGCCACTTTTGGAAATCTATAAATGTTGAAGTCAGAATTAAACTTCCCTCTTCTTTTTTTCCCTTAGAAAATCCAGCATCCACATTTTTCTGCTTCGTGTCCGAGAGCCGCAGGCGCTTGGGTCTGGCGTGGCGGTGGCACCTCTGCAGAGCTGTGGCACGTGCCTCCCCTCTCCAGCCCCTTTCTCATGTTCCTCCTTGTCCCTTCCTCCCCAGATCTGTCGGACATCATGGCCACGTCCAGGAGCTACAAGAAGCTGCTGTACGCCTGGGAGGGCTGGCACAACGCCGCGGGGAACCCGCTGCGCCCCAAGTACCAGGAGTTCGTGCAGCTCAGCAATGCCGCCTATTCCCAGGATGGTACAAACCAAGGGGGAGCCCCAGACAGGGCCCTGCTCAGGCACCAGGGGGTGGAAATCGGGACCGGGATATTGGGGTGCCCTGCTGCTCTCCCCACCCCGCGTGCAGCCGCGCATCCAACTTCTGTTTCCCAAGTAGCAGTGCTTTAGGGAAGGGGGGGAAATCCTGCTGCTGGTCCCTGGTCCCACCTTTTGGGGTGGGTAGTTGCTGATATCCGTTGGTACTTGAGCCTTATGCTGGTCCCACCCGGCTTGCTCTGGGCTCAATGCCAAACGGATTCGCATGGACGAGGTAAAAGATGGGAAGCCACGTGGGAATGAGTATCCCTTTATCAGCTTGAGACAGGACACTGCTGGGGGCAGCGACCACCCAGGCAGCAAAAGAGCACGACCCTCACCTGCAGTGGGGTTTTCTACCCCAGGTGAGGGGGGCAGGGAAGGAGGAACTCAGCCAGTGGAGTAACACTGGGGAGAGGTGAGGGAGGGACCACGCACGGGACAGACCACCAGAAACCAGGGGGTTATGTGAGGAAGGAACCATGTGAAAGGAATATGTGACCCAGTAACATATTTTCCAACTAAATAACTATTTAGTGCAACGCAACAGGTAGTGGGGGCAGCCCTTTGGGCTCTGGAGACAGAGGTTTTCCCTGTGTCCCTGGTAGGATTCAATGACACGGGCAGCTACTGGCGCTCCTGGTACGACTCGGACTCCTTTGAGAAGGACCTGGAGCACATCTACAGCCAGCTGGAGCCACTCTACCTCAACCTGCACGCCTTCGTCCGGAGGAAGCTGTACGACCGCTATGGGCCCAAGTACATCAACCTGAAGGGTCCCATCCCTGCTCACCTGCTGGGTAAGAGATGAGCCTGCCCCAGCCTGTGCCCGGAGGTGCTGGTGGGGTCAGGGGGGCACACACAAGGCCAGAGAGGTCCCAGTTAGCACTGTGTATCTCTTCTGACCTGCCACCAGCTCTACTCCAGCTATTTTCTCTTTTCAGGCAACATGTGGGCTCAGCAGTGGAACAACATCTATGACCTGATGATCCCCTACCCTGAGAAGCCCAACCTTGATGTCACGAGCACCATGGTGCAGCAGGTGATGGGCTGAGGGACTCATTGGAGGAACCAGAGAGAAAAAGCAGGAGGTGTTGCCAAGGCCAGCCCATGACATTGACCCCATAGGAGTAATTTCTCATACTTGTATAAGGGACAGCAGAAAATCCATGTCTGGGAGGGGAAGGGACAAAGAAACGATCTTACTCCATCTCTGGCAATGACCAAAGAGGAAGCAGGAGGACAAAAGTGGGCAGTGCACTGGGACTGCTGCCAGTCCCCAGGCTGGGGGCTGCATTGCTGCATTCACACCATCACACAGCTCCAAGCCCTTCTTGGGTACAAGTCCTGCTCCCTTCTCCTGCCCCTGCTGAGCTCCAGCACCATTGCTTCGTGCTTTTCAGCCATGTTCACACCAGTTCTGGGGCTGGGCCTCCCCATCACAGAGAGAGGGGCAGGACCTCAGTCCCTGGGAGCATCTCACCTCCTTCCCACAGTCCCTGGGAGCATCTCACCTCCTTCCCACAGTCCCTGGGAGCACCTCACCTCCTTCCCTCAGTCCCTGGGAGCACCTCACCTCCTTCCCACAGTCCTGGAGCACTGGAGGCAATGCCCAGGGCACGGGCAGCCCCTTCCTCAGCCGTAACCCACTGCCTGCTGCCCACCAGGGTTGGAATGCCACTTACATGTTCCGGGTCTCGGAGGAGTTCTTCACCTCCCTGGGGCTCCTGGAGATGCCTGATGAGTTCTGGAAGGAGTCCATGCTGGAAAAGCCGACAGATGGGCGGGAGGTGGTGTGTCATGCCTCGGCCTGGGACTTCTACAACCGCAAGGACTTCAGGTCTGTGGGGACGTGCAGGGACCCAGGGCTACAGGGCAAGACCCTCTCACCCTTTTGGGTACCCCCAGCCTGGCCATGCAGCCCAACGTGGCACTTTCTGAGGCGAGGTCTGGAGTGGCAATGCTGCCCTGCCTTTCCCTGTGGGGTGCTGCCACTCTCTCTGAGACTGTGGGGAGTCCTTCCCATCAAGGGGGTGCACAGGCAGCTGGGATCCCTCAGGCAGTGCTGTTTTCCCACGGCAGGATCAAGCAGTGCACGTCGGTGACCATGGAGCAGCTGTTCACAGTGCACCACGAGATGGGCCACGTCCAGTACTACCTGCAGTACAAGGAGCAGCCCGTGCCCTTCCGCAGCGGGGCCAACCCTGGCTTCCACGAGGCCATCGGGGATGTCCTGGCCCTCTCTGTCTCCACCCCCAGCCACCTCAAGAAGATCGGTCTCCTCAGCAGTGCTGCTGAGGATGAAGGTATGGCAGTCACCCTTTGGAGCTGCGTGACCTGAAGGGCTCTGGCGCTGTCTGTGGCACTGGGAAGGGTTTGAGACATGCCAGGGTGGTTTGCAGTCTGGCAATGCAGCCCGGAGCTGCCACAACCCCTTCTCAGCTCCATGGGTCCATGCACAAGCCCCTCTTGTCTCCATGGGTCCATGCAGAGCCCTTCTTGGCTCCATCCTCCTCACCCCTGAGGCAGGAGTGATGCTCTCCAGAGCTCGTCTGTGCCTTTCCCTTCACCAACAAGAGCCCAAACTGGAAAGCAACATTTTTGTGCTTGATTGCCTTTGACCTTTCTAGCATTCCTCCCTCCCTCCCTCACCAAGAAGCATCCACCACTGGAGCTGCCAGTGTGGCTCTGAGGAGGTGGCACCAAGCACCCACGTGCCCAGTCACGAGGGCAGTCAGAGGGTGACATGTCCAGCTGCCAGCCAGCACAGCAGGGCAGGACTTGTCGCTGCAGGCGCTGCCCAGCTCATCAAGAGCCTCATCCTCCCACCCGACATCCCTCAGCCAACACATCAAAGCAGATGGTGGCAGAAGAAATTGAGCACTGCCAGACCTGCCCCAGGCGCTGCTTGGCGGAGGAGGGACAGTCCTGGGATCCTCCTGCCGTGTCATGAAATACGTTTTATGACAAGAAAGACAGCACAGCAGCCAAGAGCATGGGGCCAGTGCTGCATAAACACCACGAAGCAGATGGTCTCTGCCTCAAGCCATTGCCACCCGGCTTGCCAGCCCTCGGCAGCCAGGCTGCCATAGTGATGGCAGCCAATAGCCCCTCAGGGCAGGGCTGCCAGCCCTTCTCTGACCCCACAGCTTCAGCTGGGTCTCCAGCAGGTCTTTCTCCAAACTTCCTTCCCTGGGTTTCCCTGAGGGGAAAAAAGATGTCATCATCCCCTGTGCTCCTCATGGTACAGTGGTGGCTGACCTAGAGTTGACTCTGGTTCTGGGTCTAAACCATCAGAGCCTTTGCAGTGGTGTGACTGCAGAACAAACTCCCCCAAGCCCCCTTACCCTGAGGCCCCAGGGTGGAATTGTGAAGAGTTACACTCACCAAAGACCTTTTAACTCTGAGAGCTGGGCTAAGGGCAAGGGGACACCACACTTGTCACTGTCATTGTCCCCACTCAGTAAAAGGCACATGTTGCCTCAGGTACTAACTGTGTCTGTAGAAACCTCCTGTGTCCTACACAGCCTCCTCGAGGAGCAAGGTTAGGTGTTGAGATGCTGTCCCCATTTCTCATCCCAATCTGCCCACCAAAACTGTGGTGCCTGTAGTGCTGTCCATGCAGACTCCTTTCCAGCCTGGTTCAGGCTCTGTTTCATGCAGAGAGCAACATCAACTACCTGCTGAAGATGGCCCTGGAGAAGATTGCCTTCCTGCCCTTTGGCTACCTCATCGACCAGTGGCGCTGGAACGTGTTCAGTGGCCGCACGCCGCCGAGCCGCTACAACTACGACTGGTGGTATCTGAGGTAGGGCACAGTCACCAAGGCTGGATGAGGCTGTGGGAGCTGGGCACCTGCAAGGAAAGGAGGCAGGAAAGAGGAAAGCGAAAGCGTAAAAGTAGCCACGGAGACGGCGGGAGAGCAATGGATAGATGGGTGGGTGGGTAGGATGGAAGGGTAGACGAGTGGATGGATGGATGGATGGATGGATGGATGGATGGATGGATGGATGGAATCATGCTCTAATTGTGCAGATTTCTTCCTCACTGTGCCAAGCCTTCCCATTCTTTGACTCGATTCTTCTGACCCTTCATTATTCCCATGCTCATGTTGTCCACAGAACCAAATACCAGGGCATCTGCGCCCCGATTGCAAGGAACGAGAGCAACTTTGACCCTGGAGCAAAGTACCACATCCCAGGGAACACTCCTTACATCAGGTAGAGGAAGTGTTGGCAAGGGGACCAAGGTTTGGGATGCAGTGGGTGGGGGATGGCCTCTGTGGGCAGGGTCTGCCATGTGCTGTTCCTGCTCAAGACGTAGAGATTTCCCAATGCCTGGGAGCACAAATGGTGGGGTTGAGCTCTTGGGTCTGCTTCCCCTTGTCCCCAGTTCTGACCTTCATGGGCTTCCTTGGCAGGTACTTTGTGAGCTTCATTCTCCAGTTCCAGTTTCACAAGGCACTGTGCCAGGCAGCCAACCACACCGGTTCCCTGCACACCTGTGACATCTACAGGTCCAAAGAGGCTGGAGACAAACTCAGGTGGGGACAGAGGAGGGTCAGGAAAATCGCCATGGGCAGATGTGTGCATGGAAGCTGATGGTGTGCAAAGAAAGGAAATAAGAAAGGAAGGAAGGAAAAGTGATCTGGAGAAATAGCTTTGCAGATGGATGGATGGATGGATGGATGGAAATACTTGGAAGCACTGGGGTGGGGTGAGTGGTCCTCACCAGAGTATTGCTGCTGTCCAAGCCATGAGCTCCCACCAGACAAGAGGCCACTAAAGTACAGTTGGCTCCTGTTGATTCCCTGGGTGTAAAATGCATGAGTGTGTGCCAGGGAGTCCTCAGTTCCCACATGCAAGACAGGTGGTGGCTTCCAGAGCAGTTCCCAGGTTCATGTCCCACTCTGGAACAGCATTTTCAACCCTTAAGATGCTGAGATACTATCACTGCTTCTCTCCCATCCATCCTCTGGCCTCATGCTGGCTCTTGCTGTTCTGCTCCTCTGCAGAGAAGTGTTGAAAGCTGGGTCCTCGAAGTCGTGGCAGGAAATCCTCTTGAATCTCACTGGCACGGGTCAGATGGATGCTGAACCCCTCCTGGAGTATTTCAGCCCTGTCACCAAGTGGCTTCAGGAGCAGAACAACAAGACCAATGAGGTGCTGGGCTGGCCTGAGTTTGACTGGCGTCCCCCTGTCCCTGAAGACTACCCTGAAGGCATTGGTAAGGCTGCAGCTCCATCCCAGGTTTGGGGAGGGTCAGGCAGAGGTCCCCCAAGGGACACCATTAATCCACAGACAGGAGCAGAGGAAGGTCTCTGCTGTGGGTGGGGTGGTCCCCATACCAGGAAAGAGAAACAGCCAGCTCCAGTGAAGTCCCAGGGGCTGTTGCTTCCCAGGAGGCAGGTGCCATTGTCTGAGGCTGCATAGTGATGCCATCAGGCATGGTGTGAAGAGTTTCCCTTCTTAGTTGTATCCTTTGTGCTCACATGGGAGAGTCTAGGGCATGCAACTCGTCCTGTCATCCCCTCCCCTGTCCAATGGGACACCCCAGCTGGGCACCTCTTCCCCCAGTTCTTGGCTCAGCCTGCTCCCAAATTGTGGCAGCCTTCAATGGACCTGCAGCTCTGGGAAAAGCTTAGCAATGGCTTCTCCACGTGATAGTGCTCTTGCAACTCTCCTGGTCTTTCTCATCTCTTCCCCCATTTATTTCCTCCTCCAGACAAAATAGCAGACGAGGCACAAGCCAAAGAGTTCTTGTCTGAGTACAACAGCACAGCTGAGGAAGTGTGGAATGCCTACACCGAGGCATCCTGGGCCTACAACACCAACATCACTGACCACAACAAGGAGATCATGGTATGGGAACGACTCTGGGGCAGGGCAGGGAGAGCCAGCAGCCAGGGAGGGCAGGTGGTACCCAGGGCACGTTTCTCAGAGGCTCTGAAAACCAGGGCAGCCTCTGCCCCTTGTAAAGGGATAACGCTCCCGCCCTTTTCCTTGAAAACCCTCATCATCCCATGAGGAACCCACAAAGGCAGCTGTGGGGAGGGTGTCATCATGGGTGGTGTTTCTAGCAGTGGCCTGTGTCTTCTCCCTGAAGTAACTCTTCTTCTCTCATTGTAGCTGGAGAAGAACTTGGCCATGTCCAAGCACACGCTGGAGTACGGCATGAGGGCCAGGCAGTTTGACACCTCCAATTTCCAGGATGAAAGTGTCACCCGCATCCTCAAGAAGCTGAGTGTCATTGAGAGGGCAGCCTTGCCTGAGGATGAGCTGAAGGAGGTGAGTGGCAAGGGGACAGAGCAGGAGAGGATGGCCCTTGCCATCACCTTGTGTGAAGACAAAAGTTTCTCTCAAAACTTAAGAAATGCCACTGGGCAGCCACCATCTGCCTTGAAAAAGGTGAGAGCTTGGTACCTTCTACACGAGGCCAAAATCCTTGTCTTCAGGGTTTCCCACCCAGTGGTTGCCCAACCCTGGCTGCAGGGGGCCTGGATGTTTGGGTGACAATAGCACTAGCACACTGCTTGTTGGCCCCAGGCCCTCTTGTGTTGCCTCTGTGTTGCCTCTGTTGGGGTCACATTTGATCTTGGAAGGGACCAGAGTAAAACACCCAAAAACCTCAATGGGCTGGGACATCCTCCAATATCCTCTAGTATCAGGAGCTAGGATAACCACTTTATATACTCTGATTTCCTTTGCAGTATAACACCCTGCTCTCAGACATGGAGACCACCTACAGCGTGGCCAAGGTCTGCAGAGAGAACAAAACCTGTCACCCACTGGATCCTGGTGAGACCTAGCAGGGTGTCCTGTGGGGCATCAGCACCTGGCCCAGAAGGGAGGGAATTTTTTTTAATGGGGGCATGAAGGAAGGCCAGGAAGGGTTATTTCACCTTCTCTGTGATGGCCCCTGAGCAACACAGTACAGAACCATTGCACCTGCTCAGCCCATCCAACATCATCTCAGTGGCTTTGTTGCTCTATCTCAGACCTCACAGACATCATGGCCACCTCTCGGGACTATGACGAGCTCCTCTTCGCCTGGAAGGGCTGGAGGGATGCTTCTGGGAAGAAGATGAGGAGCAACTACAAGAGATATGTGGAGCTGAGCAACAAGGCAGCCGTGCTCAATGGTCAGTGCCCTGCTCCCCTAGAGCCCACCATGGCCCTGGCCCCCTGTGAGCAGAGGATTGGGCTCTCCATCCAGCTGGGGGTCAAAATCCCAAGGGTGTGGAGGTCTCACTGACTCCCAGGAAATCTGCTCTCACTCTCTCTTGGAGTATCTGAACAGCAAGGCAGAGTCTTGCCCAAGAAGGACAGAGTCTGACAGCTTCTGCTCTTGCCTTGCCACAGGCTACTCAGACAATGGGGCCTACTGGAGATCCCTGTATGAATCATCCACCTTCGAGGAAGATCTGGAGAGGCTGTATCTGCAGCTGCAGCCCCTGTACCTCAACCTACACGCTTATGTACGCCGAGCCCTCTACAAAAAGTATGGTGCAGAGCACATAAACCTGAAGGGTCCCATCCCTGCCCATCTGCTAGGTAAGGGCTCTGCTTGAGCTACACTGCGTCTCCCACCAGGTGTGGCTGTCTCTGTGCCATGCCAAGAGTTAAGTCTGGTCTCTGTTCAGCTCTGGCTGAAGGGAAAAGGTCCCCTGGGATGGGTCTGTAGAGGCCAATCTGCCCCAGGGAAGGGCAGCACACTCAGCATGGTTTGGCTTCTCTTGCATGGATGGGCTCCTGCCTGCATTGCCCTTATGCAGACAGGGCAGGGACCAGGCAGGGTGATCCACCTGTGCAGGAGGAGGGAGTGACTGGTTGCTCTCCTCTCCCTGTCTCCCTCCTGACATGTGTCATCCTTCTGCGCTTCCCAGGCAACATGTGGGCTCAGTCATGGTCCAATATTTTCGACCTGGTGATCCCTTTCCCAGATGCCACCAAGGTGGATGCCACCCCGGCCATGAAAAACCAGGTCAGTGCTTTTCTAGGCTGCTCTGGGGAAACCTTTGGGACCCAGCAACCTTTGGCTGTTGCCACCACCCATGCTGCCATGTTGCCAAAACAATCCATGCTTCATCTGTATTCTCCCTACCTCTATATGCCAAGACCTGGATCCAGGTCTAGCTGACTCCTGGAGATTCCCCTGCCCAGAACAAGGTTATCCCTGTCCTCCCATCCTTCCACAGCCCCCAGTATGCCAGCATCCCCCACTGCCCCTCACCACTGGGTCTCTGCTCTTTCCCCAGGGCTGGACAGCCAAGAGAATGTTTGAAGAGTCAGACAATTTCTTCACCTCTCTGGGCCTCATCCCGATGCCACAGGAGTTCTGGGACAAGTCCATGATCGAGAAGCCATCGGATGGGCGGGAGGTGGTGTGCCATGCCTCAGCCTGGGACTTCTACAACCGCAAGGACTTCAGGTGCCCCTGGGGAGCAGGAGGTGGCCACTGCTGGTGTGCTGCTGGGGCAGAAAGAGTCTTTGTAGAATAAGGGCAGGTGGGCCACCGCAGTGTATCTTGCTCTGTGGCAGTGGCACCCCAACTATGGCACTTCTCTTGGTACCCAAGATGCTGGTAGGAGCCCCCATGGTGGATGGAAGGCAATCCATGCCTGCCCTGCCCTGTCCTGGAGAATGGAAAAGCTGAAGAACAGGGGCAAGGAATGGGCAGGGTCAGCAGGAGATGCAGGAGGAGGAAGAGACCAACCCAGTGGAGTAGGACAAGCCTGGCCTGGCATCAGATGTGGGGAGGGGGCACACAGAAAGGAAAAATAGCTCAAGGGGGTGTGATAGTTCCTGGAGGTTTTCATGCCACCACTGCCCTCCCTTCTCCCCCAACCCCTGTGTCCTGGTCCAGGATCAAGCAGTGCACCGTGGTGAACATGGACGACCTCATCACAGTGCACCACGAGATGGGCCACGTCCAGTACTTCCTGCAGTACAAGGAGCAGCCCGTGCCCTTCCGTGACGGGGCCAACCCTGGCTTCCACGAGGCTGTTGGGGATGTCATGGCCTTGTCTGTCTCCACCCCCAAACACCTCCATAGCATCAATCTGCTGGACCAAGTCACGGAAAATGAAGGTGAGCTGGAGGGCCACACTGCAAATGTGGGGATGCTGATGGGAACAGCTGGAAAGGCAGATGGTCAGGAGGGGCTGGGCAAGGCTGAAGGGCTCAGGGACACACACGGTGGCTTTGCATGCATGGAGGGGACAGGACCTGTTGGGGACACCCAGTTCTGGGGCAGAATGACCCACAGAGGGAGGACAGGTGGATACAGCACTGTCTTGCTCACATCTTCATGCCCTGGGCAGAAAGTGATATTAACTATCTGATGAGCATCGCCCTGGACAAAATTGCCTTCCTGCCCTTCGGGTACCTCATGGACCAGTGGCGCTGGAAGGTGTTTGATGGGCGGATCAAGGAGGATGAGTACAACAAGGAGTGGTGGAACCTCAGGTAGGGTTGAATTCAGACCCCTCTCTGAAACAAGGCTGGGTGTTTTCTCCTTGTGGTCCAGCTGACTGCAATGGGAATGATGAGATACACAGCCCCTCCCTCTGTCCTCACATCCCACTGTGTTCCTTCCCATTTTGCCCCATCTCCTCCTCCCCAGGCTGGCCTGACTCTCCCTCTCTCACACAGGATGAAGTACCAGGGCTTGTGCCCACCAGCACTGAGGTCTGAAGATGACTTTGACCCCGGGGCAAAGTTTCACATTCCTGCCAACGTCCCTTACATTAGGTGAGCCAGCAGGGCTGGGGCACGAGGGACACCACCTGGACATGGAAGCAGGATCCCCAGGTCAGATGCCAGCCATGAAACCTTTTTCCATGGCTGGTGGTGCCATCCTGTGTGGGCTGGGCAGCTCCAGAGACCCTGACAGAGCTTCAGAAGAGAAGTCTGGGTTTAGGGGAATTTCTCCCTGTCCAAGGAAGATGAGCTCATCCACTCCAACAAACATACAACACATTATGGGAGAAATGGCCTCAGCAGGTTGAGCTGAGCTGAAGAAGGTGTAGCTCCAGAGCCAGTGATGCTCCTCTAGACTGGGAGGGTCCAATGAGAGAATGAGGGGAGCCACATCCTCTGTTGCACAGCACAAGCAGGGTCCATGCCCATCTCTTCATCCCTCTCCACCAGGTACTTTGTCAGCTTTGTGATCCAGTTCCAGTTCCACCAGGCACTCTGTGATGCAGCCGGGCACAAGGGTCCCCTGCACACCTGTGACATCTACCAGTCCAAGGAGGCTGGGAAGCTCTTGGGGTAGGTGTGTGGGCAGGGTAAAGCCAGGCATCAGTATCCCCAGATACCTTAAAGCCAGCCCAGCAGGACAGGAGGCAACAGAGCCCCTGGTCACCCCTCCCATCCCTTACCTGGGGGGACACCCTGGGCTGGGCGCTGGGGCTGTGATTGCAAAGGCAGCCACTAGATGGTAGCTAGGCCCCTGGCAGGGGGAAGGCTCCCTCCTCCTCCTCCTCCTCCTCCTCCTCCTCCCAGCCCCCAGTTCCTTAGGGAAAACAACCCCCTTGCTTCGAGAAAAGCACCTGCAAAATTAACTCTTTCACCCAGGGCCTGCTCTGCATCAGGCTGGATTCACTGGAGGTGTTTAATCCATGCAAACCCCTCTTCTCCCTCAGATAAATGTCCTTCCCTGTGCTCCAGGCTGGCAGCCCTACGGTTCTGGGGGTTCAGACTGTACCCAGGGGCACTGACTCCAAGAACTCCAAGGGAAAGGGAGGGGCTGGCAGCCAAGAGGGTGATGGGGAATGCACTGGAGCTGATTTCTCCTGCCACAGGGATGCCCTGAAGCTGGGTTTCAGCAAGCCATGGCCTGAAGCCATGCAGCTCATCACAGGACAGCCCAACATGTCAGCAGAGGCCCTGATGAGCTACTTTGAGCCACTCATGACGTGGCTGGAGAAAGAGAACCAGAAGAATGGGGAGGTCCTGGGCTGGCCTGAATACAGCTGGACTCCTTACACAGGTATGCAGGGCTCAGCCAGGCACAGCAGGTCCATGGCTGGCCAGGGCTCAGCCCTCACCAGGGTCAGAATGAAATGGAGCTCTCTTGGTGCTGCTTGGCCATTCCCAAAACCACAGGGTGTTTGGATACTTCTCCTTGATTCCTCGTGGAGCTGAGGCCAAAGGGCATCCAAGAGACCAGCAATACCACAGCCCAGAGCCCCCAGCAACAACCATGTCTCTCTTTTCTCTCTTTTCCAGCCCAAGATGACTCCAGCAAAACTGATTTCCTGGGAATGTCCCTGACCAAAAGTCAAGCCACAGCTGGGGGCTGGGTCCTGCTCGCCCTGGCACTCATCTTCCTGATCACCACCATCTTCTTTGGTGTCAAGTTCTTCTTGGCCAGGGGAAAGACCTTCCCATCCATGTCAGAAATGGAACTGAAATAAGGCAGCCACCAGCAGAGCAACACAGACAGGGTGCAAGCGTGGGCACTTGGCCAGGCTGGCAGCCACGCCATGGGCACACTTGCCAAGGAAGCCATGGGTTTCCACAACCCAGGATTGCTCTCTCCTATCAGGTCAGACATTCCTTTCCACTATGCAAGAACCAGAGAAGAGAAGAGCTATTTATTTGTCAATGTCTGAATCAGGGGAAAGAGAAGTTCAGGCTCCGGCAGGCACGGAGCCGTCACAAGCTGCCCCTGTGCCCAGGGCTGGAGCTGGTCCAGCCTGGTCACCCACCAGCCAGTTCTGACCTGTGGGCAAAGCCCCAGAGACTTGAGTGACAGAGGGCAGTTTGGGCAGGGATGGAGCACATCCTGGTTTGCCTGCTACCAGGCTGTTCGCTTGCATGGATGGAAAATAAACCTGTCTTGTTCCCCTTGGAGCAGCAGCTCAGCTTCTTCTTGCCTGTGGGCTGGGGGCTCAGTGGAACGAGGTTCTCAAGCAGGAGAGCTGCCTCCCCAACCCAGTGCAGACACAAATCCCTGGGGACCAGTCTGGCTTTGAGGCAACATAGCTGCAGCACCCGGCTTCTCCCCACCCCACCTGAAAGATCAGCATCCCTTTGCAGCATCTCCATCCTCCCCTGAATCCTGGCTCCTGTCAGAGCTGACAGCTCGTGGGTTCACGGTGCAGCACGTGCCTGAGGGAGGGGCTGAATCAGGGCCAGGGATCCCCAAAGTCCAGACGTGAGCTCTTTAAAGGGCTGGGGGTCACCGGGCTGGAGCTCACCACTGCTGTGACTCCAGCAGCAGTGCCACGCTTGCGTAAGAGCCAGGGAGGGGGGGTCCAAGGTCAGCGATCACCTCCTGCCCTCCAGCTGCTGATTATCTTGGGATCAGCCGTGCTTTGAGGCCCACCCGTCTCCCCCCGTCCCCCCCGTCCTCCCCGTCTTTCTTCTGCTTCTGTAAATAAAACTTCGTATTTGTTCTGCAGTGATTAGGTGCAAAACTAATCCCAGGCTGGGGATTATTGCAGCCTTAAAGAGCTGTGATCTGCTGCAGCCCGGAGCAGCAGGGGAAATGAGGGGATCTGGCTGATCCAGCCGTCCCTATCCCATCCCATCCCATGGCCTCTGCCCCCGGTCATGTCTCAGCCAGGAAGCTGAGGCTCGGGAGCGGCTCTCTGCACCTGGCAGAGGAGCAGAAGGCAGGTGTCTGCCCGCCCACGCTCGGGTGTTTGTTTGCTTTCCATCTCCTCGAGCGCAGGACGCCCACGGGGAGGGGCACCCCGACCTTCCACGGCTCTGCCACAATCCCAGAGCCCGAGCAGCAGCCCCTGCAGCAGGGAGCAGCAAGAGCAGCTCCCACCGCGTCCTTCCCTCGCCACATCCCGGGGCATCTGCTTTCTATCCCGACACACCAGGCTCCCTCCTCTCCTCTCCCCCCTTCCCAGCAGCGTGCTGCTCACGGAGCACAGACCTGGCACTGTGAGAGCTGAGCTGGAGGCCAAGTGAATTTTCAGCCTGGGAAAGCAGGCTGGTGCAGGTGTGCTCCATCCAGCTCGGTTCCTCACTGGTAATTTTGAGCTCCTTGGCTCCTTTCTGCCCCATTAGTGGAGGAAAAGAGGTCTCCAAGATCATCAAGATCCTGCAAGTTTCATGAAAATTGCTTTCTGGAGAAGAGGATTAAAAAAAAAAAAAAAAGAAAAGGGAAAAGAAAGAACCACACTGAACACTGTCACTCAGGGAGTGCAACACTCAGCCCTAGCCAGACATCAGAGAACCCACACAGGAGCTGAGTTTGTCCTGCCACAGACACGAGGGTGGATGGTGGGTGCACTGGGCTGTGTCCAGAGGCACACCAGCCATGCAGAAGGCAGAGGAGGCTCCTTCAGCACAGGTCCAAGCTCTGGGCAGCAGGTGGGATTGGACACCAGCCAGCCTTCCACACGGGGCCAAGGTCCGTGTGGCAGATGGGATGGGGTTGGACACCAGGCTATCTTCCACCCAGGTGCAAAGTCCACCCAGGAGATGGGGCTGGGCACGAGGTTATGCCCAGCCCAGCCCAGGGGGAGGCTGAAGGTCCCACCTTGAGCTCCACTGGAGCTTCTTGGCTGAGATGGGGGGCCTGGGTGAGACTTCTGAGGGCAGCAGGGCCAGCTCGTGCCCCAAGGGCTCTGCCAAGGCAGCAGCAGTGTTTTACAAGATAGCTTTAAACCCAGGATGATTTCCCTTCCCCGTTGTGATAACATCTGGAGAGATTTTGCTGCCTTCTGCCTTCTGCATCATGCTTGCAGCTGAAATTAGGAGGCTCAGCGAAATCACTCCCTAAGGAGAAAAAAAAGAAACGTAAAAGCAGAAAAAAGGAGGAGATTCCCCCCTTAATTCACAGAGCTCCTGGAGGGGAGCTCAGGAGGCAGCGGGTAACCAAGGCTTGGGGGGCTGCTTTGCACCCCCCTGCCTGTACATGGAGCTTCCAGAGGAGATTTGCTTTAAAACCACATGAATTCAAAGCAAGAAACACTCTGGGCTCCCTTCCCCAGCACAAGGACCCTTTGGGAATCAGAGGAACCCATTTTTCATTATATTTTTTTTTTAAAGTCCATTTTCCCCCTCAGGAAGCTGGCTGGGGGTTCCCACAGCCCACGGCCCCGTGGTGCTGGTGGGGCCTGGCCAAGGCAGGGCTATTCTTAGCTGCCGGGTGGCCAGGCAGGAGCAGGCAGGGTGCTCAGGCTGCGTTCCTCACATTCCCCTCCCCGGGGACGAGCAGCGCCTGGAAATGCGCAGCCACAGCTCGGCAGCAGCTGGGGCCACCAGAAGGGGCCACCGTGGGCAGGGGAGAGGGGCCGGGTGGCCTTGGTTGGGTGGAGGGGGGGTCTCAGGGGATGGCAGAATTGTGGAAGGGGTGGGGTGAGCTGCAGGAGGCACTGGGGGAGCTCCATCCCTGCAGCTCCCTGCCCTTGGCTGCAGCCCCTGCGAGCTCTGCTCAGCACCATCCTTCCCTCCCCACTGCTCAAGCAGGGCTGAGGGGCGTGAAGGTGAATGTGGGGGTGAGGGGAAACACCCCATATTCTCCCACTAAGCAAGTTCAGACTCTCCCCAGCCCCATGGCTTAGCTAGAATCCCCTAGCAAGGGGGACAGGGCCAGATCCAAGGCAGATGACACCTCTACCCTCCCGATGTCCATCCTTGATGGAGGGGCGTCATCCACGCCTGTGGCTGGATGCACTGGGCACCCAGTGGGGTCCCATCCTCCCCAGGGGACGTGTCCAGGGGTGCCAGCTGTGCTGAGCACCTCCCCAGCCCCACGGAGTCCCTGCACTGCACAGGTAACATCGCCCTGTCTCAGGGTGCCTCAGCAGCAGGAGCTCAAAGCAGGCTCTGCCCACGTCCCACTGCTGGTGGGGAACTGTCCCCAGCCTTTGGGGCTCCCCCCTGAGCTGACACTGTCCCACCGAGGCATCCCAGGTGACAGGGAGAGAATTGTCCCCCACCAAAATTGCTGGGAACTTGGCAGGGCTCCTCTCCCAGGGCAGTTTCCAGTCAGACAGACCCAGGGCTGCATGCTGCCTTGCCCTGCTCCTCCCTGCAGCATCACGAGCCATTGCAGCCTGCAGGCCCCATCCATCCTCCTGGCAGGTGAGTCACGAGCCTGCCCCGTGCCTCAGTTTCCCCTGCTGTGCACTGAGGGCAGGCAGGATGCCAGGGGGGTGCCATGACCTGAGTGGCCACGTCCCGGAGCAGAGTCTCCCTGGCATTTCCTGCCAGTCACAAGTGGGAAGTGGCTTTGTCAGGAAGCAATGTCCGTGACTTGGTTTAATGTCACTGAGTCCTTTCCAGATTTGCAGCCTCTCAGGGCTGGGAAGGCCCAGGCTGGTGAGAGTTCAGTTTGGCTGCACATTTTACCCTTTTTTTTGGTTTGTTTTTGTTTCATACTTAACAAACAAACAGCGTGGAGGTGAGAGCCTGAAAAATTACATCAAGATTTGGAGTGGTGAGGCAGAGAAAGGAGCCAAAACAAGGAGCATCCTTCCACCTGCAAAATAAATTTATAGCCCCAATTCCTCCATCCCGTGTCACATCCGCGGAGCATCTTCCAAAGGTGAAGGGCAAAGCCAGGCAGAAGGACTCCCGAGAGTGCCTGGGGCCAGTCCTGGTGGCTGGAAGCAGCTTTGGGGACCGTGAAATCCCTGTCTCTCCCTTCCCAGCTGTGTTTGCAGTGTGGCTCTAATTACAGAAAGAGGGAGAAACGTCGCGTCTCGGTTGGCAAACATTTCTCCTGGCAAGTGCCAGCCGGCAGCTGCCATGCTGGCATCCGAGTGGGCTCCCATCCCCTGCATCCCACACCTCCCAGCACAAATCCACACCCCGTTAAGGCTGCACCTCCTTTCCCGATGTGCCTGTGCCTGCCCGGGGCAGCCCCTCACTGAGTAGGTGATCATTTCCTGCGCAGATCAGAAACCCCTGCGCTCCCGGGAGCAGGGAGGGGGAGGACACCCTTGGGAAGCACCCAGGTCTCCTTTGCCCTTGGAAACCAGGTAGTTTCCCACTGATTCCCCAGGGTGTGGGAAGGAAGGAAAAAAAAAGGGGGGGGGGGGGAAGGAGTAAAACCTCAAAAACATTCAGTGAGGAGGAAAAGGAGGAGGAGGAGGAGGGGGGAGAAGTAGAACTGAGTGAGGGAGGAGGAGGAGAGCAGGGCAGGGAGAGAGAGGATTACTCTTCAGTTAAATTAGAGGGAGCCCTTCAGCTGACTTGAACAGCAGGAGAATTTGCCCAAAGACCCCAATTTTTCCAATTTGGGATAAAATGTAAGCACAGGATTAACTACAAGCATATGCTTAAAACCCAGGGAATTGAAAGCAGTCTGGGCATAAAGTGCTCCAAAGAGGGCAGGGAGGCAGGGCACGGACTGGCAGCTGCATGGATTCATCCCTGCCCCTACAGGGATGCACTGGGGGAGCTCTGGGGGGACTGGGAGAGCCGTGGGTGCCCTGGGAGGCTCCTGGAGCTCAGTCAGTAATAACCTGAGAGAGAATGACATGACTCAGCTCCAAATGCAAGGGCTGTGTGGGGAACAGGGCTGGTAAGGGAGGCTCTTCCACCAGCTGGGACAGACGCCCTGCTTGGAGAAAGTGGGATCAGAGGGGCCCCACTGGAGCAGGACAGGCCTTTCTGGGGTCACTGCAGAGCCCAGCCTGGCAGAGGGGCTGGAGGCACCAGGGCTGCTCCCTGCCCCGTGCCCAGAGCTGTGCTGGTGCCCCCACACTCCACCCTGGGGACCCCCCCAGGAGGGCTCTGAGCTGGCACGTGCCCTCTCTGTCAGACACATCCTCATCCACGTGCCGTGTCCGTGAACATCCCAGGCTGATTTATGGGATGAGAGGAGGGCAGGAGGCCAACCTTAAATCCTGACTGCCTGGTGATTAATAATCATAATTACTATCATATTAGCTGTAGTAGTAATGGTTTGCTTTCCCCTGCAGAACTGGTCATCCAGGAATCTCAAAGAGGTTTTACCAGGCCAAGTGACCAATGTCCCTATTTTCTGAAGGAAATTGCAGCGCAGAGCTGTCTCCCTTGAGTCACACAGTATATCAACAAGAAAACAGAGAAGGCAGGAGTCTGGACTCCGTGTCCCTCTCCCTCCCCCATGCTATTAAGCTGCATCTGTGTAATATAGAGCAAAACATCCTCCACGAGTCGCAGTAAATCACGGCAGAGGCAGTGTGCAGAGTGGATGGGGGGAGATAATGGGTTTTTCACCCTCTTCAACAATAGAACAAGTTTTTCTGCGTTAGGGAAGGCTGACTTCTCTGAGAGATGGAGATAAAAACGGCACTGAGGCTCCAAAATAGGCTGAAAGGGCACTTGCCTCACCCACTTGCATTGCTGGGCAAGGGACAGGAGGCAAACTGGGCAAACCATGCTGTGGGTCGAGTGCCCCACTGGCATGGCCTGGTCCACATGGACATCACTGAGGTGCACTGGAATATTAATTGAAAATCCCAGCAAAACACTTCTGTTGATGATAATGGACCATAATCCTCTTAGAGCAATTTCATGCCTGAAAAATCATGCATAACAAAATAATAAGAGAAAGCCCCTCAGTGGACACTGTCCTTAGCAGTGGACACAGGAGAAGAGGGTCAGGCAGAGTGGATTTCTCAGGAAGGAAAGGGAGCTGGTCCCCTTGGCCTCCACCCTTGAGGTGGGCAGGGGAAGAACTGAATTGGGTCGAGGTCTGAACTGCTCTAGCAGGGCAGCATCACCACGGGACCCGGATGTCCCACAGAGAGCTGGGGACCCCCCAGGGCCCCCGTGCTCTGCAGGGCCCATGGGGCTTCCTGTGACCCCAAAACCCTGGAACCTCCTGTATTCTCCATGTCCACCAGAGTTTCCAGGACACTCTGGACTCTCCATGTCCTTCAGAGTTCTCAGGATGCTCCGTGTTCCTCAAGCATTTTCCGTGCCCGCAGAGCCCCACGCCAGGCAGGGTCGTCCCATGCCAAGCCCCCCGCCCCCAAAAGAAGCAGCCAGCCCCCCCCTCCCGCCTGCCCCGCACGCCCCTTCAGCACCACCTCGGCTGGACAGCGCCGGGGCCCCGCACCCGCCATCCCCGGCACCCCCGGCCCCTCAGGAACACCCTGACCTCCTCCTCGGAAACCTCTGGGAGCACCCTGACCTCCCCCCCGGCATCCCCCGGCATTCCCAACATCCCGACAAAGCCCCCCTCTCCCCTTGCCTCGCACCCCACTCTCACCCTCCGACACTCCCTACTCGGGCTGCGCCCCCTCCTCAGCTCCCTCTCCTCTGCTCCTGCCCCCCTGCGCCCCCAGACTCTGCCCCCTCCAACCCCTGCACCCAGCAGCAACCCCTCTTCTGCCTCTGCAGCTCTGGATCTCCTCCTCCCCCGCACCGCCCCCTGCACCTCAGCACCACCTGCACCACCCCCTGCACCCCGGCATCCCCTCCTCTGCCACCCCCAGCACCCCAGCGCTCTTCATCGCTCCCTCCTCCACCATCCTCCTTCCCCATCCCCACCCGCCAGCTCCCGGCGCTCCCGGTGCCTCCTCCTCCTCCTCCAGCACCCCTCTCCAGCGCCCCTTCCTTCACCACCCCTTCCTCCAGCGCCCCCAGCACCCTTCAGTTGCACTCCCACCAAATCCCCCCATCCCCAGCACGACCTCCAGCTCCACCACCCCAATCCCTCCAGGACATCCCTCTGCCCGCACCCCGAGGACCCCATCCCCACCCCTCCAAGCCCCCCCCCATCCCAGCCCCATAGGGATTCTCCCTCCACCCCATAACCATTCCCCGTCTCAGCTCCCCGAAGCCCTGCCCCAGCACCTCAGGGACCCCACCCCCGCACCCTCAGCACCCACCTGCTCCCCCGGCCCGCCCCGGAGCCCCCCCCGCCCGCGGGGCCGGT
>JAYDZK010000112.1:1067936-1101708 GCA_034509185.1 Euphonia xanthogaster | reverse complement strand
GGGGCGCGCAGAGCGCAGCGGAGCGATGCCGGTGCGCAGGGGCCATGTGGCCCCCCACAACACCTACCTGGACACCATCATTCGCAAATTTGAAGGACAAAGTGAGTACCGCACCCTCCGGTCCCGCTCCGCTCCTCCGCGGCCGGGGCGGCCCCCCAACTTCGAAGCACAGCGGGGAGAGGAGGGGGGGAAGGCGGGAGGGTGTCCCCGGGGGCACGGAGGCGCCCCTGTGACCTCCCGAGGGGGGTGAGGGGTGGGCGACAGCCAGGCAGTGTCCCCGCGGGTATTTATAGACAGGGCGACACCGGGGGACGAGCCATCCCGGCCTCGGTGTTTCCCCGGGGGCCGGGGACACCGCGACCCCCCCAGTCCCCGGGCTGGGACGGGGTGCCCGGGCTGGCGGGGAGGGGGTCCCGGCCGGCTGGACGGGGGGACCGGGTGCACCCCAGCGCAGTCGGGCTCGCTGCCTGTTTGCCTTCAACTCCGCGCTCTCGGCGGCCGCCGTCCCTGGTGAAACGTTGCCATTTGCTGTTGCTCCGAGTAATCCCTTTATATGAATTTTTGGGCTGGTTTCGTGTCAAATACAGCGAAAAGTCCATGCACATAGGGGAGCGCTGGCTCGGTGGGGGCGCGGGGGTTCCGCTCCCCCTCTCTGGGCACCCCAACGGGGCTGGGTCCCCCTACAATGCTGGGGATGATGGGAGGGGACCAGGGGACCGGGGTCCCCCAAAAACTGAGCTCGGGGGGCTGCTGTGGGGTGTCGGGGCCGTGCACCCCCCACTGCCCCGGCTCGCTGGGTTTTTTTTTTGTGGGTGTCCCAAGTTTCCCGAGCGGGCAAATTCCCTGGCGCTGCCATCCCTGCAGGCTCTGCGCTGCCTGGCCTGGCAGTGACTGACGTGACCCTGGGGATGGAAAGTGAGAAAAACTGTCCCTGGTTCCTATCAGTTCCCCCTGGGAAGCGGCGGCTGGGGAGCAGCGGGGCCACGCGGTGAGGCGTGACAGCGAGGACGCAGCCAGACCCCGCTCCCTGCCCGCTCCCTGCCCGTTCCCTGCCTGCTCCCTGCCTGCTCCCTGCCCGTTCCCTGCCCGCTCCCTGCCCGCTCCCTGCCCGCTCCCTGCCAGCCATGTCGGGCACCAGCTGGGTTCTGCCCAAACGTCGCCCCGCGCTCCCCCGCGGCAGTTTCGTGCCGTGACAGGTGCTGCGAGACAGCAAACCAGCACACCTAATAGATCTTTGCCACAGGCAGTGAGTTCTTCCGTGCCTGTGGGTGCTGCCCTCACCCCCAGCACCGCGGCTCCCATGGGTGTAGCTGCTCCTGGTGAGTCCCCGTCGCAGCCAGTGGGGCACAACTCTTCCGTGCCAGAACCCTGGTACTGTGGGACCAAGGGAAAATCTGCAGGTGAGAGCAGGACAGAAAGCAAATTGGGGGTGAAAAAAACCCCCAAGGAGACCTGGCTCTGCAGCTCCTTCCCATCTTGGTCATGGTCACATCCCTGTGCTCAGCACAGCTCGCTCCGGCGCCCTGCCAGCCCTGTAAATCCTGTCCTGCGCCAGCCCAGCCAGGATCCAGACTGGATCCAGTCCATGGAGCTGACACTGGATGGGGAAACTGCTCATCGCAGGCGGGGAGTGTGCCCCAGGAGCAGGGCTCTGGGAGAAGGTCCCCTCCTAGTGCTGGCAAAGCCATTTGGATATAGAAGGATCGGGAATAAGGAGCTGGGAAACGTTTTCCTGCGGTGGTTTGTGCTGTTTGCAGCACCAGCACCAGCACCAGCCCTGTGTGGCAAAGAGAAGGGTGCCAGAGTGGGAGTCCCCCATAAAGGGCTACCCAGGGGCTGTCAGAGGGTGGAATGAAGCAGGAAACTTGTGCAGCATCCCTGGGGGCACTGGTTTTACTGGGAGGCATCCTATAGAGCTGGGACTCTGCAGGTGCCGTTGGGGACAGCCCTGATGTGCCTGGGAGGGGTCCCCTCACCCCACAGGTCCCGGTGCTCAGTGCCACAGCTGTGCAGAGGCTCCTCTTGCATTTGGTTGAAATTCCCCGTGAGGCTGGAGTGCAGCAGGGTTCTGGAGCACGCAAGCTGCAGATGCCATTCCTGGGTAATCCAGGAGATTAATTGGGGTCTGGGCTAGGAGGCAGCCTCCAAATGGACCCTCTGCTCAGACTTGTCTTCAGCTCCAGCCCAGACCTGATGCCAAATGATGAGAGAGATGATGCTGGGGGAGATGTGGCATTCACATCCCAGCAAACCTAACCCAGAGCCCAGCACTCCCTGATATCCTTAAAAAAACCCACAAAATCAAACCAAATCAGAGCTCTCCCCGAGATAAGGATGGAAGTGGCTCCATGTGGGCTGGATGACGTGGGCTGTGCAGCACTGCCACACACCCTGGCAAGGCAGCAAGTCTGGCCCCAGCCCAACCTAGGTGGCTGCAGCACCAGGAGGGAATTGGGCAGCACCACTCTCTGCCTCAGTTTCCCTTTTCTTACCCTTGAGAACTTTACTTTTTGAGCACAGGAGCCACAAAGCCCAGCAGAGTCTAGATTTCACCTTCAGCCCAAAGGCACAATTATATAAAACATTAGGAGAATCATGAATGTGATGGGTTTCACCCCTGCTTCCCGTGAAGCCAAGCCTTACACTCACTCCTCCTCTTGCCCCTTGCCTGACTTCAGTCAAATCTGAGCAAGGGTGGAAAGTCTCTGAGATAACTCAGGTCCCTGATAAGCTCCTGGGAAGGGACAGAGGCTGCAGCTCTCTCCTCTGCCTGCAGTGCTGGTCAGGGACAGATTGCCCATTAGACAGCAGGGAGTCCCCACATGCCAGTGGTGAAATGTCAAGGCTGCAGGGATTGCCCAATCCCAGCAAAACTGGCTCCACTGAGAACCCCCACTTTGGGTTGCCCTGTCCCCACAGTCACAAATTCACATTGAACTGGGGACACTTTCCCTCTCTGAAGAGCAGAGCAGTACCTGGGACTGTGTGGGCTGGGGTCAGCCACTGTCCCCCCAGAGCTGTCACCAGCGTCACCTGCCTCTGCACGAGCCCCACAGCGGGTGACATCAAAAATCCCCAGCTGTCCCCAAGCCCCGTGGGTCCCCACCACCCCTCTGAGCCTCGTGCTCTCTCTCCTGCCTCCCTGCAGACCGCAAGTTCCTCATTGCCAACGCCCAGATGGAGAACTGTGCCATCATCTACTGCAACGACGGCTTCTGCGAGATGTTCGGCTACTCCCGCGTGGAGGTGATGCAGCAGCCCTGCACCTGCGACTTCCTCACGGGCCCCGACACCACCAAGAGCTCCATTGCCCAGCTCACCCAGGCCCTGCTGGGCTCCGAGGAGTGCAAGCTGGAGATCCTCTACTACCGCAAAGACAGTAAGAGCTGCTCTGTGGGGTGAGCCAGCGCTGGGACCTGCCCTGCGCTGGGGCTGGGGGCAGCCACTGGTGGGGCACAAACACATCAGGATTGCACCCAGGCTCAGGGCTCTGCTGAGAGCAAATCCATGGTGGCTCCTGGTGGGATGGAGGCTCCTCTGCTGGCCTGGAGCACGTTGGGACCTTGAGCCATAGAGGGTGTTGCTAGATTATTTGGGAATCGGGTCATTTGTGAGCCTTTGGGGATGGCTCGTTGCTCCTGGGACGAGCTCTGTCATTGCTTGTGGGATCCCTGCACCAGGAATGAGAATCCATGGTCTCCCAGTCTGTGCTCCAAGATGAGAGGAGACAGACCCCCCATCTCTGCTGAGAGTGGGTGCAGCCAGCGAGCTCAGAGCTGCCTTTCCAGGGAGCAGGATGCGGCTGTGCGTGCGCAGATGGAATTACGTTAAGATGAAAATGAAGCTTTGATGGAAAATACGAGTGATTAGTTCTAATACAGCAGGAAGTTAAATAAATATTTAGTGCTTGATGCTGCAAAACAGCAGTGGCCAGGGCTCCCAGGGGCAGGGAAATGCAGGTCCGGTGCTCACAGGAGGTTAAAAATATGAAGTGTTTCCTTTTTTTAACCTTTGGAGCTTTCCCATTGCTTCAGGTTGTATTGATGGGGGCTTGGCCTGAGCACAGGGCTGCACCCCACTGCTGGCATCCAGTTAGAGGAGAACCACTGGAAGGAAAAAGGAAGGAGCAGGCAGGAACCCTGGCTCCCAGCCCAGCACCCTATCTTGGGGGCTGGCACCCGGGTGTCCTGGCCTCCCTCCCAGACCCTATCTCCCGGGCTGGCATCCAGGTGCCAGCGTATCAGAGTTATTCCCTGGCAGCACCTCTGCGTGTTATCCTGGCGTTATCCCGGCAGGACCTGACCCTTTGTGGTGGCAGGATCGGGCCACTCGGTCGAGGCTCTTCCTGTGGGGCACACCTGGGTGGAGAGGGGCCGTGAGTGGTGCCAGGTCTGGGTGCAAGTCCCCCCCTTCAGCAGTCGCAGGGCCTGGCTGGAGCCCAGCGCAGTGCAGGAGGCACGCAGAGAAGCAGCACACGCTGTGGGCAATGTCAGAGGCAGGCAAATACCCCCTAATTGTATGCAGGTGACAGAGCTGCTTCAGCCTTTTGACTAGTGAAGCTTTCCTCAATTTCCTCCCCTGCTCCCATCCAGTGCCAGTGCGTGGCTGTGCACTGGCTGTGGCAAGGACAGCATGTGCAGCCCTGGTCCATCTCCTTCCTCTCTCCCTCCCTCAGGATAGTTTCCCATTCTGTCCCTGGGGACTACTTGGCTTGTGAGCCTGATGCATCACCACGCTCCCTGCTTTGAAGCATTCCTGCTGGGCTCACGGGATGCTCGGTGCTGTCCTCGGAGCCCTGCTCTTCCTCTAGGCCATGGGGAACTCTCAGTGCAGCTCTGAGCTGCTTTCTTCTCTTTTTTTTATTAAAAAAGAGGGGAAAAAAATAAAAAAGCCCAGAAGCAAACCCTTCATGTCTATTTTTAAAACCCAGCCCCACCAGCAGCGTGCTTTCCAATTGTTTCCCCCCAGCACTCAGCCTGCGACCGCTCGGCCCATTATAAATGGGTCTTATCGGCAAAGAAAAGGCTTTTGCATTATAGGGAGCTGCTGCTTAATTAGCCAGCAGAGCTCCGAACCTGCCTGTCCTCTTTTTCATACCAGCAGCACCAATCTCCAGCCTCGACCTGCTGTTTATTACTGCGGTACTCCCGGCTCTGCAGCTGGCCGGGTTGTTTCCTCGCTTCTCTGGCTGACAGAGGAAATATTAAACCCCAAACCTGCCCGGTGGAGACACCCGAGCAGGGCCAGGGCGGGATGGATGGAGGCAGGTAGGAAGGGGCCACCCAAGGGTGGCTGGGCCAGCGGGTTCTGGGGTCAGGCAGGATGCTGGGTGATGGGGGATGCGTGTCCCTGGGGACAGCCTGGCTGCTCGGTCCCCACCCGGATGTCTGTGCTGTCATCACCTAATTATAATTATAAACAGAGCCAAACGAGCCAGGGGTGCCAACAGCTCCAAAGTGGAACCAAGAATGGAACCTTCCCGTTGGGGAAGGTGGGACCAAGCCCAGACAGAGCAGTTGTCCTTCCCTGCCATACCAGCCCCAAAAAGGCCTTGGAAAGAGGGAAGAGCCCATTGGCAGCCCGTGTGGGCTCTAATCCCCAGCTCAAAGCTGGGAGATCAGTGGAAAGTTAATTTCCTCACAAGATGCTGCACAGCTGGAGCTGGCCCAGACAGGGGGGTCAGCACGGGATCAGCTCCTGCCACAGCAAGGAGCAGCCATGGCCCCCAGCCCTGCAGACACACTGTCCACTGTGGCCAGGGTGAGCTCAAATCCTCCAGCATCCCCTGAGGATGACACCGAGGAGCTGAGCTGCATCCAGGGTTGGTTTTTTTCCCTCCCCAGGTGGGGATGTGCTTTGCAGCAAAGTCACTGGCCAGGACTCACGGGGTCCCCAGAGCAGGAGGTGGCCACAGGTGCTGAGTGCCACAGTGGCCTGAGCAGCAGCAGCTGGTGGCACTGGCTCTGCTTAATCTGCGTGAATGTGATGCTGATGAATATGAAAGGGGAGATGTGGCTGCGACAGCTGGAGCAGCTGGTGGGGCAGCCCCAGCCCCTCCACCCTGTCCTTTCCTGGGCAGAGCCCACAGCTTGTCCCCTCCAGTTCGTGTCAGTCCCCATGGAAGTGGGATTAGGGACTGGCATCAAGCCAGCAAACTCATAACACTGGTGCAGAAGCCAGGATTTTCCCCTGGGAGGGTCAGAGAGTGATTGGGGTGCCCTGTGCCACTCAGCATATCCCCCCAGCGGGTCCCCATGGGGGCCCTGGGCAAGCAGCCAGGCAGGCATGGGCTGGGGAGTGCCAGCACACCCAGAGGGGGCAGGGGCACTCTTGTGACACATCCCCTCTGTCCCCAGCCCGGGGCACATCCGTGGCACTGCAGCTCTCCAGCAGCTGCTGCCAGCAAGCCTGGCTGAGGCAGGGGCATGGATCCAGCCAGGGTTTCTCCAGCTTTGTAAGCAGCAGCAGCATGCCCAGCGGGTGCACTGGGAGCAGGAGGGCAAATCCCACCAGCAGCTGCTGCAGCCTGGCACTGCCAGGGATTTGGTGCTGGCAGCCCCAGGGAGCCTCTGTGCTGCCCCGTGGTGGGGTCAAGGCAGGACTAAGGGAACTTCTCGGGTGTTGGAGGAGGAGGAAGGCACAGCCAGCCCCAAGTTGAGCTCTTGGCTTGTACAAACCCATGGGGTTTATGCCAAGCTAGGGCTGTTTGCTGCTTGCTGTTTGCTTTAAGGGTCAGTCTGTGACCTCGGGAAAGGGATGGACACCAGGGCCCAGCTCCAGATGGGAACTTATAAACATCCCTCCTCACAATGGCAAAAGCTCTGGTCCCAGAGATCCTGCACTGCAGAGCCAATTCTGCCATCCTTGGCTGGCTGTGCTGCAGCTCCAGGCACCCCCAGGGCCAGTGTGCCCAGGGCAGAGAGCTGGCAGAGACACATTTTTCATCCCCACAGATGCTTTTTGCTTGGACCTGATGTCCCATGAACAAAAGGACAGGCCTGGATCATCCCCAGCACCTCTAAGAATGCTGCCTGGAGCAGGCTTTCTCCTGAGATCCCTGCCCTGGCAGAGTTAGGATGCATTTTGCCAACCCTCTGTGTTGATCCAGGACCCCTTTTGGCTCCTGGGGATGAGAGCATCCTTCCACCTGCACCCAAAAGCACCCTGCTAGGCTTGCATCTTTCTTATGGCAACATTTTGGTGGGTACCCTCAGCCAGCTGACGCTCCTGATTTTCCTTCTCCACTGCTGCTTCCAGCCAGTGAGGCCTGTAAGCACACAAATCCCTGCCCAGGGGAACCTCTGTCCTGCTGATGTTACTTAATAAGGTCATTTTTGCTGGCCTGGTGTCCTGGCAGGTTTCAGTCTCCTGATGCCCTGTCTGGGTGTGGGGAGAGGGGCCAGGGCAGACCCCGTGTTGCCCATTCCCTCCCTGTGCAGGGGGATGCAGACCTGCAGGGGCTCACCCCAGGTCCCAGGAGTGACCAATCTCCCACTAGCTCAGACTCTCCCTCCATTTTTTTCCATCCCACCTCAGGGATTTGCTTTAGAGCCTCCCAGCAATCTGCACGTCCCTTTGAAGTTCCACCCAGCCCCGACACTGATTTATCCCAGGATGGGAGCACAGCTTGGTCCTCCAGGCTCCTCTCTGGGCGTGCCAGCCAGAGCACAGCTCTGCTCCCATCGCTGCCCCCGAGCCCTCCGTGCCCTCCCCAGCCCCTCTCCTCTGCTCCTTTATATAATACCACTATAGCTTTAGCCACTCTGCCATGAGACCCTGCAGATTAAATCTCCTAGCTGGGGGGAGGGCAGGCCTGGGGAAGAGCTCTAGGCACAGATTAATAGCTCTCTTTTTTAATATTCATAACAATGCTGGCTCGTGTCCGGCTCTGGAAACCCCCGTGTCCTGTTGATTAGTTTAATACTGATGATAATACTGATGACAAATGCATTAACCACCAGTGCCTGCAGGGGATAAGGGGACAGGGAGGGAGGGAATGACATTTTTGATGTTATTAAGTGTTGGCTTTTATCAAGGTCAGAAGACACGGCGGGTCAGAGAGCACAAACCTCCAGGCGCTCCCTCAGCTTGGGGGAGCTGGGCTGGGTGCTGGAAGGTCAAACAGAAGTTTAGGGAATGAGTTGGTTTTCCCACCACGTTGGCTGTGGGACCCTTCAAACCCCCATCCATGTCTTACCCCACCTGCCAAGGCCTGTCTGCAGCCCCCAGGATGGGTTCCACCCCAGATGGGCACAGGCACCCTCATGCTGGTGGCCACAGAGCACAGGCAGGTTGGGAATCCCCCCAGGGCTCCTCCAAGAGATCATTCGGTGGCTGGATAAAATTAGATGGATGGAGAGAGATTAGCTGAACAGCTGAAGGGAAGAGGCAGTCAGATGGATGGGGACAGTGGATGGAGGAGCAGGGATGGGAGGGCAGGCCTGAGGTGCCTCCTGGGGCTGCCTCAGCCCACTGGTGCTACAGCAGGACCCGGTTTTTGGGAAGAAGGATGAGCAGGCTCAGCCTTCAGCAGAGCCCAGGCTGGCTCACCATAGGGAAACTGAGTCAGGGCAGAGAGTGCCACAGCTCTGCCAGCTGCAGCCTCTCCACAGAGCTGGGGGTACCCCAAATCACAGCTGCACAGACCCCAAATCCTGGGGGAGGCTTTAGGGAATCTGCTGCTCCCATCCCTGACCCTGATACTCCCTCATTCCCTTGACACCTCCATGCTGTGAGATGTGGGTCTGAGCAAGGCACTGAGTTCCTGGCATGCAGGGCTGTGCCTGTTGGGGCCACTTTTGGGGGGATTCCCCTGGTTTTGGAGGGGAATTAACTCCTGGCCAACCCTGAATTGGCCAGGCAGTTAGACTAGATTATTGCTGTAGTTCCCTCCCAACAGAAATGGTCTCTTTTATTTCATTTAAGAAGGGATCAGTGAGGGGCTCACAGTGACATTGGCCAGGGCTGCTCCAGCTCAGCACCTCCCAGATTTGCAGGATCAAACCAGGCACCAGCTGCCACCCAAACCCACCCCCAGCCACCTCCCAGCTGCTCCCTATATCCCTCCAACTGGATGTAACTGGGCCCAGTTTTCAGCTGTTCAGCACTGGCCGTGGGATTAACCCTTTGCTGTGCCACACAGGGCCTGCCAGGATCCAGCCCCACCTGAGAACAGCTCAGAGCCCATCCTCTCCCACTGCCATGGAGAAATTTAAGAAGGAAACCTGAGGCAGTGAAGGAATGCAGGAGGGCAGAGCACCTGAGCCAGGACTGGGCTGTCTGGATCAGAATTCCCAGTCCAGGGGGAAGCATGGGGTTGATGGCTGCCCGTGCCAGTGAAGCTTGTGGGTTCCAGGAAGTCAGTGATGCTTCAAAATCACCACTGGGGGAAAAACCTGCTCGTTTCTAACACACCAAAGGAGAAAGCAATCCCTGAGTGGGCTCCCCTGTGCCCAGCCCCTGCACACACCAGTGCCAGCATTAACACTGGCAGAGCTGTGGCATCCTGGGGATGGCACCGTGTCACCCCACCGGGCACGTGCCACCTCACTCCCTCAGCATCACTTACAGGGCATCTCTCCATCTAAAGATCCCCAAAAATCCTGACAAAGGGAGGGGAAGGAGTCTCTTCTTCCTGCTCCACGCAGAGGTAACCTGTCACTTGCTGTGCAGCCCCCAAACAGCTTTATCTGCCAAAAATCCACTCTCTCCTCCCCAGCTCACACATTTGAGTGGATTTCCTGTCCCTTTGGTGAGCAGTGGAGAAAGAGAGAGAGAGAAAAAGAAAGAAAGAACAAAGGAACAAATCACAGCTGCTGGGGTCTTTAGGCAGGTTCCACCACATCCATTTCTTTCCTGCTCTTGTGCCTGTGTGTGTCCGTGTGTGTGCACATCCCTGACGTCACGGCAGATTTTGAAGTTGCCCGATGCCGGCCATCTGCTCCTGATTACGGGAGGCCCTGAGCTCCTTAAAATTACACGCAGGAAGGCCAGCGTGCCCCTCCCGGCTGGAGCGCGGCCACGGCCGGAGCGGGAGCAGGAGCGCTGGGTCGGGCCGGCCGCGCATCCCTGCCCGCCCGCTGATCCCCGGGGAAAGGCGAGCTCAGCGATCTGCTCGGGGCAGCCCTGCCGGCCAGGGAGGTGCCTGGGCTCCGTGTGGGCCGGAATGGTACCCGGGTGCTCCATCATCTCCAGGAGTTTTGGGATAGGAGCCTGGGGGGGTTTGCCAGAGGGACGGCGACAGCGGCTCGGGGGATCCCACTCCCATCAGTGCCAAAGCAGCAGCACACAGCTCAGGGACTGGGTAATTATATGTTTTTTGGAGGATTTGGTGGGAATAAAGCTGGCAAAGGAGGTGGGGAACCACCTGTATCCTTCACTGGGTGCTTCGGAAAAGACCTGCAGGTGTTTTCAGTTGCCTCTGATTGCAGACTGGTGCCTGGCTGCTGCACAAGAAGAGCCACAGGGTCGAGCTGACATCCAGCAGGAAAATCCCTATGGATATATTTGGGATGCTCCTCACAGCCTCCATCACTCCCAGGACACTAAGCCAGTCCTTGTGCCCGCTTTGTGCCTCAGTTTCCCCATGGCAGGACAAGAAAAGGCCATGCCTGGCCACTCCATGCCTTTAGGGAATGTCCTTGGGGACTGATCCCACCCGTCCTGCTCCCCACGTGGGCTCACCCCCATTGCCTGCATCCAGTCCCCAAAAACTGCCTGGTGATTGCAGGGCAATTAACTGCAGCGTGATTACATGCAGGATGCTTAATGAGGTTAAACCACTACCTGGGACTTCCTGAGTTCTTAATTACTCACTCTTTAATTGCTGCTCTCAAGTACATTAATATAAATGACTGTCTGGGACAGAAAAAAAAAGAGATGTGATCAATGTGATTGGGATGCTTCAGGGATATGGCCCTTTCCCAGAGCTCAGATCATGTTCCATACCTTCCACTACCCCCCAGCAGGGATTACACCCATCAAAGTGCTCAAAACCCCAATTTTCTGCCGAAAGTATTTGGTGCTGGAGGGGCGGGGGAGGTCAGAGTCTCCTGAGCAGCCTCCCTGAGCCTCTCTCTGCTCGGCAGCGTCGTGTTTCCGCTGCCTGGTGGATGTGGTGCCTGTGAAGAACGAGGAAGGCGTCGTCATCATGTTCATCCTCAACTTCGAGGATCTGGCACAGCTGATCGCCAAGAGCACCGGGCGGAGCCTGCACCAGCGCCTGTCGCACAGCTGGAACAAAGGTGCGTGCCCGGGGGCGCTGGGGAGCGGGAGGGCAGCGCGGCAGCCTCACCCCAGGGCTTGCTGGGGAGCACGGGGGGACTCAAGGATGCATTTGTGGCTGGGCAGGATCCTGCACGAGAAGGGGTTTGTGTTTTTGCACAGCCGCAGCTCTGCCTGCGCAGGGACGGGTCCAGCCAAACCCCAGCTGTGTGGGAAAAGGCTGGTGGAGCCAGCTGTGCTCCCCTTGCCCTCACAGCTGCCTGCAGACGCTTCCTGAAACCCCAGAGAGCTGGGGAACAGGGCTGGGGACTGCCCAGCCTGTGCTGCATGGGATGGAGCATTTTTGAGAGGAGCTCTCGCTGGAAGTGGAGCTGTGGAGTCCCCTCCGTGAGCCCCCCTGCACTGCTGGATCTTTTCCATGTTTAACACTGGCTTGGGCTGGGGGTGCTGGTGTGGGGCAGGACCTTGTGCGGGGTCACCAGCAGGGCCAGGGGACATTTGGTGTCACCAAGAGCATGGCTGTGACTGCAGGCCAATGGCACAAGGATGGCTGCACTGCCACGGCTCAGCCTGCCCCCAGCTTCAGGCTATTCCCCGCTCTCTTAGGCTCATTCCAGGGTTTTGGAGACAGTGGAAAACTCAAATTCCCTTTTTTGGGAAGACTGGATCAAAGGGAAGCTGTGGTGAGGCTCTTGAGGGGATGTGGATATTCAGGGAGGCAGATGTTAGACCTGATGAAGAGCTGTGATTCTAAACCTCCTCCTTGCATGCAGCCCTCGGTGCTGGTCAGCTCTCCCACCTCTGCCTCCTTGATGACATTCCCTAGGGGTGCTGTTGGGAGGCTTTGGGCTGGCCTCAAAATAAAGCTGTGGCAGCAGCACGGGGCTGTCCCCCCTTGGCACATGGGGTGGCACAGCAGGATCAGAGCCAGGGCCACATCAGGGAGCCCCCGTGGGGAGAGCTGGCCATTGAAGTGGAGTTTGTGTGAGTCTCAGTGCATTCCTGCTCGCTCCATATCTGTATCCTGGAGCATTCAGGGGTCTGGGTATGGCAGCAGAGTTTTGTGGGGGTTTGTACATGCTCAGGGCTCATGGATGTGTGAGTGTGAGTGGACAGGTAACTGTGCATGTGTTTGTAGGCCTGTGAAGTGATGAGATTCCTATTTTTGATGGATTGCTTTAGTACCAGCTACCCTCTAGGCATGACCTGCAGAGGAAATCCTAAATCCCAGCACCAGTGTTGCTCTGCAGCCCCACCAGCTCTCAGAATGCTTCAACACACCTTTGGCAGGAGGGACCCAAATCAAGAGCACCTCTCACTTCCCTGCGTGCTGGATTGTTGTGTTGAGCATCCCAAGGGATGTTGTGTTTCTTGGGTTTCCCACTCCAGTGATGGGGGGTGTGGAAAGGCCAGAGCTGCTGGTGCCCATCCAGGTCCAGCACAAAGCTGCTCTTGTGCATGGGTTTTCTGACTCAGTCTTTCATTGCAAAGCCACAGGTGGCTGCATTGCTGCTCTCCAGCTCACTGGTGTGCAGGGAAAGTTGGATGCTTTGCTTCTTCCAGCTGAAAAGCTGCTCTAGGCAGTGGGGATGGGGTGAGCAGAGGGAGCCTGTGTGGTACCCCATGGGCAGGGGCATTTCTGGGCAGGCTGGGACCCTGCCCAAGCAGCTCGGTGGTGATTTGGGGCCGGATGAGAGAAGCTAATCTTGCCAAAAGCAAAGAGCTCCTCAACATGCTGCTTTTACCCGGGGGACAATGTCTTTGTGGAGCTCGTGCCACATCCCACCCACCCCAGGATTTAGGGCACCTTTTGTGCAGTTAGGGAGCAGAGTTGGTGCTGCTGGATGAGCTTCAGGGCTGGCCCAGGCCCTGAGGGTGTGAACCTAGCTGCTCACACAAACTCTGCAGTAGCAAGTGACCATTGTCTCCTCCAGAAGAGGACAAGTGACTTTGCATTGAGTGTCACAACCAGGGGCATTGGGCCCTCTCCAGGTCTGGGCTCTTCCTCTCCTGCACCTCTCTCACAGCTCCTAGCAGCCCTGGCTGCCCTTGTCCCAGCCCCAGTCCCCCGTGAGGTGGTCTCCTGGTCCCCTGTGATGCCAGAAAGGGATCCTGGTTTTGTGGTCCAAATTCTGTCAGTGAAAATTAAAAACAAATCCAGGAACAAAATTGTTAGAACTACTTTACTTTCTGTGCCTTTCTAAATTACCATCTCTATTGTGTGGGGGTTTTTTCCCTAAAGTTCCACCAAGGAGATTTAGAGGCTCGATCTCCTCCGGGACCAAATCCCTTAATTGGCTTTAACCTCTTTAATTGGCTTAGGGATGCTCTGCACCTTTTCCCATCTCACATCTGCAGTTGTAGGGAACTCTTCTCCAGCTCAGAGGAGCTTGCTGCCAGGCCAGGGTCTGCCTTGAGCACATGGCACTGTGATGGCATGGGAACAGCCAGTGCTTTGGAGGAGGAAGGGCCACACAGCACGTGCGTCCCCCAGAGCCACCCAAAACTCTCTGTAGCCTCTCCTCTGTCCTGCCTCGCTCCAGCCATCACATGCAGCTAGGTCACATCTGTCTCTCTTGTGTTTTGTTTTTCTTTTTAACAAGGTGAAGGTAGGAGTTTGAAGTTTAGTCTCCCGTCCCTGCGGCGCCTCAAAATCCAGCGGAAATCTCTGCCCACCAGTGAGTTTGATGGAGTAGCCATTGACTATGGAAAGGTAACAGTAGCCTTTGTCTGATACCAGCCCACGCCTCAGGCCAGGTCCCAGCGCTCCTCCTCGCTGTCCCCACCCCAGTCCCCCTTGGCTGCTGTGGTTTGGGCCATCTCCTGTGGCAGGGCACGGGGCAGTGCCAGCCCTGCCGGGCTGCAGCTCCACCCTGCTGCTCTGCACATCCCGCGGCTCGAGGGGGGAGTGGGAGATGTGCCAAAGCTGGGGGGAAGCTCTGCCTCCGTGCTCCGAGCTGTGCAGGATGGTGGAGCTCCTGGGAGCTGTCCCCACCTCAAGGAGGGGACGTGCTGGTGGCTGTAGGAGCATGGTGTGCTCTGAGCAAGGACTGGCAGGCTCATCTCCCCGTGTTTTCCTGGCAGGCAGCACAGGCAGGTCCAGCTTCTCAGCCCTCCAGCAAAGATTGTACTTCCCACGATGGAAGGTGATGCTGTCACCAGCCTTGAAAAGCTGTTGGTGGGGCTGTCTAGAGATTGCTGTTCTTGGTGGCTTCCTGACTGTCAGCAGTGCTCAGGGTAGCTCCAGTCCAAGACCTGTTGTTTTCTGAAATGCTGCAGCTCGAGGCTGTGAGCAGGATGCTTCTGCTCTGCTAAGGCATCCCCGGGTGCCAGGGTCTGGCTGTGCTGGGTGTACCCAGGCAGCCTGGATAAATCTGCTTCCCCAAATCATAGATATAGTGAGATGGAAGGTGTCTTCTCAGAGGTTGTGCTTATGGTAGGTTGAAGATGTGTGTAGGGTTATCAGATGCTTTGGGTACATCATTCCCATAGGCACCAGCACTGCTAAAAGCTCTGGGCACCCCGAGGCTGGAGCTGCACGGGGCCCTGCAGTGTGGAATGGAAATGGAATGCAGTGTGGAATGGAAAACGTGCATTGAGGACAACCTGATGGTGCACCATTTCACTGGAGCTTGGTCAAGTGGCCACAGCCCAGAGATGCAGGGCCAGCCAGCAGCCAGCCTCTCCATCCTAAAACCTGCCCTAAAGGGCCTTAGGGATGGTGAGAAGTGCCACAGTTCCTCCTGTGGGTATTGCTGGAGGCGCACGTTCTCGTGGGTTTCTGCTCCACAAGGTGGTTGCTTTGCACACCCCGTTGCAGAAATTAAGGTCTGGAAACCCTTCAGGTCTCCAGGGAAAAAGGTTTAGCCGTGCTTTACAGTGGCTGTAGGAGAAGGAGGAGCAATATGGCCAAATTTGCAAACCAAATAGCAGCTCCTCCAGTGCTTCCTGGTGCAGAGCACATCCTCCCCATGAACAGCAGCACAGGGCCTGGGCACTGACCCTCGGTGGTGGCCTGAGCTCTTGCAGCAGGGGAGGGAAGGGCAGCCCCAGTGCTGGGACACAGGGACGTGTCAGAAAAACGCATGGCACAGCAGGTGCTCCAGGTGAGCCTGTGCCTGGGGCTCCTCTTCTCCTGCTCTCACCTGCTTCCAGCTGTGCAGCATCGCCTCGCAAGCCTCCCTGCGGCCACCCAGCCTCGGCGGGAGCTGGGAGGAGCCAGGAGCTGCCAAGTCCCCAGGGACTCGGTCGCCCCACTCCAAAGCAGGTCCTGGTGCAGGCTGGAGATGACCTCAGGAGCTGCAGTGCTTCCCAGCCCTCTGCCTCTCCTCTTAACCTCCCCCGGCTCCCTCACCTTGCCCCACAGCACGCGGGGACTGCTTCTAATGCAACGCTTTCTCCTGGCTGTCTTAAAGCCTGGTGGTGACTCCCTGATTTTGAGGGACTTGAAGACATCGCCCAAGGAAAACTGTATGCAGTCAGAGACCGAATCCCTCCTGGAAAAGGAGAGGAGGCCAAGCCTGGAGGCCGACCCCACCCTACAACACTCGTCCCCGAAACAAGAGCCTCCCGTGCTGGGCCCACACCCCGCATGGGGTTTCTTTCGGTCTCGCCCTGGGGGCAGCTTCCACAGCCTCCGCAGGGTCTCCTCCTTGGACAACTTTGAGGCTGCGAGGTCTGAGTTCCAGAGAAAATTCAGGGAAAGGAGGGCAAACTCAGGTAGGGAAAACCCCGGAGCCGTCGGTTCTACTGCGGGAGTCAGGGTTCTGGCGATGGCCCCAGCACGTCTCGGGGGGGAGGTCTCGGTCTCTTTTCCCTCTGCAAAGTGGAGATTACCTGGCTCTTCTCCCCAAAACCCACTGGTCTCCATGTGATTCCCTGCACAGGCAGGTCCTGCTCTGTAGGTAGAGCCGTCCATGGTTTGTGTGTGAGATGTGAGGCCGTATGAGGTTGCATTTGGCTGCCCCACACCAGGGGCATCCCGATGCCATCCCACCTTCCCTGGAGGGAGGGAAGGGCTCTGCAGGCATGTGCAGTGTGAGCTGTGTCCACCTGTTGGAGGTGGGTGAGACACCAGCCAGGCCACTCTGAAGGGCTGGAGGGAACAATCCTCCATGCTGTCCACGTCCAGACCTCTGGTTCTCATGAGGGTGATGAGGACAAATTAGATGGAGGTCAAGGAAGAGAAGGCTCTCAGCTGGGGGTGAGAGAGATCAATCTGTGGAATCTGGCTGTGAAAATGGGCTGGGGGTTCATGATCCTCCAGTAGTCACAGGTCACAGACCCTCAGGAGGAGACACGATGTAGAGGGAGGGAAGGGGGAAGGGTGGCAGCAGGATGGCTGGTGCTAGCTGGGCACCTTCACAATGTCTTCAGACACTTCCTTCCCACACCACCACTTGGGTCAATGTCAATGTGCAAGGGTTAGAAGGGGTAAAAAACTGAAAATACCACCCTGCCCTGCCTGTAGGAGATGGAAAGGTTGGTACACACTGAGTACAGTGCCTGGGGATCTTCCTGGAGCTCTGGGTCTGGGTACAGGCTCCCACTCACGACAACACGCTGCCACAAGCCTGACCATGAAATGACCACCTACACAGCTTCCTCCCTGGTCCTGCCCTGGGGTGACCCAGGGAGAAATATCAGGATCCACCCCCACTACAGCTCTTCTTCTGGAGAAAGCTCTGACCTCCCTACCTGGAGCTGGGGGTGGAGGATACATCTGGCTCCTGGTTCAGTTTGGCCAAAAACCAGCACAGCAGCTCAGGAGCTATGTTTGTCAGGCAAAGGGTGGAGGAGAACGACCTCCTCCTGTCTGTTTTCATGCCAGTTTTGGCATCTCTCCCTGGTGAATCTCAGTGGGTTTGTCCCCAACCCACTACAGTGACCAGGGCTAGCAAAGGACACTGAGTGTCTCTGTGCTTGGGCAGCTGCTCTGAGCCTCCTGCAGGATGTTTAATGGTGAAAAGATGGGTGATGTGTGGGGAAAACAGCCCTCTCTCAGGCATCCCAGGCAGGGCATCCCACACGTGAGCCAGCCTGAAGAAACCAAGCCTTTATGGCCAGGCAGATTTTGGCACCTTTTGGTGGCACCTTGTGGTGGTCCCCAGCTCCTGGAGGTCCTACACGAGGTCAGGGCTCTGGGGATCTGTTCCTGCTCACACTGCCCTTCTCAGTGCTCCTCTGCATCCTCTTTCAGAGGCTTCCCACGTCAAACCCAACCCCCCGAACTCCACGTCGGACTCGGACCTCATGAAGTACAGGACAATCAGCCAGATCCCCCAGTTCACACTCAACTTCGTGGAGTTCAACCTGGAGAAGCATCGCTCCGGCTCCACCACGGAGATTGAGATCATTGCTCCCCACAAGGTGATGGAGCGCACCCAGAACGTCACCGAGAAGGTCACACAGGTATGGGGACCCTGAGGTGCCACCAAGGCAGTGGTGGGGTGTGGTGGGGTTTGTGTGTCCCTCCCAGGACAAGGGAAGAGATGGGAATCTTGACTCCATGTTTCAGAAGGCTGGTTAATTATTTTATGATCTATATTATATTAAAAGAAAATGATACATTAAAACTGTACTAAAGAAAGAGAAAGGAGCCATCAGTAGGCTAGCAAAGAAAGGAATGGGATGAATAATAAAATCTTGTGGCTGACCAGAGTCCCAACACAGCTGGACCTGTGATTGGTCACCAAGTAGAAACAATTCACATGAGACCAATTAAAGATGCACCTGTTGGTAAGCAACCTCCAAATCACATTCCAAGCAATCAGATAATTGTTGTTTACATTTCGTTCCTGAGGCCTCTCAGCTTCTCAGGAGAAAAAATCCTAACGAAAGGATTTTTCAGAGAATATGTCTGTGACAATGGGGTGCTGGTGTTGCTGCTGGGGGACAGTCACAAGCACTCTGGTGGCTTTGGGAGGAGAGCAGCAGAGAGGGCAGTGACACCTGGAGACTCCATCCCAGGAAATGCCACTATCCCTATGCTTGGTTATGCCTTCCTCTGAATGGCTGAAATTCTCATTTTAGTCCCCTGAATGAATATTTCTGGCAATTTGTGGCTGGGGAAACACCAGCATGAACTGCTGGTGAAGGTGGCCTTGAAGGGGACACGTGTTTGCACGTCTGTGTGTGCACGTGGCTTCTTTTGTGGGGAGATCTGGCTGCTGTTCCTGCCCCCCAGTGCTGGGAATGGAGCCCCTGGGGCACTGCTGGCCCCGAGGAGCCCAGCCAAGGACCCGGCCTGGTGTCAGCACACCGAGGGCCACAGGATCCCCTGGGAGACAGCAGGTGGCACTGCACTGTCACTGCAGGGGACACTTTACACACTGTCACCCAGAGGGACACTCGTGGAATAGGGCATCCCGGGGGGATATCAGTGTGTGTGAAAGATGCTGATGTGTCCCACAATCCCGGGTGAGGAGCTCTTCTAGGTGTGGGGAAACTGAGGCACTGGAGAGCCTCAATGTACAAAATACATCTAAGGGCACCTCCCATTGTTGCCAGCAGCAGCCCAGGGCAAATTTAATGAAAACGCAGCCATCTGACCCCAGAAAAGCCTCCAGGCTTGGGAGTTTGCTCCATCAGAGTGGGGTGCAGTGCAGGATTCTCCTTCTGTCTCAGTGCCAGCAAACCCTTACCTTGACAGCCTGCATGCACAGGGGATGGGCTCCCCACTTCACACATCGTGGAACAGTTTCTAGGCTCGTTTTCCCCCTGGCTTGTCCCCTTCATTAGTCCCTCTAATCTGGGAGTGCCCCAGGATTGGCCCCTGAACTCCCCAGAGGGACAGGGAGCAGCCTGGATGCCCCGGCCCCCATCACAAGGAGCACACCAGGAATGAGTGGTCATGCTGGGGTGGCTGTCACCGTGGTGCTGGCCACTCCCTGGGGGACAGGAGCTGGTTGTGGAGTGCTGGGGTCAGAGCTGGCAGGTGGTGGCTGCAGGGCCCACTGAGGTCAATCTACACTCCAGTTTCAGTCTCCAGGTGGGATGGGATGCAGTGCCATGGGACAGGATGGACCTCTCCTCCCTGCTGCATCCGCCCCTCCCAGGGAGGACCTGCCTGTCCTCACCCCAGTGTCCCCCACACCTCCTGCCCAAGCCACAGCTCCTGCTCCTGGCTGATAAATAATTCATGGTGAGGCAGAGACAGCGGCGAGACGCCGACTAAAAATACCAGCGGGTGGGCAGGGATGGAGACAGGCTCTTTGGGATGGTCTGGCCCTGCACTGAGCTGGCACAGAGGGCAGGCCACGAGTGCAGTGAAGGTCCCACAGCCTCACAGGGCTCTGGAGCACAGCTGGAGGCACGTGGGAATGCTGTGAGGCTGGGCTCCTGTCTGCAGGTGGAATGTGTCCCAGTCCCCCCACCTGAGCAGGAGGGTGCTGGGGACAGGGATGGGGGGCAGAGCTGTGCCAGGATATGTGCTGGGAGTGACACTGGGTCACTGCCAGCCTGCAGCCAGTGCCACGGGCCTGACCCTGCCCAGCCACTCCTGTTTGAGGCTCTCCTGGTGATTCTGGACTGGCCCCCACCTCAGGTCAGTCCCCTTATCCCCAGCACCAGGCAGAGGACACCGGGGGACAGCTGGGAAGGTGATGGGTGCCGGGGCACCAGGGGGCATGAGCAGTGGCCTGGGTTAGCCAGGGTCACAGGAGCCTCCCCTGCTGTCACCCACAGCCCACACAGCCCATCTTGCTCCCTCCTCCTCCTCCTCCTCCTTCTCCCTTCTGCACTCCCTCTCTCACTGCCAGCACCCAGCACCCCACACCGTGAGCCTGTGGCTGTGGCTAAAGCCAGTAAGTGGAGGAGGAAGGGGACAAAGGGAAGGGGCACCCAGGGGATCACCATGGGGAACCTTCAGAGACTCCCAGGGCCACCCAGGCCACCCAAGGGTGACCTTCCCATCCCTCAGGGGCAGAGAGGAACAAGGCTGCAGCTGCTCCCTAGCTCTGTGTTGGTTTGGATGCTCTTCTGGGGGTTGTTTCTTTAACCTTTTCTGCCTCAGGTCTTTGGGGCTGTGGTTTTTTAGCCATTCCTGCCTGGAAAACAGGAGTGCTTAACCTGTTCTTGCTTCTTCCACAAGAGCTAGGGGCCAGGGACAAGGGGCAGGGCAGGTGCCCCAGCATAGGGAACAGTATTTGGTGTCCTGAATTCAGGACTGGCCCCAAGAGCTGCCTCCAGCCAGGCAGAGCAAGCATTCAGCTGCTGAGGCTGGGAGCATTGCTGCTTTTCCCAGACACAAGGTGAAGGAGCCCATCTCAGCTCTTCCCGCTGCACCCCAGTTTTGGGATCAAGCCTTTTGGCAGCGTTGCCTTGTTCCCTTCCCCACCATCCCCACAAGAGCCGGTCCCCAAGCCCGGCCGGCGCCTCATTCCCTCCCCAACGATTGCGTTCGGGTCACTTTTTCCAAACCCTCCCCTCTCCGTCCAACCACCGACGTCGGCGGCTCCCGCTGCTCCATCCATCGGCGCTGCCGTCCCCACGGGGGCCCGGCATCGATCGCCTTTGATCGCCGCGCTGCCGGCTGCCCTTCGTGCCGCATGCCTCCCGCCCGCCTGCCCGAGCGCCTGCGAGCCTGCGTGGGCAATGCCCCGGCCCGAGCGCTGCGCCCGCCCTGCCGGACGCTGCCCGGGCCCGTGGGGCTGGGGACCCCCATGGTGGACACCCGGACCTCGAGGGGCAGCTGCCGCCTGGGGCGCAGGGCCAGCTGCAGGCAGGTAGGAGCAGGGGATGCTGCTGGGACACGGGAGCCTCCAGCGTGCCCGGGGCTCTGGGATGTGGGAGAGGCTGCTTGTTGTGGGATGGGGCTCCAGGGGTGGATCCGCTTTGGATCGCAGCATCAGGAGCCCTTGGGAGACCCTTGATGAAAGAAACCTTGATCCTTCCTGTCAGGGCAGGAAGGATCAGACCCTTCTTCCAGGTCTGTTGCCAGGGCCATGGCGATGCTCATCACTGTTGCCTTGGGATATGTGGATCCTCCTTTCTCCTCTCTTCTCTTTCCTCTCTCCTCTCCTTTGCAGCCCAGCAAAAAGCTCCCTTTTAGCTGGGGGCTCAGTGCCAGGAGAGAGAATTGAGGTGCCCCTCACCCTCCTTCTCTAGCTGGCACTGGTCCCAGCACCACAGAGACACTGGGGGGACAACAGAGCAGCAGAGGCAGGAAGGGGATCCAGCTGCCTCCAGCTCCGAATAAACCCCTTCATGCCACCACCCCTCAGCACCCAAAGCAGGGCAGCCCCACCCCTCCCATACCCAGTGTCTTGTGTTGTGTCCCCACAGTGGCTTTAGAGCCACCAGGAGCTGGCATTGGTCCTGGAGGGGGAGCTGGGCCAGGCCTGGGCGTGTGGGGAACTCGCCGGTGCTGTGGAGTGTCCCCTCTCTGTGGACATGGCAGCATGGGAGGGGGCTCACACCATCTCACCACTCAGGATGGTGTCTGCACGTTGGTGGCCACAGGTGAGGTGGGAAATGGGCATTGCCTGAGGCTTTGCTGCAGGTGGCCCAAGCTATCCCTCTGCTTGGAGGACAAGCGTGCCAGAAGGACTTCCAGGGGAAGATACTTGCTATTGCCAAGAAAGGCTTGCAGGAGGCATCATGTGCTGTCACCCTCGGGTGACGCAGCCGTGCGAGGGCATCTCCAGGCTGCCCATCCCATAGCCCTGCACCAGGGACTCCCAGCAGCTCCCAAGCAGGTGGCACAGAGCTCAGAGCAGAAGGAGGCACAGCAGCAGGCACTTTCCTCTCTGCTGAGTCAGAAGGTCATAAGGCAGGTAAGAAGCTGCCCCAAGGGTGCTGTGACCATCAGAGACAGACAAGAGCCTTGGTGTCACCACAGTGGGAACTGGACAAACACATGTGCAGCCAACAAAGGTGAAAAAGCTGTAGGAAACCATTGTGTGCTCCTCGATGCTCTGCCAGCACATGGAAGTCCCTTACCTGGCTCCTGGTGTTATCCAGCCTCTCTCCTGGCCTCGCCTCCTTCTCACAGCCCTCTCCTGGCAGGTGCTGTCCCTGGGCGCTGACGTCCTTCCCGAGTACAAGCTGCAGGCACCGCGCATCCACCGATGGACCATCCTGCACTACAGCCCCTTCAAGGCCGTGTGGGACTGGCTCATCCTCCTGCTGGTCATCTACACAGCCGTCTTCACCCCCTACTCAGCCGCCTTCCTGCTCAACGAGGAGCAGGTGGAGGAGAAGCGCTGGGACTGCAGCTACTCCTGCGACCCGCTCAACATCATCGACCTCATCGTGGACATCATGTTCATTGTGGACATTGTCATCAACTTCCGCACCACCTACGTCAACATCAACGACGAGGTGGTGAGCCACCCCGGCAAGATCGCCATCCATTACTTCAAGGGGTGGTTCCTCATCGACATGGTGGCTGCCATCCCCTTTGACCTGCTCATCTTCCGCTCTGGCTCTGATGAGGTAAGAGCGGGGTCCGTCAGGACAGGAGGGGATGCGTGGATGGACAGGGAGAGATGTATGAGAAAGGAGGAAAGGGGTGCGGGCGGTTTGATGTTAGTGGTGGATGGCTAAATCCGTGGGGAGAGGGGTGGTTGGTCACACGGTGGAGAAGGGTGGCTTTACAGGCAGCTGGGACCTGGGATTTCATTTTTTAGGGTCAGGCAGTCCCCACTCTAAGTGTTAAGAGTGGATCCATTCCCCTTGTTGAGGCCGACCCAGCAGAGCAGGCTGGGGGCTCAGATTAAGGGCTGACCCCACACTCCAGTGTGGGTGAATTTGGGGCTGCATTGCCAGCCAGACTCAAAATGTTGACAGTGGGATAACCCTGTAGTTACTGTACTGCCTGGAGGCTCCACATCTGGGAGTGAAAGGCAGCACCTTGGGGAGCAATGGCTGGCAAGGCCAGGACCCCTCAGGAAGCACGGGCTTGGCCTTGGCTCTTCTCACTTGCTCACCTCTAATCCCAGAGCTTGTTGCCTTTATGATCAGCAGAGGCAAACTGCCCTTCCTGTGCTGTGACTCATCTGACCCAGTTCAGAGGTCACCTCCAGGACAAGGTGACTCACACTCTAGAAATGCATTTTTATCCTTCAAAGGAAGCACGGCTCAGCTGGGAACGTGCCTTTGGGACATGCCATATTAATCCTTTGCTCATCCCTGAGGTGTCTCACCTCTCCCCTGCAGACCACCACCCTCATTGGCCTCCTGAAGACGGCCCGCTTGCTGCGGCTGGTGCGCGTGGCGCGGAAGCTGGACCGCTACTCGGAGTACGGAGCAGCCGTGCTCTTCCTGCTCATGTGCACCTTCGCCCTCATCGCCCACTGGCTGGCCTGCATCTGGTACGCCATTGGCAACGTGGAGAGGCCCTACATGGAGCACAAGATCGGCTGGCTGGACAACCTGGGTGACCAGATCGGCAAGCGCTACAACGACAGCGACCTCTCCTCTGGCCCATCCATCAAGGATAAATATGTCACTGCCCTCTACTTCACCTTCAGCAGCCTCACCAGCGTGGGCTTTGGCAATGTCTCGCCCAACACCAACTCCGAGAAGATCTTCTCCATCTGTGTCATGCTCATTGGCTGTGAGTGCCTGTGCACGTCCCACTGTGCCCATCCCTGCTTTGGAGGTTGGAGCATCTCCCTCTGCCTGTGCCTCTTCCTCACAGACAGATGGATGGGGTGATAGAAAGACAGGTTTTCGGGTCCTGGTAGATACGGGTTTTGGGAATCTGCTGGTTCCAGGTCTCATGTCCTGCCCTCTGAGTCCTGCACTGAGTCCTGCCCTCTCCTTTCAGCTCTGATGTACGCCAGTATCTTCGGCAACGTCTCGGCCATCATCCAGCGCCTCTACTCAGGCACAGCACGCTACCACACGCAGATGCTGCGGGTCAAGGAGTTCATCCGCTTCCACCAGATCCCCAACCCCCTGCGCCAGCGCCTGGAGGAGTATTTCCAGCACGCCTGGTCCTACACCAACGGCATCGACATGAACGCGGTGAGTACGGGCAGGCAGGCCCTGTGTCCTCACAGCACTTTGTCCTAAGCAACACGGCGTCTAGATCTGAGTCCACCCAAACATCTCCATCCCTTTGATCTGGATAGAGGCAGGAGACTTGGGAGGCTGGAGACAGACTCTATCCATACTCTGTCTCCTGCATTTCTACCTCCTGCGTCCCCCTTTCTCCTTCTCTCCTTTTTCTGCCCGTTGCTTTACATCTACCCAGAGGTTTTCCAGGATCATGAGCACATTTCTTGGCCAGAGAGCAGGTTTGGTGGGGAGCTCAGAGTCCCTCTTGGCACTGAGCACTTTCAGGCTGGTGTCTGTTGGTGTCACAGGAGCGGAGCAGGTATCGATCCAGCTCCTCTCCACACCACCGGTTGCTAAGCAAAGTGCATCCTGCTCTCGCAGCAGGGAAAGGAGGGCATTTAAATAAACCTCGATCCATTTTAATTAGAGCCCAGAGAGGCAGCTGTTTGTTAGCAGAGGGGGGATCAATGGCAGAGCTGTGCTGGAGAGGCGCCGTGTCTCCGAGCCTTTGTGCCGGCAGCGCCGGGGCTCCGTGGGGATGAGGATGTGGCTTGGCCGAGCTGTTCTGGGCTGGGGACTGGACTCACAGCACTGGGGTTCAGTGCACAGACGTGATGGCTCAGCCAGCAGCAAGGCAGAGGAATGAGAAAGGATAAGGCAAGGAGAGATGTGAGACCTCATATTCCTGGTCTCTTAGCCCTGGGCAGGTTATCAGCCCACTCATTCCCTGCTAATGCTCCTTCTTTTCCTTAAGATTTGATCCTGAGCAGCATCAGGACACAGACTTGTATGAATTCAGCATCTCCCCCTAAAGTTGCTGCTGCCACATGAAACAACTGGGCAGCATCTGGGGGTTTGCTGCTGGGAGAGCTTTGGGTTAAACCTCTCAGGTGGAGGAAACACCCTGGGCTGGACATCAGTGTCAATAATGAGAAGCAGTGCCACCCTACCAAGCACAGGTGCTCTTGGCTTAGTGGAAACCCAGGTCACAAATCCCCAGGGAGAGCTGAGCTCAGAGCTCAGCCATGCCGCCGCTCCCAGCAATTCCTGCTGGCTGCTGCAGAGACACAGCGTGATCTCATCAATCACCCCACAGCCTGATCAATTCGTCCACCCCTGACTTCCTAGTAGGGGAAGCACTTCTGCTAGCATGGGAGATCAAGCTGAAGCCAGGAACAAGTCGTGCTCACCAGCCCCAGCATGGCTGTTCCAGATTTGGCCACCAGCGGGATGTGAGCAAAGAGGACAGCAAGGAGGACCCCAGGGCCATATGCTGCTCTCCAAAAAAAACCCAAACCCAGGTGGTTTTCACCTTGGCACTGTGAGTCATTGGTGGCAGCAGCTTTCTCCATATTGTGAGTTTTACCTTGATGTCACCTTCAGATTCAGCTTTTGTTCAACATGAGGTATTTGCACAGGTATATTTAGCTGTCAGTGCACACAACTGTCCTGTGCTGCTGTTTCTTGGCATTCAGGCAGGTGCTGTTTAATTAAGGTTTTTGTGCTCTTTGTGCCAGTTTCTGCTCTCATTCATCCAAGATTAGTGGGTGTAAAGATGAAAAAGGGGATATGCCACCAGTGGGTATAAACAGATGGAACTGGTTACTTTTAATTATTGCTTGGGAGTGCTGTTGTCCCCAGCCACAAGCAGTAAAAGCCAGCGACAGGCAGGCAGGGATCCACCACGGGAAGATCAAAAGGGGATCGAAATCACGGAATCACAGAATGGCTTACGGTTGGAAGGGACCTCAAAGCTCAAACTGTTCCACTCCCTGCTATGAGCAAGAACATCTTCCACTAGACCAGGTTGCCCCGAGCCCCATCTGGTCTGGCCTTGAACACTTCCAGGGATGGGAAAACGTCCCCAGCTTTGGCTTTCCAGGCACGCGGTCTCCCCGTTTGGCCCCGTTGTTTCATGCTGAGTGTCACACAGCCCCTCAGCTCTGTCACAGCGTCCCCTCCCAGGGACAGTGGCGTGATGGCATCTCTCCCTGGCTCTCCACAGGTGCTGAAGGGCTTCCCTGACTGCCTGCAGGCCGACATCTGCCTGCACCTGAACCGCACGCTGCTGCAGAACTGCAAAGCCTTCCGGGGAGCCAGCAAGGGCTGCCTGCGTGCCCTGGCCATGAAGTTCAAGACCACTCATGCCCCGCCTGGAGACACCCTGGTGCACTATGGAGATGTCCTCACCACGCTCTACTTCATCTCCCGGGGCTCCATCGAGATCCTTAGGGAAGACATTGTGGTGGCCATCTTAGGTGAAAAAGTCCTTCCTTCTGTGAGGGGTGAGGGGCGAGGGGCAAAGGGTGATGAGCAGTGGATGAAGGGTGGCAGGTGAGGGTAAAGAACTTCCCCACGTGCTGGGGAAGGGGAGGTTGTTCCTCAGCATCCGATGGGTCCCCACGCCAGTGGACAGGGAAAGGAGGGTCCCTGGGAGATGCCCGGGGGAAGCTGCAAAGGAGTGAGGAGAGCAGGGCATGGCTCAGCAGTCTGCAGCCATCACTGATGACCCACTGCCCTGGCTTGGTGTCACCACCACTGGTGGCTTTCACAGCGTTATCCCCAACACACACACAGGGCTGGCTTTGCTGGGCATCCCCTTGTTCACGAGCCCCAAAGTAAGAGGTGCTGGACCAGAATAGCTGGAGCAGTAGTGGGTGCCCACGTCTCCATAATGAGCTGTCTCTTGGCACAGGGAAGAATGACATCTTTGGGGAGCCCATCAGCCTCTACGCCCGCCCAGGGAAGTCCAACGCCGACGTGAGGGCCCTGACCTACTGTGACTTGCACAAGATCCAGCGTGAGGACCTGCTGGAGGTCTTGGACATGTACCCAGCCTTCTCTGACAACTTCTGGAGCAACCTAGAGATCACTTTCAACCTACGAGATGTGAGTGAAAGGGCTGCCCCAGGGAGCAAATGTGGTCAGTGCTTAAGTTTGGCAAGTGGGAGGGCTGAAGCAAGGATGTCAGGAGGTGCAGCAGCCACATTTCCCAGGGCATTCTCCAGGGAGTTATGATTCCCTCACAGCAGGACATGTCTACTTTTATATTGTGTGACTGAACTTTGCCCTTTCCTGACATTTTTTTGAGAGACCTGAAATATAGACAAGAAAGTAAAATTCCCTTCACATCCTGTCCTGCTCTGGGATGTCCTGCCACTTCTCAGGGTGCTCCTTCCCTCCCCATGGCCCTGGCACACTTACCTCAGTCTCAGAGCAGCAAGGACAGCTTCAGGAATCTGAAACCAGCCCAGGAGGCGCTGGGTGGGACAGGGCAGTGGTGCAGAGACAGAGGTAGCTTCACCTTCAGAGGACATGGAAAGAGCCGTAGCCCCCGTGGCACACACAGGACAGCCTTTCCCTGATGAGCAGCCCCTCTCGTTCCTCAGGCAGACAGCGTTCCCCGCTCACCCCTCAGCGAGGAGTATGACTGCACCTACCGCCGGGCTCGCCGCCGCAAGCACGCCCCCTGCCAGCCCAGCAAGCCTGGTGAGTGCCCCCGGGCTGGCAGAGCCCACCTGCAGGGCAGGACAGTGGGGTCAGCATCCATTACTGCCCCTGCCAGCCCAGCAAGCCTGGTGAGTGCCCCCGGGCTGGCAGAGCCCACCTGCAGATCCATTACTGCCCCGTGCCAGCCCAGCAAGCCTGGTGAGTGCCCCCGGGCTGGCAGAGCCCACCTGCAGGGCAGCACAGTGGGGTCAGCATCCATTACTGCCCCCTGCCAGCCCAGCAAGCCTGGTGAGTGCCCCCGGGCTGGCAGGGCAGCACAGTGGGGTCAGCATGCATTACTGCCCGGGCAGGTGCCCCAAAGCAGAGGTTGCTGGTGACTTTGTCCCTGCAAACCATCCTGCAGGCACCCAAGCTGCCTTCCCTCCCTCCCCGTGGGGTGCCCCAGCCCTACAGGCATCCTGAGGGAATGGGGGGCTGTTTTTTTCATGTGTGGTACTCCCCAAAGTGACCTGCTGTGCTGTCCCACAGACCCAGACACGGGCACCTCTGATGCAGAGCAGTATCACACCTACTCCGAGCTCACCAACCCGCAGGAGCCGCTGAGTAAGGACCAGTGGGACGACCTGGGCAGCAGCACCTCTCCCTGCTCCCAGGCCAGTGATGATGAGGCCAAGACTGGCAGCCCTGTGAAAGCTGAGCCCTTCCCCACACCCAAAAAGGATGACTTGGCTCTGCCCTCGCTCAGCCTCATCACCACCAGCGCTGGCAACACGGAGGTTGGCAAGCAGGCAGCAGAGAGCAGCCAGTCCTACACAGGTACCCAGGGCTGCAGGCAGGGCTGGCAGGAGGGTGGTGACACGTGCTTGGGTGTGGTGGCCTTGTCTTGGAGCAGGGCAAGCTGCTCATGTGCATTTGAGGGGAGCCACACGTCAAGGCCAAGGGTCTTGGCTGCCTTTTGTCCCCAGCTGGATCTGCTGTGTCCCTCCTGTGCCACTCCATGTGTGTCAGGGTGGTGGCTCTCCATGGGTGTGGGGATGGCTCTTTGTGGATGGCTCTCCATGTGTTGGTGATGGCTCTTTGGGGATGGCTCTCCATGTGTGTGGGGATGGTTCTCCCTGTGTGTGGGGATGGCTCTCCATGTGTGTTGGGGATGGCTCTCCATGTGTTGGTGATGGCTCTCCATTTGTTTTGGGATGGCTCTCCATGTGTGTTGGTGATGGCTCTCCATGTGTTTTGGGATGGCTCTCCATGTGTGTTGGTGATGGCTCTCCCTGTGTGTGGGGATGGCTCTCCATGTGTTTGGGGATGGCTCTCCATGTGTGTTGGGGATGGCTCTCCATGTGTTTTGGGATGGCTCTCCATGTGTTTTGGGATGGCTCTCCATGTGTTGGTGATGGCTCTCCATGTGTTGGGGCTGGCTCTCCATGTGTTTTGGGATGGCTCTCCATGATGTCAGTGCTGGCTCCACGTGTATGTTGGGGATGGCTCTCCATGTGTGTTGGGAATGGCTCTTTGGGGATGGCTCTCCATGTGTGTCAGGTGACAGAATCTGACGCACTTCCAGTGGGGCTGGAGGATGCAAGACAAGATGCTGAGATGTCTCCTCTCCTTCCAGCCACTCCCCTGGATATTCCCAACATGTTCACCTTCTGGGAGGACCGGCAGGCAGCCCACCCTGCAGAGCCCCTGCAGCACATCTCGCTGGTGCACAGCTCGCAGGACGTGCCCCTGCACAGCGACTGCAGGCCAGGGCACCTCGAGTCCAGGCTGGAGCTCCTGCAGGCCCAGCTCAGCAGGTGGGCAGGGCTGGAGAGGACCTGGGGGAACTCTGGGCCATCACTTTCTGCTTTCTAGAGGTGGCTGCAGTGGGCTCTGTGTGCAGCAACCCCTGGACACTGCATTCCTGGGGAGGGGGTGGGAGTGCTTTGCAAATGCTGCAGCTTCTCAAAGGGCAAGTCCTGACCCTGACTGCAGCCCAGCCCCTTATCTGCTGCTGTGCCACCACCCTTGGCATCTGTCACCACCCCCAGGATGTCCCACAGTGCCACCTGAGATCTGTCATTTTGCCATGGCTTCCAAATTCGATGCAGCTGCAGATATTAAACCATCCACAGGCACAAGTGGAGCCCTTTGCAGGGCCCCTCTTCCTGCTGCACAGACCTACAAGCATCCTCTTGCTTGAGCAAATGAGCCTCATGACCATCATTGGCCTCTAAATAAGAAAAAATACATTATTTTTCAAACTGACAAAGAGTAGGCTTAGATTGAATATAAGGAAAAAGCCCTTCACTGTGAGGGTGGTGAGACTGGCACAGGGTGCCCAGAGCAGCTGTGGGTGAAGTGTTCCAGGCCAGGTTGGAAGGGGCTTGGAGCAACCCAGGACAGTGGAAGGTGTCCCTGCCCATGTCTGGGGATGGAACTGGATGAGCTTTAAGATCCCTTTCAACCCTAACTGTTCTGTGATTTTTGAAGGAGAAGGAAGAGCCCAGACTGGAGGTGCAGGTTTAAGGTCCCCAGGCAGCACCCACATGAGGGGCTGACACTGTGGGTTCTGCTGCCCTTGTTGAGCTCATTTCACCCCACACTTGTGTTTAGGTGTCTCTCCAGTGTCTGCCCACTCTGTCAGTGATGCTGTGTCTGTATCCTGCCAGTTGGGCTGTGCCCACTCCTTCCAGAGTCGTTCATTTCAGTCAAGGACAAGGCAGAAAGAAGAGACTTCCACTTTTCTGTTTTCTTCTCTTCCTGAGTTAAAAGTGGTTGGCACTAACCTGCCTTGCTCCATCTGTCAGCACAGGCAGCTGGCCTGGAGAATTGATCCAGATTAAAACTAACCATTGCAATTTTTCCCCCCCCTCCAGGGTAATTTTAGCTTTTTTCAAATCCCCGCTCCAGATCCCAGTTTGGCTCCACATAAAACTGGGCAGAGGATGATTGAGTGTGGCAGGAGAGAGATGGCAGGATTGATCTCTCTCTGGCAGTGCGGGTTTGAAGCTCTCTAAAAACCTCAACAAGCAGCAGGCAAAGCATCACTGCCCTGGGGTAGCGGGATTGGCACCTCCTCCCAGTGCCTCCCCTGCCCTGCTGCAGGATGCAAAAGGGTTCTCTGGCTGCTCTGTCCCCAGGCTGGAGTCCAGGATGTCGTCAGACATTCATGTAATCCTGCAGCTCCTGCAGCGCCAGCTGTCCCAAGTGCCACCCGCCTACAGCCCCATCTCGCCCAGCTCCCAGAGCCTGGCCATGTACGGCATCGTGCCACGGAGCCTGGAGCCACTCGCCCCCTGTGCACCCCTGCAGGACCAGGAGCTGCCCACCCAGGAGCAGGTAAGGGCACCCTGATGGCTTAGCACCCGCCAGCTCCTTCTGCCCCAGTCCCGAGTTCTCTCCAGGCAAGGCACAGCCAAACACTCAAGGGTCCCAGCAAAGCAGATCTGCCCAGTGCAGGTTTTGGGGCACAGCTGCCATCCCCAACGCTGCCAGGTTGCCCCATCAGTAGGGAAGGAAGTGGGTTCCTCTGCTCTGAGGCTTCCTCAAGTGAAAAATAACATTTTGGGGCTTGGAGCCTGACGAGGCTCCAAGGCTGATGAGGAGAAAGCGTGGCTGCTTTGTTTTGCTTTTACCATAACTCATACAGTCCCTCGTTTCCCACCAGAGCCCGAGCTACACGGAGGTAGAAAAGTTCCACTTGAAATCCAGGGACTCCTTGTCAAGCGGGATGCAGCTGTCTGTGTCATCTGACAAAACCCTGACCGTCCACTCCGAGCAGGAGCACCACTCCCCACCTCTCCTGAGCCCAGAGCCTCCCCACCAAAGGGCACCGAGCACCCAGGGACTCTCGCGGGGCTCTCGTTTCCCTTCCCTCCCTGAGCACTTGGAGGCATCTTCCGAGCACCAGGACATTCAGAGACACCTCTCCGACCCCGTGCTTCCTGCAAGTTAGAGACGTGGGGGTGAGTCAAGAGGAACCTCAACTGCAAGCCCGGCCAGTTGATGTTGATTTTGACTGCAAGGGTAAGACATTGGACAATGCCATTGGCTCAGGGGTATAATTTGTAGCTATCTTCTGCCACCGTGACAGGAAGTTTAGAGTGGCTGGCTTCCAAGGTCAACGTTTTCCAGCGGTTCCCATAGAGTAGATTTCATTTGCACATTAGAATGAACCTAGAACAGTTCTTACAGCCACCACTGAGCTGGTTAGGCCACCTCCTAGGCCACCACCTCCTCCTTGCCAAGGCTTCTTCTCGAGAAGGGCACAAGCCAAGAGAGCCACAGCAACCACAGGGGAGCAAATCCAGGGCTCTGGGCTGTGAGGCCGCTGTTCTGGAAACCTCTGGAGCAGGGACCACTGTGTTGGTACAAGGCTCAGCCCAGCAGAGCCCGCAGCTATTTCAGAAGGGTCCGGCCCCACTCAGAGGAGGAGTGTGAGATCTCCACGGTGTGGTCCAGGGGAAACTGCAGGTGACAAGCCAAGGACAGAGGACAGAAGCTTGTCCTACTTGATTGCCACTGAGAAGCGAAGGGCCAACAGCCCCTGCCACCTGAGCCTGCTTCAGCACGAGTCCCAGAGCACTGACTTCTCCAGCAAGGCTGATCACACCTTGCAAACCCCAACACGCATCCCACAGCTCCCCAGGTAAATCCAACTCGTCACCGGCCTGGGCATAATAAAGCACAAAACTCAAAAGCACAATCCCAGAAAGCTGAAAAGCCCCAGAGCATCCAGTTCCCCCTGTCCCAGCCTCTCTCTTTTGATGAGGGTTCCATAGGTGCTTCCTCCTGCCCAGCCCTTCTCTCCGCAGCCGTCCGTAGGAGAAGCCCACGTAGCGCTGCCGCCTCGCCGCTCGCTCGCTCGGGTAGATGCTGTGATAGTCCTAAGCTGCCAGCTCAAGTAACCTATCGAGCTCCCTCCGAGAGTAGTCAAACTGTGAGCAGCTCTTTCTCCGGAGTTTTAGTGTACACTTTGCTAATAAAGATGTTTTTGGCACCTAACGTGAATTACGGCTGTGTTGGTTGGGAGCGTCCATGGATTCATGCCGTGCACCTCCGCCCCAACACGGCTGTGGTCAAACCCAGGTTATTTCATGCGAGGAGCGTGGGGCTGGCAGAGCCCACCTGCAGCCAGGTCAAGGGTGGAACCTGGGGGGGCTTCGCCGAGCAATCCCTTCCCGAAAGGATGCTCCGGAGGCTCTGCAGTAATTTGGAAAAGCTTTTCTACAAGCCCAGGCAGCTGAGAGTGAGAAATGGTCACACAACCACAGCTCAGGCAGAGCTCGGACCACGAGTCCTTGCAGCGAGTAGGGCTTGAAGGAGCACAGCGCTGCCCAAAGCGGGGCCCTGCACCCCGCTGAGCGGACACGGGAGCTTCCCGGGGCTGGAGCCGGGACCGCGCACCTCCGAGCCCAGCCGGCCCCACACCCCTGCGGGGATCCCATCAGCCTCGCTCCGCCGCGAGTGGGAGGCCGGGCACAGCCAGGAGCTCCCCGGGGAGCCGGTTGCACCCCTTCTCTCAGTAAGGCTCCGAGTACACTCCAGGGCTCCTTCCAAAAATAAACACCATAATTAACCTCTCGTTAATTAGAGATAAGCCCGAGCCCGTCCGCCACGTGGCCGCGGCGGGACTCGAACTCGCGGCACGCTCGTGAGTCTGAAGTGGCCCCACCCGCCTCGGGCTGGCGTGACTGACATCACTTCCAGCCAATCAATCACCGATAAGGGCTCAAGATCCCGCTTCCAGTCACTGCGACCCGGGGTAGCCAATAAGATGTCGACAACGAGCGCGCCCGCCCTCCTGGGCGGGACCAAGCGCAGCCGTAGGTTACCCCGGCCAGAGCGCGAGCGTCCGTTTGGAGTGAAGGGCAAAGCAACCAATAGAAAACCGAAGAGGGCCGAGGGCACAGGCCGATTACCCAATAGACAGCCGGCGCTCTAAGTGATAGCCAAGGCATCCAACCCGCGCGGAGTGGGCGGGGTTCCCCGCGTGGCTTCCGCTCCCGTTGTGTGAGAGGCCGAGTCCCAAACGGCCTCAGCGCCGCTGCCGCCGCCGGGTCTGGGCCGGGACCGGGGGCCGAGCCGGGGCCTCCCCGTTCCCCCGGGGGCC
>JAYDZK010000112.1:1049807-1059900 GCA_034509185.1 Euphonia xanthogaster | reverse complement strand
CAGTGCTGTGCCAGGTGTCACCTGTGCCGTGCTAGGTGTCAGCTGTGCCGTGCTGTGCCAGGTGTTACCTGTGCTGTGCCAGGTGTCACCTGTGCCGTGCTGTGCCAGGTGAGAGCTGTGCCGTGCCGGGTGTCACCTGTGCTGTGCCAGGTGTCACCTGTGCCATGCTGTGCCGTGTGTCACCTGTGCCGTGCTGTGCCAGGTGTCACCTGTGCCATGCTGTGCCGTGCCGGGTGTCACCTGTGCCGTGCTGTGCCAGGTGTCACCTGTGCCGTGCCGTGCTGGGTGTCAGCTGTGCCATGCTGGGTGTCACCTGTGCCGTGCCGGGTGTCACCTGTGCTGTGCTGTGCCGGGTGTCAGCTGTGCCATGCTGGGTGTCACCTGTGCCGTGCCGGGTGTCACCTGTGCTGTGCCGTGCCGGGTGTCAGCTGTGCCGTGCCAGGTGTCAGCTGTGCCCTGCTGGATGTCACCTGTGCCGTGCCGGGTGTCACCTGTGCCATGCTGTGCCAGGTGTCAGCTGTGCCGTGCCAGGTATCACCTGAGCCGTGCTGTGCCCTGCCGGGTGTCACCTGTGCCATGCCAGGTGTCACCTGTGCCCTTCTGGGTGTCAGCTGTGCCATGCCGTGCCCGCAGGTGTACGACATCGCCTTCAGCCGCGCGGGCGGGGGCAGGGACATGTTCGCCTCGGTGGGCGCCGACGGCTCGGTCAGGATGTTCGACCTGCGGCACCTGGAGCACAGCACCATCATCTACGAGGACCCCCAGCACCACCCGCTGCTGCGGCTCTGCTGGAACAAGCAGGACCCCAACTACCTGGCCACAATGGCCATGGATGGCATGGAGGTGAGGCAGCAGCTCCCCTCCCCTGCGTGCTGATGGTGGGTTTCTGGGGCAGGTGGCTTGATGCTAATTTATACCCTGGTATTTATGGCAAGGGGGCAGTGTCAGTACCTGAAGTGTGATTAAGGACCAGTTCTTAGTGCACTGTGGAGTTAAAGGAGTGACTTTGGCATTATAAACTTGAGCTTTATGGCTTGTATATATTTCAGCTGATTTTTAAGAGGGGTCCGTGAGCAGTTGGGCAATAATTTTCACCTAATATCTTAACTGCAGATGTTTAAGTCACTTTGTTCTTTCCCAGTCCAGTTTTAGTTTGTTACCAAGGCTGCTTCAGGGAAGCACAGTTTGTTTGCCACTGTGGCCTAACTCACAAGACCCCTGTGAAGTCTGGCTTCTTTTGAGACACAGGCACACTGACCAACTGGAAGCTGTTCTTTAGGAGCAGGGCTTGCTTGCCTACCACATCCTTTAGGAAAGAGCCATGTTTATAGCCTTACCTCAAAATATTTTGTATTTGGAATAAATTAATTTTTTAAAATGCACTTTATTCATGTGGCTGTTTTGTTTTTTTTCTGAAGGTTGTGATTCTAGATGTCAGAGTTCCCTGCACCCCTGTTGCCAGGTTAAACAACCACAGAGCGTGTGTAAATGGGATTGCCTGGGCACCTCACTCTTCCTGCCACATCTGTACAGCAGGTAAGTGTGACCTACAGGGGAATCGCGGAGTCTTCTGCTGCATTTGCAAAATTCTCTTCATCCTAAAGTATATGCAATTCTCTGCCTGCCTTTTGCTAAAGAATACTTGCAATTTAGAAGCTCTTTATTAGGTGACTTTGCTAAAATGTTACAGAAGTGGACACCTACTAGAGTTTGTGTGGAAGTGGTGAGCCCAGTACCCAAACTGTGCATCAGCTCTGGCTAAGCTCCTGTTAGTTTAATGCTCCTTAGCTTTTTTGTGATGCAGTTCTTAAATGTTTTCTGCTGTTACAAGTTCCACTGATCGTTCATTTATCAGGTCTGTCTTGGATAATGTATAATGATCCAAGTTGATTTTGTTGGAGCGTAATGGTGTTGTTGTATCTGGCTGGAATGTGGATCAGGACTGGAACAGCCATGTCTTACCTGGCTCCTGAGGCTATAGGCCTCTAGTAGGCACACGTGGAGATCCTGTTACACTCTGACTGTGCTTGCATTTGTTGTCTGTGTGCAGCGGATGATCACCAGGCTCTCATCTGGGACATCCAGCAGATGCCTCGTGCCATTGAGGACCCCATCCTGGCCTACACAGCTGAGGGAGAGATCAACAATGTACAGTGGGCATCCACCCAGCCAGACTGGATAGCCATCTGCTACAACAACTGCCTGGAGATCCTCAGAGTCTAACTTTGCAGCTTCATGCACAGTGAGGCAGGGCTGTGTCCTTCCCCCTCCCCTCTAAAGTAAGAGCACCACCAGTCAAGTGGCCAGTATCTGTTGTTGCTTTGCATCTACTGTTACAAGAAACTGTTACAAGAATGGATGGCAGGGGTCTCCTGTCTCTCAAGACTCTAAAATGCAGAGACGTGCTGAGCCTCTTGGAACTTCTGGGTTCTGGTTTTCTTGTGAAATTCTTTTTCCCTCAGTAAAAGTTCTGTATATTTGTTTGTTGACTGTATTAATAAGCTTGCAGGCTTTTAAGTTGCTGCATATGTCCATGTGTTTGTCAGCCAGCTGAGGCAGCACATCCACCAGTTTAATAGATGCAGGTGCAAAACAAGGTGGGGGGGAAAAGACAATGATGTTTAACGGCCACCTTGGCAGGAATCTTTATCATTCCTGTTGTTGCTGCCTCTAAACTGTTTAAACGTTTGTATGTTTTTTATATATTGGGCTAACTTTCTATTGAGTAAGGTTTTTCTCCCTAATTCTTACTTTTGATATGTGATCCACTTCCATATGTCCAAAGCAGGACCTGCTCATGGATACAAACCACAGTAACACTGCAGGCTCCCTGGCAGTAAAGGCCTGCCAGAATTAACTGTTGCCTTGGCTCCCTGTATCTGGTGACCTGGGCAGAATTTTCTGGTGCTGTGAAGTACAAGTACTTGTTGCACAATTTCTTTACACTTTTCTGATGCTGAAGGCAGTTGTTACTATGGTAGGTCTTATTTTTAAATTCTGTCTGAGTTTGTGTGTATCCTGCAGTTGTGTTAGCAAACAGAGCAGTGCTAGGTTGAGAAAAAAGATCAGTGCATGACGTGAGCTCCCAGGAGGTAAACAATTCCTGAAAAAATGTATTTGTAATGGGCTTGGGATTGACACTTCCAATCAAATGATTTCCTCTTGGAAGACTTACCTTATCTAAATCAAAATAAAATGGTTTCACACTTTGTAGCTTGCTTGATTGGCAAATAATATGAGCAAGATTTTGTGGTTAGGCTGTGCTTTGGAGTTAGTGTTTGGCCTGTGTTCCTGGGAGGTCTTGAAGAGAGTGCAAAGCAGTCTTTTTGTGAAGTGTATTTGCTTTATACTGCCAGGTCTTGTTGAATGAACAAGACAAGTCAGAAGAGCTGGTCTGCTATCCAAAAGAAAGCTGTTTTTTTTTTTTTTGAAAGAAAAACACTCCCTAATGTGATGCACAAAGGTGGATCTGGAAGGAAAGAAGCTGTGCCACTGAGGCCGAGGTTTGGCATTTGTCATCCTCCTGACTTTGGGGGATGTGCCAGAGGGCTTCTGTTTGGAATACTGGATCACTCTACAATAATACTGTTCAATGAAAGCTGAGTGGATTAGGCAAGATAAAAATCCTTGTTGGAATCTTAACACAGGTCCTGTGCTGAAGGCTCTGCAGTGCTCTCTGATGAAGACATGACAGCCAGAGCTGGTGTGGAAGGGTGTGCAGCCCAGTTTCTATGTAAATGTCAGAAACCATCAAAATTCTTTCCACCTAATGAGTATTCACCTGCAACTGGAGGCAGATTCTAAATAGCAGGGTGCTGGCAAACTTGCATCCTGTCAGTTTATGCAGGAAAGGCAAGCTGGGAAAGCGATTGCTGTGGAGCACTGAAGCTGACCCTGAGAACACTGTCAAATACAGAACAGAATCTGCCAAGTTTTGTCATTCTGGACGTAGAGAAATACTCTTCTGCAGGCTGCTTCTCACTGTGGAGCTCAGAAAAGCATTGCCTCAGGAATTTAATAGGAATTCATTAGGGGCAGCTGTATTCCATCACTCCTTTTGATAGCAGGGGACCAAGAGACTATCACTGTTCAAGCTGATGTTTTGTCAGTTCAGTTGTGGGATTTGTGACAAAGCTTGATTTGGCTTGAAGGTCAATTGTTCTTATTAGCAGCACTACTGAGAGTAGTGTGTTCCACAGACAGGCTTTAGCTAGATGCCAGAGCAGTGTTAGCCAAACAATCCCTTTTTGCAATAGCACTTCATCTGAAACTGGAAAAAACTTACATAGGATGAAGCAAAAATTGGGGTTTTCTTAGCAGGAGTGACTAATGGCATTCACAGCTTTAGGAGTCATCTGAAATACATTCACAGGCTTGTCATACTCTGTTTAATTACAAATGGCAGGCAAAACAGGCTGTTCCTAAGAGGGAACTACCTGCAATGTCCCCTTTTTGCTTCAAAGTTTATTCCTGTACAGATGGCATGAGTCAAAGATGAATGCTAAGATGATGAGAAGGGAGCTTGTGTAAAGGAACTCATGGTCTGAACAGCCAGGTAGATTCTGCTTCTCTTGGAAAACAATCCTGTTAGGGACTTGAAGAGGATCCAGTGTCAGTTCTTGCATCCATGAAACTGATGGAAGTCTCTTTGTGGAATTGTGTACTTACTCCAAAGGCAAGTGAAGGAATCTTGGAGGCTCCAGTGGATTCTAAATAAAGCCTATATCCTGTTTTTTTAGCCAGTTGGGATACCTTCTGGATCTACAGCATATTGCTTTGGGAATAATCCATTGTCATTGTTCATATGAAATTACATTTTAAATCATTAGAGACTGTTTTGGCACAGGGAAATAATACTGAAAATAACTTCAGAGATGTCACTTGAAAGGTTAATGAGTGAAAAGACATGAAAATCCTCATGGGTGAGATGTTCTGTAGTGCAAATGGCACTTCTATATAGACAAGGAAGGGAAAGACTTTGGTGCCCTTTTGGCAGCAGCTGCTGACACAGTGACAGGGAGGGAATGCTCTGCTTGGTGTTTGTCTGCAAGATAAAACAAACCCTGACACTTGTCACTGGGGCCTGTGGATTGAAAAATACAGATTATCACAATTCCCCTGTTTGCCACTCAATTTTGTAGGGTGTGAAGCCCCCAAAAGCATTATTTTTCCCCAAAGTTCATGAAAAGAAATACTCTGATACTCAATTTCTGGTTTTTGGTGCTTACTGCACAAGCAGAGGATGCAGAACAGCTGCTTGCCAATACCTCATGTATTTTGAGTAGAAAGTAACCTTAAGGGAAGAGTGAACACAGGTGAGGTGAGCAAAGCAGAAAAGCATGTGCTGTTGTTGGTACAGGCCAGCCTGATTCTGGGACAGAAATCTTCTGAGTTGGGTGGTTCTGTATCACTTCTCCAGTGGATTAATTCAAGAGACTAAACTATTTGGTTGTTATGTTCAGTTTAAAGCAAGCTTTCCACAGATTCCTACTATGATGTGGGCAACCTGCTGGCTCTCAGCCAGGAGATGTTGATGATGTCAAACTTGTTAGGGAGGTGAAATCCTGCAGTTAACAAGTTGAATGTTGAATTAGTGTGTAGTGTGCCAACTCTGTGAACTGTCTAAATGAGGAGGGCTATGGTAGCTTGCATCTGTGGGAATTGTACTTGTGTGTGCAGGGATTTAAAAGGCAAGGATTTGAGTGCTTTGACAATCTATTTAGAAAGAAAACACAGTGGTTTCAAATAATATGAAAGGAGACTGCTGAAACAGGTTGTTTCTTATGGAACCTTGAGATGTATTTAACGGGGGAGGCATTGCCTCTCATAAGTCAAAGTTAATGATCCTTTCAAAACTTGGCAGCAATTACTCTACTGAATGTTCTGGAGAATAGTGAAAAGCTCTATTTTTGCCTCGTGGTGCAATGAGAAGCTGCCTCAGTCTTGAGTGTAGATCACAGCCTGCCAGGGACCAGGTGAGGGGAGGAATTCACAGATGTTCTCGTGCTCGTTGTCAATGGAAATCAGGAGCTGAGCGTGTCCGTTTTGTTCTCTTGCAGATGGCACTTTACCAAGTATATTTTTGCTCAGATTGGGAGGAGAGTCACCTTTTCCTCAGCCCTTGTAGGGTAGGCATTTGTCTGTGTTGTGTAGAAAATGTTCAATAATGACTGTCACCAAAATCCTGAACTGGGGACATAGTGGACCCTCACTTGTTTTTACTGAAAGCCAAATATGTGAGCACTTGACAAGGCTGTAAATGTTCTGAGGCTGACACTGTCCTGTCAGGCCAACCCAAGGGATGTGCTGCTGCATGTGTCCCGGAGAGTCCTTTTAGTTTAGGAACTCAGTGGTGTTTGGGAATCCTCTTCTTTACCAGCAGAACGTGATGATGACAGTGCTAGGTTGGTTGTGTAGGGATGTGCCTGGAGTCTTTGGATAACTTGAATTTTGTGAGAGAGAAACTGCAGCTGCTGCCTGGAAATTTCACACAGCCTGAAACATTGAACTGACCAGCTGGTGAGTGGTGCTTGAACTCTTTCCAGACACACTGGGAAGAGTGGACAGCAGCACAGCCAAGCTCTGGGCTCAGCAGGCTGCACAGTTTCAGTCCCATCAAAGTACTAAAGGGCTGAGTTTTCCCATTGCTCTTTTCAGTAGCAAAGTGGTTCCACCACCTCAAATGCACACTGTTATCCTGTCAGGTAACACAAATTCTCTTTAACACGTTTCCTGCTTTCTGCTCTCACACCAATATTTCAGAGCAAGCCTGTACCTACTGTTCTGTGGACATGGAAAGCAATGAGCAAGTCACTGTCAGCTCTGTCCCAGTTTCTCTTGATCTTTGCAGAGAATCCAGGGAATTAATTGTATGTGGCACTTGAAGAGCACTTTCTGATGCAGCTGTACTTCCCCTGCTTACCCAAGAAGAGTTAGAAATGTTTCACTCTTGAGAGTATTGAGAAGAATTTAGGATGCCCCTGACTTGCTTTGTTTCCTGGAAGGGATCTCCAGAACTTCCATCAGCACCTTTCACCAGCAGTAAAAAGAACAGTAGTTAGAAATGCAGCTAAATACCAGTCACTGAAGGCTCATCTGCTGATTCATGGCAGACACCAGATGCAAAGGGGCTTGTGAGAGTTGCTGCTGCCTGTTTCAGGTGGCAAGTGTGTCTGCCAAGTTTTGTGCAGCCTCTGGTACTTAGCATCAAGCAAGAATTTCCATAGTCATAAAAAAAATTATCTCTGTGGCTTCCATCAAGCTTGTTTCTTTATAGGAAATCTAACAAAATTAAGGGAAAAAAAAAAGCTATTTCCTGACAAAATATTGTGGCCATGTGCAACTGTAAACCTGTGGTCCAGCTCCCATTCCTTGGAGTTTGCTTTCCATGTGCAGCAAATGCAACTCCAGCCCCTCTTAGTGCTAAGGGTGGGTCTGTGGGATCTTAGCAAGGCAGAAAGGCAAGAACCAGAGCAGGACAGAGTCCCCAGTGCAGCTGGAAAAAGGTATGTTGCTTTTTTTTGACAACTTGGGAAATAGGTAGTATGAAATTTGCTATTTAAAATTAACCTTTTTTTTTTAACCCTTGGGTTGCTAGCAGTGTAAAATGTAATTTAAATCCATTGCGCCGAAGCATTTTTGTTACCAGTAGCTGAGTAGGAGCTTCTACTTTTAGGTGTGTTTTCCCTTCTGCTCTTCCCATTCACAGTCCTGTCGTGGTAATTTCCTGAAGGTGTAATCTTTGTAGCATGATTGTACAAACATCCATATGAGATTCCTGACTTCTTGTTCTCACTAGAGTATGTTAAAGCAATAGTAATTTGACTTCTGTCCTTTTCTCCACCTGCAACTTCGCTACTATTCTGTCCTAGAGGAGTCCCAGTATCCCGCTATTCAACAGACATACATTGTTGACATGGATAACTGCAGTGCCCCTATATTCCTTTATTTTTATGGAGAAAATATAAAAGGGTTTGTTACAATGGATTTTAACACCTGAGTCATGGAACCATATTGTTGAAACTGTAAATTTGAAGGCAATTTTTTCTGAACTCGCTTGAAAGTGGAATGTTGCATCCTTTTATGCTATTTCCTGCTTCCTATGTAGTTTTATTCCGATTTTTTAACCTTCTTTCTAAGTTTCGGCCTCCTGTGTATTAGGTACAGTATTTTCTGCCTTTCATACTTTGTAATAAAAATGGAACATTTGTAGATTGACTGCAGTTCCCTGTGTGATGAGTGAAAACCTGGGGGGAGCAGGGAGCTACAAACGAGCTTCATTTCTTCTCTGTGGAGTTGGTTGCTGTAAGAAGAGGCTGATTGCTTTGCCTTGCCTCTGCAAAGCTGGTGAAGTAGATTGATCCCTTGTCCTACAAATACCCAAACAAACTTGATCATTCCAGCTGCTCTTAAGTTGCAACTTTCCCCAAATACATTACTAGGAACCCAGCCACGACAGAACTGTTTAATGCAGCTCTACATTAAATATTTGCTTTCTTTAAAATCTGCTGCAGGGTCTGTGTATCCCAGTGTTGTTTCTGCTCATGTTTTCCAACATTTGCTTGTTCCCTGCGCCAAAAAAAGTGGGAATTATCTGCTGTGTGGTTTGTTTTTAAGATGAGGGGAAGAGGAATTTTTTTTTTTAATTTTTTTTTTTAGGATTCAAATAATTAGTCTCTGAGGGATTTTGAATATAGGCAAAGTGAAAACAAAGCAACGGGGCACTTCTGTAGCTTTAAGTCTCTCCTGGGCAGGGTGACCTCTCTTAAAGGGTGTTTTTTCCACACTCAGTCACTGCTGTCATGTCTGGAATTGGGACCAAGAGGAGAATAGTGTGGCAGAGCTTGGAAATTTGTACCTTGGGCCTTGGCAAGCAGGACTGATGACTTCCTTAAGTATTTAGATTCAACTAAATGCTTGGATTTCTTTCTAATTCTTTGTGTACTGGCTTTGAAATCAAAGCTTATTAATGACCACAGTGGAAAGAGTTGCCTACAAAGATGCTGCAGTGGTTTTTAAGCTATATATGGACTTTGTGTTAGTAACTCCTGCTCAGAAAAAAAATACTTTTTTTCAAAGAATTGTTTGTCTTTCACCCTAGAAATGTATTTGCATCCTCACAGATTATTTTTGTCCCTGGATTCGTGCTTTGGAACACTCCAGAGAAACTTTCTCAGCTGGCACTACAGTGGAAGGAGGCAGCTTGTGCAAATTGGAGCAGTGCAAAAAGTGGTGGACTGGTGGATGATGGGTGAAGCAGGTTGCCTGTCAGTGTGGCAGAAGAAGAGGAATGTAGGCAGAAAAAAAAGATGAGAGGGGTTCTGCCTTTTGTAAATATTATGGAACAGCCAACATCTGGCACAGCTGTTTTGCTCTGTGACCATGGGAAAGGCCCTGCTCTGATACCAGCTGGAAGTGAAAGGCACATCATTCATCAGCAATCAGTAAAGGGATCAAAAAGACTTGAAAGAAACCCTCTGTGGTAACACAATGCACAGCACTAGCTGCAGAGAAAAAGTGGGCTCTGAGATTATTCTGGGGCCTGTGCCTGGAAGAAGCATTTAATTTTGTGTTTTTTCATTCGTGCTGTTTTAGCAACAGTCCAGACTGTCAGCTCAGAGGAAGCAATGATCTCAAAGCATATCATATTTTTAACGTTCTTCCTCCCCTCCCTTCTCTAATTTTGCCATTCCAAAGGCAGAAGAGCTGCTGGTTTTTAACCAGCTTCAGAGCCCCCTCTGCTGGAAAGCTGCTGGCAGCCAGGACAGGTCCAGGTGCCCCGCTGCTCCTCCCGGCTGAGAAAGGCTGTTGCAGGTGTGTTTTACAGGAGTTTCACATGATTCAGGTCTCTGCTGGGGGAGAGATGCATTTGGGACCATAGATACCCTGCCATGCTGTCCTAGGGTTGGGCAGTGATGCTACTGTTCCATTCTCTTTGCTTTCAAAGCTGAGAGCACAAGACATTTTTAGGAGAGACAGAACTGCCTGGGATTAATAAGATTGCTCTTACATCTGCTGAGGACAGTGCAGAACCCTTTCATGCATCCTGTGAAGAGAGGATCCCCCATCCCTGGCAGTGTCCCAGGCCAGGCTG
>JAYDZK010000112.1:1022890-1041704 GCA_034509185.1 Euphonia xanthogaster | reverse complement strand
AAAAGAAAAAGAAAAAGAAAAAGAAAAAGAAAAAGAAAAAGAAAAAGGAAAAGAAAAAGAAAAAGAAAAAGAAAAAGGAAAAGGAAAAGAAAAAGAAAAAGGGAAAGAGAAAGAAAAAGAGAAAGAAAAAGAAAAAGAAAAAGAAGAAAAAAAAAGGCACAGAAAGGGGTTCTGAGCCTGGGCTAAGCAACAGAGCAGATCCTGTGCTTGAGGAATGGGATGGAAAGGGGATTTTCCTGCCTAAAAATGTGTGGATGAGAAACAGCCCTGGAATGGGGATTACACAGCTGGATTTGGGAGAGGATGGGGGTTCCACACCTGGATTTGGGACAGGATGATCAAGGAATAACCCCTGGAATGGGGGTTCCACACCTGGATTGGGGACAGGAAGATCCAGGTGAGAGAATGGCAGAAATTACCCAAAAATGGGGGTTCCTCACCTGGATTTGGGAGAGGAAGAACCAGGTGAGAGAATGGCAGAAATTATCTAAAAATGGGGGTTCCACACCTGGATTGAGGACAGGATGGTCAAGGAATAACCCCTGGAATGGGGGTTCCTCACCTGGATTTGGGAGAGGAAGATCCAGGAGAGAGAATGGCAGAAATAACCCAAAATGGGGGTTCCACAGCTGGGTTGGGGACAGGAAGATCCAGGTGAGAGAATGGCAGAAATAGCCCAAAAATGAGGATTCCACACCTGGATTGGGGACAGGAAGATCCAGGTGAGAGAATGGCAGAAATTATCTAAAAATGGGGGTTCCACACCTGGATTTGGGACAGGTTGGTCAAGGAATAACCCCTGGAATGGGGGTTCCACACCTGGGTTGGGGACAGAAAGACCCACGTGAGAGAATGGCAGAAATAACCCAAAATGGGGGTTCCACAGCTGGATCTGGGAGAGGAAAATCCAGGAGAGAGAATGGAAGAAATAACCCCTGGAATGGGGGTTCTGCACCCGGATTTGGGACAGGATGATCAAGGAATAACCCCTGGAATGGGGGTTCCACACCTGGATTTGGGAGAGGAAGATCCAGGTGAGAGAAAGGCAGAAATAGCCCCAAAACAGGGGTTCCTCAGCCGGATTTGGGAGCAGGTTTGGGGGCGGGTTGGTGCCCACCTCCCCTGCCTGTTTGCCCCTTTTCCTGGAGCCAGGCCAGGGCTGCTGCAGGCACAAAAGGATTCATCACTCTGGGGCTGTCGGCAGCCAGCAAACCCAGAGCAGTGTTTGACAGCCAGGAATAATTACCTTGCCAGCTTTGCTTTATCCACATTTCAGACTTCTGGGGAGGAGGAGAGCGGGGAGATAAAGCCACATTCCCAGAGGCTCAGGCAAGGAGCCCATCCAGGCTGGAAGCTCCCACACCCCAGGAGATGCTGAGGGACGAGAGGCACTGGGGCATCTCCCCCTTCCCTCTGCTCTCCTCTCATCCTGGACCTTCCTCAGCCATTCCTGCCTGTGGGGTTTGGGATGGCCCCATCCCAAATTTTCCCCCCTAAACCTGGCACCAGGAATCTTGCACCACCCCGAGGGGAGCTCTGGGCCAAATGTTCCTTTCGCTCATCCCGCGCGTCTTTAATTCAATCAGCTCCGACACAAAGGGCTGCCCGACCCCGATCGGGTTAAACGAGCCCGTCTCCATGGCAACCGGCTCCTCCGAAGGGCTGGCATCTCCTGCCTCTCCTCCAAAACCTTTTCCACATTCCTCAGCTGCCGGCCCTGGGTTTGAGAGGCACCAAGTTGGGCTTTGAGAGGCACCAAGTTGGGGTTTGGAAGGAGCCCTGCCTGGGTTTGGGGGTTTGAGAGGAGCTCAGCCTGGATTTGGGGGTTTTAAAAGCACCACGTTGGGTTTTGGGAGGATTTGGGGGGGTTTAAAGGCACCAAGTTGGGTTTTGGGGTTTAAAGGCACTGAGTTGGGTTTGGAAGGAGCCCTGCCTGGGTTTGGGGGTTTGAGAGGAGCTGAGCCTGGATTTGGGGGTTTTAAAAGAACCAAGTTGGATTTGGGGGTTTGAAAGGTACCAAGTTGGGTTTGGGAAGAGCTGTGTCAGGATTTGGGGGTTTTTAAGGCACCAAGTTGGGTTTGGGAGGAGCCCTGCCTGGATTTGGGGGTTTGGGAGGAGCCCTGCCTGGATTTGGGGTTTTAGAGGCACCAAGTTGGGTTTGGGAGGAGCCCTGCCTGGATTTGGGGGTTTGGGAGGAGCCCTGCCTGGATTTGGGGGTTTGGGAGGAGCCCTGCCTGGATTTGGGGTTTTAGAGGCACCTGCACCCATTTTCATCCCCTGAGAGCTCAGGGGCTCTGGGTGGCTGCATTTGCAGCATCTCTCAGCACTCAGTTCCATCCTTCCCTGGGGTGTCTGTCTAAAATAACTGCTGCAGGTGAGCCATGATAAATGTCTGACTGAAGAGGGATTTGGGAACCTTCTCCAGGCCTGGATTGTGGAGCCAGTCCCAGGACAGGGATGAAAATTGGTGGGGTTTAAAACGAGAAATTCAGGGGGAAAATGAAGTGTGAATGCTCCTTCCTGGCCCCAGTTTCATCCTGGGGCTCAGATGAGCCAATTTGTAATTAATTAATTAAGCTTCAGCAGGCCCATCCTGCTTTTCTTCCCTCACAGGGCTTTGGAACATGGAATTTTGGGGTTTGGCTTCGGGTTTGAGGAGCTGCTCACAAGAAATCCCAAGAAGAAAGATGTGAGCACCTTGGAAATATGAATCAGACCAAGACTGGACTCAGCATTTCTTCTGGAAGTGTCCAAGGCTGGGCTGGCTGAGCAAAAAAATCCAGAGATGGAGGAGGGAAAAAGGGTCAAACCTGAAATCTTGAGATTAGAAGGAGGGCTGAGATTAGGTAATACTGAGATTAGAAGTGTCAGGGAGTTTTTTTCCAAGACCAAGAGGGGCTCCAAGAGAGCTGGAGAGGGACTTTGGACAAGGGCCTGGAGTGATGGGACAAAGGGGAACGGCTCTAAGCTGAAGGAGGGGAGATTTAGATCAGATATTGATAAAAAATTCCTCCCTGGGAGGGTGGGGAGAGCCTGGCACAGGTGCCCAGAGCAGCTGGGGCTGCCCCTGGATCCCTGGCAGTGCCCAAGGCCAGGCTGGATGGGGCTGGGAGCAGCCTGGGGCGGTGGGAGGTGTCCCTGCCATGGCAGGGGTGGCACTGGGAGGGCTTTGAGGTCCCTCCAACCCAAACCATTCTGGGATCCTGTGAAAGCTGAAACAGACCTGGACAGAAACGATTGGTTTTAGCAAAGATAATCCCAGTGTGACTTCTGTTCTGACTGGGCCTTCTTCAGCTGTTTCCTCCTTATAAAGAGGTGTGTTTTCCCCATTCTGCTTTTAGCTTCCAGCAGGATCCTCTCCCTGTGTGCTTTACCAGCCCTATGTGTCCCACATCTGTCATCCTTAAGCATTGTACAAATCTAGTTTGTTGTTCAGACATTGATTAATTATGAAGCCAGTCTTCTGCATAAAACATAAGCTGACTGCTCTGGAGAGACTCGTGAACAAATGCACGACACAAAATTGCAGGAACAAATAGTCCCACTGAGCCCCTTTTCCAGGGAAGCACCAGTGTGAGCCAGTCCATCCTTGGATGTTCAGCAGCTGCTCCCAGGACAGCTCTTCCAAATGCAAGTGATCACCTGTCAAACCAGTGCCATGAATCAGGGATGAGTGTATAGCCATGGTGGAGTCTTAAAATTAAGTTTCAGATATTTACAAATCAGCTTCAGCAATGCTCATTTCAATTCAAACTTCTCAAAGTGACACAGTGAGGGAGGAAAGGAGGAGCTGTGATAACCTTGTCTGGCTCACATCACTTCCAAAAGTCCCAATTATAAAAACAAACAAACAAACAAAAACAACAACAACAACAACAAAAAACCTTTTCTTTCATATCTAGGGTTCAGGTTCAAGGGCAGATTCTCCTGGGCATGTCCAGAGCTGATCAAATCATTGCTTCAAATTCCATGCCTTAATATCAGGATGGATTTAACTGAGTGCATTATTTGCCAAGGAAACACCACTTTATCCCTAAAACCTTTTTGAGTCTTGATGTGTGAGACAGCAGCCAGGCAATCCAGAGGGCAGGAGTGTGCCAGAGCAGTGCCAGCACCAGGTGCTGCTTTGTTAGCTGTGGCACAGTGCCTGGCAGCCAAGTGCCCAGTGCAGCCCCACTTTGGACAGAGCTTCACTTGGCAGCTCCCTTTGCCTTTTGCAATATCAAGGAATTCAAGTGCTCAAGGAAAGGATTCATTTCCATTGCTTTTAGACCTTCATCTACCATCCATCACAGCTACTGTGCAGTTCTCTCCTTTTGCATCTTTGTTTTTTTCTCTTAAGCACAGAGTTCTGCTAAGTAGCACTTCTCAAAATGAACAAGCACTGGGAGGGAATACTTCAAATTGGTTACATCAGGAATCTTCAGAAAGTAATTCTTAGTGGAACATACAAGAAAAAAAAAAATCAGTGTCTTTATATTGCTGCAAGGCAAGAAGCCTTGAATTGAACCTGCTGCTTTGTACTTTGCCAGCAGACAGTGTTCCCAGTGCTGGACAACTTGAACCTGTTCAGCAGGTCTTGAAATCTCATAAAATGGTTTGAATTTTATTCCATCAGCTTGTTCTGAGGGAAGAGAGGAACGTGTTGGGGCAATCAGTGCAAATGGATTTGTGTTCACAGAGATGAAGAAGATGAATCTTCATCCAGATTTTCATTTCTCTTTCTACTGGCCGTGGTTTGTTCCACTAGCAGGCAAGAATTCAGAGTTGATAGGGTTCAAAATGGGAAAGAACAGACTTTTAGCAGGTTTTCCTTGGCAAAAGCACATCAGTTTGCCCTTCCTAAATGACCTGTGAAAATCTGTCCAGCTTTTACTGTTTGTTGTGCAGACTTTTGAGCACAATTAGGGGCTGGGGATATTCATTCTCATCTGTACTCTGCCCAGATCCTTCTATGATATTGGACAAGTGACTTAACATTTATCTGTCATGATATTCAGTTAAATTTGGGCTTTTTTTATTACTAAATTAAATCACAGTGCATTTGCAAAGATCCTAATAAGGCTTGCTGTTCTATGAGCCAGCAGAAAAGCAGTGTAGAAGTGTGAGAGCTGCAGAAATGTCATGGCTGGTGCTCACTCAGACAGCTTACTCCTGAAATTCTTGTGCATCACAGATGAGCAAGAGGCCTTGAAGTCCATCATGAAGGACCTGGTGGCACTCCAGATGAGCAGGCGTCACCGCCTGCCTGGGTATGACACCATGAAGAACAAAGACACTGCTCACTCCAACAGACAGGTAAAATGGTTTGTGAATGCCTGAGCTGGTGAGCTGGGGGCAGAGCAGGTGGACAGAGGATCTGGCTGGCTCAGATCCTTGGCTCTGTCTTGTGCTTCCAGCAGCCAAAGCATCAGATGGGAAGTAGCTCCTTGATCCTGCTCAGGTTGTGACAAATATGGCAGCTTTTCTATTTTTATATAAGATTAATGAATATCGTGTCATATAAACTGTATATGTTATATATGCTATCCATTTATGTAGTTTAATAAAATATTTAATATATTTTACATTATACATATCTGTATACTGCATTCTCCCCGTATGTATTTTTATGGGGTTTGCTCTGCCCAGCTATAAAACTTAGCAGGTTGCTTTCTCATTTCACAGTCATATTTCCATTTTTTAAAAGTGATTTTATTCTTTTTTGAAGAAAAAACACAATGCCAGCAGTCCCCCCCTCTTGGGCAGCCCTGCAATAATGAACCAGTGTGCCTCTGCAGTGGAAGAAAAAAAAATTCCGGTAAGAAAACCCAACTTCATTTATTTCCATGTCAGCAATTATAAATTAGGAGTGTGTCTTCAGGTTGTGTGCAGTGACTTCATGTTATTCCTGTGCTGTTTGCTGCGTTGTTCCTTTCCTGATCAATTCAGATGAGTTCTCTAGATTTATTTTTTTTTCATTTTGGATAATTCTAGATTAAGTTCTTTCTCTTCCTACATCTTAAAAAGCTGTTTAAAGTGACCTCTGGGTGCCCCACCTGCAGCTGGTCGTGGCTGGGATTGGGAAGGTCATTTTCCCTGGTCCAGCACTGCAGGAATTCCGTGTGCTCCCAGGGACTCCATGGGTCCTTTTGAACTGCATTCTTGACCACTGGGCCTGCCAGAAACTTCCTCCAGCTAAAGAGCATTTCCTGGCCACGTTTTTTTTGAAGTTCCTAGATGTATGATTGCCTATTGTCTGAGGCTTTCACAGATGGCTTAATCTATTCCAATCACATAAATTGTGCAACAGAAACGATGGAGTCTTATCAGAGTAGATTTTTCCCTTTTATTTTTATCTTTCTGACCTAAATTGGGATTTGAATTTCGATGTCCAGAGTTGAAAGTTCAGCTTGTTGACTCTTGCATGCCACCCAGCATCTTCTGAGTTTACAGTGACTGCACAGGTTGCACAGTCAGTGCTTTTAACCATCAGATGGTAGGGATGATCCCTTTGCTGAAACCTTAGGACTTTAAAAGGTGGCACAGGATCAGCCTGTTTGTACCTCTGAGTTTCAGGGGCTGCATTTTTGCAAAAGGAGAGATTTAGCCCATGTCTTAAGAATAAGGAATAATAAATAGGAATACAAATTCAAAAATAGGAGTAGGAATAAAAAATGTAGCACATTCCCTCTCTGTTTGCTGCCATGCACACTTTGAGCATGCTTAAAGAAAATTGCCTTCAGATTAGTAAGCAGTTAGGACTGAATTTCAATTTTTTCCCATGCAGTGTTAAAGATAGGTTAATTTTTTTCAAAGCTTATTTCAATGTCCTCTGTTTAAGTGCCAGTTTACAAAAATTACAGCTTTGGTTTTACCCCTTTCCTTCTCTTTCTCCTTCAGCACTTTCTCCATTCCTCGCGTGCCGTGTTCACGTATCAGCCACTTGTTTCCAGATTCTGCTTCAGCTTCCATGGGGAAAGTTCAGATACTAAAATCATAATAATGCTGCATTTGTGGGTGCCAGAGTTTGATTGTGAGCTCACCTTTTGTTCTTTCTCCTGCAGAATGATGTCAGGATAAAGTTTGAGCATAATGGGGAGAGACGGTAAGTTGGCCTTCACTGCTTTGATTCTTTGCTTAGGAGACTAATTTAGTCATCAGTAATTTAGCTGAAATATTCTGTTGGCTTTGCTTTCCTTTTTCCTGAATGGAAATCACACAGTGAAGGCAATAGCAAACAGCTCACACACAACTTGGTTATTTTTAGAGATCAGTGTGTCATAAAACACTGATTTATTTCCATAACATTTATTTGTAAGTGAACTGCAGCATTTTTAAAAGCTGTCCAGCCTGAAAAAAAATCAGCCTGAAAGTCTTATTTCAGATATGTACCCATTTTTTCATTGAACTGAAACCAAATGAAGCTGATCAAATCAGCATCATTCTTTTCTAGTTTCTCACTTCCTGATGCCCTGTCACTATCACTGCCCTGCTGTGACTGAGCAATAGATACAGCCAGGGAAGATTTTTATTTTTCATTGGTGTAAAAGTTTCTTTGTTATTTCCTCTGATATTTGGTTTTGAGAGGCATTCTTTTACAAGAAAAAAAAACCCAGAAATATCTGAAATAGCAGTTTCAGTTTTTACAGCATTGTATACAATGGATAAAATTGCTGAAATATTTCAAAGTAAGTCCCCAAAAAGCCTCTTATTTGCCATCAATTCAAGAGGAACTCTTGAAACATTTCATGACTTGTGGCTGTGTGAGCACTCAAGAGGGCTCCAGGCTTGTCTGTGGTCTCTGGGTCTGCTCTCACTGAGGGAAAACATGATCTGGGTGCTGGGCTCTAGTGTCCATATTTTGGAAGATATTAATTGTATTTGAATGTGTGTGCCCTCTTCACAGCCACTTGTGAGAACCCTTTGGTTTCTCCCAGGCCAGGCAGTACTTCCAACATGAAGTAATTCACAATTTCATGATAAAATGCTGATTTCATGTCAGTGGCACAGGACAGGTTGTCTGTAGTGGTCCTCACAGCCTGTTCTAGCAGAGGTCATTGGCCAGGCTGTTGAAGCTCCTCCTTTGTCAGATTTTGGAATTTCTGTTAGGAAAGCAGAAGTGTCCTTTGTTGGCAAAGCAGGCTGTGGAGAATGATTTCTACTCTTCCTCAAAACTTGAACTGTTTCTTTCACTGAAATCCTGTGTGATGAATTTTCTCAGGGACTTCTTGTGCCGTGGGAGAAATTTCACAGGTAATCATCACTGGGATTTGCTTCCTCCTTTGTCAGCCAGGTCTGCTCAGCACTCTGCTGTGTCAGGGCCATTGTGGGGACAACAGCAGTGGGACATGTCACAGTTACTTGTCACACTGTGTCAGGACAGGGGAACTCTCCTGTCACCACAGGCTTCTCATCTTGCCTGTCTCCTGGGTGCATTCCAGGGGGCAGAAGGGTTTTCTCCTGGTTTTGTTGTTTGTTTTTTTTTCCTAAAATGAAAAGGTTGATTGTGTGTCAGTCTAATTATGCAGTTGTGCTCTCCTGAATTCCCTGCTCCCAGCACAGTGTGCAGTTCCAGACAGGGAGCTTGCACCAGAATGTCAGTGTGTGTGCTTGGTTTCACAGGAGCTGCCAGATCTAACCACAGATATTTAAGGTGGTCAGGCAGGAATGGGCTCCTCAAACCCTGCAGTCCAGGATTTTGTGTTAGAGGAGTGCACGGAGTATTTAAACTAATAAAACTTGTGGCACCTGAGAACAGCTCTGCTTTTGAAAGCACTGAGTGTAGAATGGGAGCCTTTATGAGGGACTGAGAGCCACATGGCATTTGTGTGCTGCCAGAGTCCTGTGATTTCATGTATGGCTTTCTTAGGAATATGTAGAAAATGATCTTGTGGGCTGCTTTTTTAACAAGGACAATTATTTCCAAACAGCTGAATGGTGTAGGTCTGGTAGCAAGATAACCCTTCATGGGAAGCTGCTGAGGAGCACAAGGGTTATTTCAAACAAAGCTGCATCTCTTGAGAGGATACCCAGGGCTGATGAGGATGTGTGGATGGATGACTGGAAACTCAGCCTTCTCTCCAAAGCCCAGGCTCATCCCAGAGCCAGAGAACCCCAGGATGGTTTGGGATGGAAGAAGGACCCAGGGGCAGCCACAGCTTCTCTCTGTGGCCCTTACACAAAGCCCCTCTCCCTCCCTTCCCCACAAACTCCTGTGCGATAATTCAGGGTCTCACTGAGTTGCCTCTATGAGCAAGACCAGGTCTTGAGTTTCCATGGTCCACTCAGTAACTCTGAAGTCCAGACAGTCCCTTGATCATTTGTAGTGTGCTGATGTAGCAAAAGAAATAGGAGGAAGATAAATACCAAAAACCTGAACGTTTTTTCATTGGAATAGATTATTTTTTTTCCTGGAAGTTAACTCGCAGAAATTACATTGGAAAGAGCACTCATCTTCCAACTGAGGACAAAAAGTATAACCAGATATTTTAATAGTTCACGTGTGAGGAGGATCTTGGATTGTTTAGCCTGGAGAAGAGTAGGCTCGGGGGAGACCTTGTTGTATCCTGTTATTTCTGCCTCGTGACAAGTTTGTTAATTGGTGCTCACAGCCCAGCTCTTTGTGGCAGTATCTCATCTGTGCCAGAGCAGGTAGTATTTTTTAAGCCAAGGTGCACAGGGCATTTGTATCCTGTTATGTGAAAGACATTTATTCAAAAAAATTATTCTTTTCTGCCCGGGGACAAAGGGATTCTATTTGAAATTTCCAGCTGAATATTGCATTTTGACAAACTGTATGGAAATGGGCCAGAGATCAATAATTCCTTATTGAAATAATACATATAAATTTAAATTTGAAAGGTTCCCTGCTTGCTTGTGGATGAAAGGAGACCATTCAGATGTGGTTTTAGTGGTCCAGCCATGTGATTTGGTTGCATTATCCAGTGTGTCTCTGGAGTGAGGCAGTGGCTCTCTTTCCTCCCAGGATTATTCCGTTTGTCCGGCCCGTGCGCTACGAAGACGTGCAGCAGAAAGTGAAAACAGCCTTTGGGCAGCCCCTGGACCTGCACTACATGAACAACGAGGTACTGAGCTCTCAGTGCTCTCTGCATGGCACCTCCTTTCCCCAGCACAAATTCCCTACCCAGAAAGTTAATTTTTGGGGTCTTTCTTTAGTGCAAACCATTGTTGAATCGCTGATCCAAAGGCAAATTCGCTGATCCTGATAAAGCATCTCACTGATGGGGGTGTTGTGCAAACATCAGCATCTTGTTGCCTTGTTCTGGTGCTGCTTAGGACACTCTCTTCCTACATAAAACCCAATTTTCACTTGATTATTAGTTCTGGATTCATAAGTATTCTGAGATCATTTTCTCATGAGAGAGGCAGGGGCTGACAAGTCTCTGTTCTTTGCAAACAGCAAATCCAGGTAGCAATTCATTCTTTTAGAGGAATTTGCATTAGGATCAGCCATTTCTCTGACACGGGAGGAAAACCTCATTAAAAAGGACAGTAAGACAGCATTGGAGTGAGAATCTGTGGAATAACTGAGCAATCAGAATCCTGCTTTACAGTCTGGTGTTGTTCTAATGTTTGTTTAAATACCTATTGTAGAAGTAGACTTTTTTTTTTCCTGTCTTTACTAATGATTATCTTCCATGCTCTTTGTTTTGCAGCTCTCCATTCCTTTGAAAAACCAAGATGACCTGGATAAAGCCGTGGATCTCTTGGACCGGAGCTCGAATGTGAAAAGCCTGAGGATCCTGTTGCTGTCCCAGGACAGAAACCATGTGGGTAACAACTTGTGGGACTGCAGCAAAGTCAAGGGGCTTACCCTTAAGACTCTAAACCACAATGGCAGCAGCAACTGAGCGTGACAGGGATTATAAAATCACTCCTGCAGGCACAAATGCATGTGCTCATCCTCTTTGCATTGGCTCAGCTATAGGTGTCATTTTGTGTTGGGTTTTTTTCCCTGACTTCAGCAGCTGTTTGGGAGGTAAAACATTGCAGCTTTTTAAGCAGGGTAACCTCATCAGCAGGGTGACCTCTGCACCCTTTATCCAGCTCCCATGCACCTGCCCATATGTGACTTAAATCAGTCTCTTCCCTTGCTCCTTTCAAGTGTGTGCACTCATTAAATGTGCAGCCATCCAGTAATTTCATATTGAATTAAAGTATTTGAGTTGTTGCACCTTCTTTGCCTGTCATGCTCAAATAATTTTCAGAAGTCAGAATTTATTTCCTTAAGGTGTCTTGGGTTATGTTCTTTTCAAATTCTGTAGCTCAACAGAAGGGGAATATTGCACCTTCTTGTGAAACTAGGTGTGTTGGGTCAGGGTTAAAATTGAAAGTGTCTGCAGGTACTGAGCCCCTGCTTTAACACAGAATCTCAGTGGCTTGGGGGAGGTTTCATGTGTCTCATTCCTCTTCTTGCTTTGAATGAGATGAGGGCTCTGTGGAAAAATTACCTTTAATTAGATAATATCTATGTAAGTTCAGGGGAGGGATGAATAAATTCATCTTGGCATCTCCAGACTGTTGGTGCTATTAAACTCTCCAGAATTTATTTTTACTTAGTCTGAGTTATGAATTTACTTTTTAAAGGCTGTGGGGAGTCAGGTTGCTTCTGAAACAGTGCAAGATTCAGAATTTATCTCTGCTGGCCAAGGTGGCTGCTGGAAATTGGAGGTGCTTCTATATTCTGGTCTCAGGGGGTGACAGGAGCCCCTTGTGTTTCACAGGTACCTGGCAGTGTCAGACACTGAGACCTGCAAATCATGCATTGAGCTGAGCTGTTCTAGCTCTCTGACTCCTGTTTTACACCCTCATTGTAAACCTGGCTCTTTTGCTGTCTTTTTGTTTGTGTTTTCTGAATTAATAAGATTTCAGGCTCTAGAACTGTTGCTCAGCACTTTCTTGGTACTAAGCATAATATTCTTTTAAACTGTGACCAGGCTGCTTAAGCTCCTTCATCTCACTTTATTTTGTTTTATTCTTTTCATTTTACCCAACAGACCAGTTCTTCACCCCATTCTGGACTGCCCAAGCAAGTCAGGATTAAAACTTCCCAATCTGTAGGGGATGTGAGCACACCCTATCAGCAGCCAGAACCCAGAAGCAGGCATCTGTCTGTCAGTGAGTATTTTTTGCCCCTTCTAGATGTTTTTTGTTTGTTGAAATGTAGCTTTTGGGCACTAGTGTTTATGGTACAGCATTTAGGAGAGCCATGAGAAATTGAAAGGTTATTCTGGGACAAGGCAGTTCATTTTCAAAAGTTTTTAATGTGTTTACTGTAGAATGTTTCAAAGCTCCTTGCTGAGTTGTGGAACAGCTGAGGAGCTGCTAAAGGGGATGTCCTAAAGCCAGAGCCATTGTGGTTAGAAATTTGGAAAGCTGATGTGAGTCTATGAAGATTTTTATTTAGATTGGCAATTTCAGTTCATGTAACCTAGATTTGATTTTTTTTGTGTCAGGCTTTGGAATCTGTCCTGACTCCTGTAATCAAGCATTTTGCTGGGAATTACTCTTGCATATCCAGCTAGTGTCCTACATTCTGAGTTGCCTCAGCTTTCACTTCTAGAATTATCAGCACAAGGCAAAATCAGAGGTTCACGAAAGATAATCAAGAAAATCAGAGTAATATGTACCTTTGTCTCATTTCTTGGGGTTTCTGTTAGCCCAGTGAACTCCTATCTGAGGGAAAGGTTCATCTAAGACTTCTGTAGTTTTTATCTCTGGCAGATTGGTCTGATTTCTCCTGATTTCTGTGTTTACAACCTACTCTTAACTGTGCAGCACAATTCAAATCTGTTCTTGAATGATTCTCAAAGCTGTTAACTTTTAATTTTTTAATATGAAAAACTAAAACATGTAAAACACCTTCAGGGATTTATGGGCCAAAAAAACCCCCAAAAAAGTCTGTGGTGTAGGGTTTAGGGTTTGACTCCTTGGTGTGAAGCTCAGTGAGCAGGGAAGGTGCAGAAGGAAGGTGAGAGTGTGGAGGCCAGAGCCTGAAATGCTGCTCTGCATATTTCTGCTTCAGAAAGGAGAGAAGGTGAATTCTGCTGGAAACAGAAGCAGAGGATGACTCTGTTTGTTACAGCAGCTGTTCTGGGGCTTGTCAGAGCTAGTGCCTGAGGACAAGTGATGCAAGTCACACAGGGCAGGACCAGGAGCTGGGAATGTCAGAGTTGTTTTGTTTGCAAGTTCTTCACTGCAGCAAAGGAGTGCTTCAGTTTCATTAGCTCTGTGAACTTGAGGCAGAATGATTACATGGTTTTAGATCAGTGTTTGCAGTGCAAAGTATCAAATAATAAATCAGCTTAAATCACAACAGTCTCCATACTGGGGGGGGGGGGTCAAAACCAGAGTTGGATCCACACTGCTCTGAGCAGAGGTAACTGAGAGAGGGAGCTCAGAGGGCAGGACTTGTGGCACTTGTCTAACAAACCTGCCTGTATCCTGGGGACAGTTTGCTGATCCCCTTCTGAACAATTTGCTTTTATCAAGCAGCAAACAAACAAAGTGCTGAAAGCTTGTGAAGTGCGTGGCTGAAATGGGGACAGAAAGACTTTTACTCTTCTTCCTAGTTTGAAGTTAGTATGCATAAAAGGAGCAACATTCCTTGGTCCTGAGAAGTGGTATCCTTGCATGTCTGAACACCACGTTTCTTCTGTAACAGACAAATTGAATGCCAAAATTATTTCATTTAAAATATATCTATATTCATATTTTTCTTTACTGACGTTCTGGGGTATCCAGATAATGGTGCCAAAGCCAACAGACTGTAGCAAGTGTCTGTCATGGGTGAATTGTACAGTGATAAGGGGGCCCATTCTGTATCCCAGTTGCACACTCTTCCCTCCTATCCCAGCTTATGGATGCTTTCTGAATAGCTTGTCATTCATCAGTCAAGAAACCTTTGCTTTTATTTTCTGAACGTGTCAGTACCAGGCTGTTCCATTAGGAGAGGTCCAGAAGAGTTCCAGTTGTGTCAGAGGTCTGCTGGTAATTTGGCAATAGCTTGGTCTTGCATCAATTTCTTCTTCCTTCTCTTTTCCTGTCTTTGGTGTGAAAGAGGAATGTGCCCTGTTTGCTGGTGTTTCAAGCAGAGAGATCTCCAACTCCTGCCTTGTCATGAGTCCACAGCAGTGTTCAACTAAAGCTTTTTGCAGGCAGGAGAGGGACCTGTGTGGTTCCTGAGCTCCAAACATCCCGAGCCCGTTGTCACCAGTTCAGAGCTTTGGAAGTAAAGATAACTTTTATTTAAAAGGAAAAAAAAATAAAAATTTACTGAGCATTTCTGGCAGGGCTTGTGTTTTTTCCACTCACTTCCTTTGATACACATGGATTTAGTGCCGACTTCCTTTTCCTGCCCAGGGATGGGGCCTTTCCAGAGCAGCAGCTGGGCTGGGGCCAGCAGCCCTGGGCTGGCTCTGGCCGTGGCATCTGTCGGAAGGAGTGAAAGTTCTCCCATCCCTCCCGGGGTTATCCCACCCCTCCAGAGGGCTCCTCAGCCCTGGGAGCTGCTTGGGACATCAGGTGGTAGCTCTGAGCAATAGATTGTGGGCTTGACAATCTCTTGGCTTCGTGATCTTGGAGGTCTTCTCCAACCTTAATGATCCTATGATTTTATTAATCCCTTTTTTTTTCATGTCATTCACCCCCCTTGCACTCTAAGCCCTGCCAGCATTGTTCATTTTCCTTCTGCAGCCCCCTGAAAGGTGTGTGCTCTGCTTTTCAGTCCAATTCTCCCAGCTCTTTGCCTTTGCTCTTTATTACAACTTCTGTAGAAAATATTTTCCTTGGGAGAATATTTGCTGATCTTTACCCATCTTTTCCTAGCACCTGAGTACACACAGTTAATTAAAGACAGTGTTGTAAGGAGCACAGCTTGAGAGCTGATCTCCACCTGCTGCCTCTGGCTTCATGTGTGACCTCAGGCAGATTGGCCTGGACCACAGCAGTTCTTGGAGCTCACAGTGGGAATTGGTGGCAGCTGCAGGTGGATAGGTCACTGCAAAAAGGGTTGTTTTTTTTTTATTCCTGTGTCTAAAGTTTCATCATCTTTGAGATCTGCAAGGAAAAAATAAACCCTAAGAGTGAAGTTTCTCTCAGTAGGTAGCACAAGAGAAACTCTTTAGGTAGTGCCACTGACAGATGATTAAACTGGAATTATGCTCAGAAGGTTGAGATAGGTGGCTGCTTTGTCAGGAGGTTCAGCAATAATCACACAGCATCTGAGACATGAGTACAGGTGCACATCAGACAGTTGGGTTTCCCTGGTCCCATGTCTGTCCATGGGACCAGGGAAACCTGGTCTGTAGGGTTCACTCTGCAGTTACTGGGGGGATTATTGTATTTGCGTTGCCCCCAGACAAAGGAAGGAATGATGAATGTGACTCCATGTTCTCAGAAGGCTAATTTACTATTTTATGATACTATAATATATTAAAGAATGCTATACTAAACTATACTAAAGAATACAGAAAGGGCACTTACAGAAGACTAAAAAGATAATCATGAAAATTCCTGACTCTCCAGAGTCCCAACACAGCCTGGCCCTGATCGGCCAAAGAGTGAAAACAACTCACAGAAACCCAATGAGACAATCTCCAAACACATTCCACATCTGAGCAAAACACAGGAGAAGCAGATGAGATAATTATTGTTTTCATTTTTCTCTGAGGCTTCTCAGCTCCCCAGGAGACAAATCCTGGGTGAAGGGATTTTTCCAGAGAATGTGGCTGTGACAGAGACAGAGGTTTGGTGCGGCTGGCTGGGGTGATGCACATCAGACAGCTTGCTTTCCCTGGCCCCGTGTGTGCCCAGACTGCAGGGTTCACTCTGAGTTCCTGGGGGGGATGGAGGTGTGCAGTGGTGGGGTGGCTGCTGCAGCAGTGTCCCCAGCAGCCCTGGGCCTGTGTCCCTGTCCCAGGCTCCCAGAACACGGGCCGCAGCTCGCCCCCGCCCGGCTACGTCCCCGAGCGGCAGCAGCGCATCGCCCGCCAGGGCTCCTACACCAGCATCCACAGCGAGGGCGAGTTCATCCCCGAGACCAGCGAGCAGTGCGTGAGTACCCACCTGCCCCACCCACCACGGGCTCTGCCAGCCCCCGGGCCCTCCTTCCCTCTCCCAGACATTCCCTGGCTGTGGTTGCATCAACACCTTTAAGGGGTGAGGCGTGCGCTGTCCAGAAAGTTGTGGCTGCCCCATCCCTGGAAGTCTCCCTAGAGCAACCTGATGTAGTGGAAGGTGTTCCTGCCCATGGCAGGAAGTGGAATTGGGTGACCCTTAAAGTCCTTTCCCACTCAAACCATTCTGGGTTTATAAAAGTGCTGCTTCGTGCGTTTAAACAGCTTCACATTGTAGCTGTTTGAGTTCCAAGCCTTTGTTGGGCTGCCAGAAGCAGTTCCCTGTTCTGGGCATTGCCCCTCCACCTCTGACTGAGCAGTTTTGGTGCTGTCACACGTGTGACAAGGTTTCCTATTACCAGGTTTGTGTGACCCTCTTGCTTTTGAAACTCTGCTCTCCATTCAGAAAAGTGGGAAGTGAGGCCAAAGGGCGACTTGCAGGTGGAGGCAGCAGCACCAGCAGAGACTGTTCCTGAAGCCAGTTGGGATCAAAATGCAGCACAAGGCTGCTAAAGCTTGCATTTTTCACAGCAGAGTCCTTTAACAACTAAAGCAGTGCCTCAAATTTTATATGAACCTAATTTCTGTGGGAGATAAAGGAAAATTATACATTTAAATAGGCTTAGAGTCCCTTCTTCAGCCTGACATCCTGCAGGCAAGCAGTCGTGGGCTCTGCACCTCTGGGTGGCAGAGGGGGCTCTGCACCTCACAGCCTCTCCTGGGCCCTGGACTGCACTCATGTTGCTGTGTGGTTTCTTCAGCAGATGCTGGACCCTCTAAGCAGTGCTGAAAACTCGGTGTCAGGAAGCTGCCAGTCCTTGGACAGGTGAGCAGCCAGGTACAAATGTACAGACTGGTGAGAGTGCGTGTGCTCAGGTGGAAATGCCAGTTGTACTTACATAAAATCCTGTTTTCTATCTCATAACATTTTCTTGGAGGGAAACAAGAGCATTAAAGAGCATTAACTGTGTCTTAAGGCTGTGTTGTTTTCTGGCACAAGCACAGACCAGCAAACTGGTGCTTCAGTAGCTTTACGTGATAAATACAAAGTTCTGAAGCAAGCAGCCTGCGTGGAGCCGCCCCTCTGAGAACATCTGGCTGCAGGGTATTTAAACCTCTTTTAGACAAGGCTCTGCTTGTTCATTTAGAAAATAAAACAGCAAAAAAAAAATACCCCAAACAACAGCAAAACTTACTCTTGCCTTCTTTCTCTGTTAGTCCTTCTTTTCGGAAGTCACGGATGTCGAGGGCACAGAGCTTTCCTGACAACAGACAGGAGTTCTCAGGTATGTCTTTGCTACAAAGGTTATTTGACCCAGACACTTTCTGCTCTTGGCTGGCTGCCCTCCCTGCTTGCTGGGATTGTATAAATAGAAGAAGTGGGGACACGATGATGGAAAAGCTATGAAGTTATTTATTGCCCCTTCCTAAAAACCTGCTGTTACAGGAAAATTCTGTTATTAGAAGTTATGTTTTTTGAAGGAGCCTCACTTTTGTCTTTGCTTCTCCTGGCAGACCGTGAGAATCAGATCTATGACAAGGCAGGCAAAGGTGGCACCTACCCTCGGCGCTACAACGTCTCCATGCAGCACAAGGACTACAACGAGGGTGAGTTGGTCTCACAGTTGGTCTCACACCTCCCATTCCAGGCTGGCAAAATAAAAGGTGAGCCAATGGCAACCTCTACACGAGGGGAACTCCTGTTTGGAGAGCCTGGAAGTGCCCTGGTCCTTGCAGTTAGTGCTGAGGTTGATGCTGCATGATGCCACATTTTCATGGAGACCGATGGTTGTTGTTTGTAATTCTTTGTTTGCTTGGTAATTCTTTGTCCTTTCTGGTGTTATCCAGGCTGAGTAGGGGATTGTGGATGTAGTTGTTAGACTTGGCCCTATATAAGTACTTTCCTACCACAGAGATTCATTATACTTTGCTAATTTGCATTGCAGACTTGCTTCTGGGTCTTTTAAATTTAGCAGGGATTTAAAGAATTACATCTCTGCTCAGTCAGATGGCTTTATGCAAAATAATCCCTCAAAATTTCATGAGGTGCAAGTTGGCATCATCTTTCTTTGTGGTTTTTATTTGCAAGTCCAGGCACGTTATCTAGAAAGACATTTTGTATGTAGTTGTTAACAAAACTCAGAGCTTGTGCTCAGAGCCTGTAAACCAGATTTTTCCTGTGGAAGGTAAGTTTAGATCTTACAGCACTGAGGGCATTACAAAGTGTTCTCTGCCTTCTGCTTTGGGAATGATCCAGGGCTGTACTGAACTCAGGCAGCACCAGCCCTGAGCTGTTATATTTTTGCATCTGGTCTGTTTGGCAGCAGGTTCTGCTCCATGGGAACAGGGGATTTCTCTCCCTTCTCCCTGCTGCTCAGCCCCCAGCCCTTCCCTCCCGCTTGCAAGCATTTATTTAAAGGTGTTCCTCCTCCCCAGGCCGCAGGACGTTTCCCCGGATCCGACGTCACCAAGGGAATCTCTTCACCCTGGTGCCTTCCAGCCGCTCCATGAGCACCAACGGGGAGAACCTGGGGCTGGCCCTGCAGTGCCTGGAGCCGCGGGGCCGCCTGCGCAGCGCCGACAGCGAGAACGCGCTGGGAGCGCCGGAGAGGAACATTGCCACCAAGTGTAGGCTGGGATCCCAGGGAGTGCCAGGGGCTGGGAGGGCTCCAGGGCAGCTCCAGAGGAACATTGCC
>JAYDZK010000112.1:1001961-1022790 GCA_034509185.1 Euphonia xanthogaster | reverse complement strand
CCAGGGAGTGCCAGGGGCTGGCAGGGCTGCAGGGCATCTCCAGAGGAACATTGCCACCAAGTGTAGGCTGGGATCCCCTCCTGGGGAGTGCCAGGGGCTGGGAGGGCTCCAGGGCAGCTCCAGAGGAACATTGCCACCAAGTGTAGGCTGGGATCCCAGGGAGTGCCAGGGGCTGGCAGGGCTGCAGGGCATCTCCAGAGGAACATTGCCACCAAGTGTAGGCTGGGATCCCAGGGAGTGCCAGGGGCTGGCAGGGCTGCAGGGCAGCTCCAGAGGAACATTCCCACCAAGTGTAGGCTGGGATCCCCTCCCGGGGAGTGCCAGGGGCTGGGAGGGCTCCAGGGCAGCTCCAGAGGCAGTGCACTGACAGGACCTGGCTGTAGGAAGCCATCCCAGCCACCTCGTTCCCTGGCTGTGCTTGGAGACTTGTTTGTCACACCCACAGGACAAGTGTTTTTCTTCTCAGATTTCTTCTGGGAGCTGGCCTCTCCTTTCAAATGTGTTTCAAATTCAGCTGAGAAGTAAAAATTTGCTTGATCTAGGTGATCTACAGGGTTCTTAAAACAGGCAGACAAGCTTGTTTATTTTCTTGCTATGTTAACATTTTCAGTCAGGCTGTTGGGTTACAGTTGTTCTATTAGTTGAGAGCTGTATGTATTTCACCTGCTCCTTAGTAGAAGGATTTACTCCTGTGTTAATGGCATCCTTGAGCTGTTTTGTTGAACAGCTTTCTATTATAAAAATAAAAAATGAGTGGAACATAAGTCATTACTGAAGAACTTTGTATATCCCATACAGTAATTTAAGGATCAAAATGAAGAGTAAGCTTGTAGCAGAGTAAGGAACACACTAAAATACTGAGTGGCAGTAAATCTGATTAAATTAGACATGTCAAAGCAAATCTCTCAGCTCTTCTGTATTTTCACACTGTTCAGATGGCTGATTCTTGTCTTTGTTTTTGGAGTTTCTTGTTAGATCCAACATAATTGGATCCATTGAGCTGCAGGAGTCTGGTAGTGTTGCTTTCAAAGTTGGAGCTAAAGCACTGGTCTTTGAGTAATGTGCTTTGGGATTAAGGGCAGTCTGAAAAACTGGGCTCAGGTATTAATCTCTGGGTCAGGAGGCTGCTGCTTATGAATGTGAGGGCTCCCAATGCCCTGAGGATGGAACTTCCTGCTGGGGTGTTGGACATGCTGCTTTACCTGGGTCTCATGGGTGTTTTTATTAAGTCTAACTTTTCAGCAGCTGAAGAAGATACCCACACTGTGCTAACACAGTCCCTGCTTTATCCATGTCTAGTGGGTAATTATGACTTCTAATCTTTATGGTTAGAGAGAGCCTTGCAGTAAAATCCTTCCCACAGAGGTTAACCCCAAACTAGCTTGGCAGAGAAACTCAGAATAATGTCCTTCAAGTTGTCCCAGGAGCTTAAGTCATTCCCAGCTGGCTGGGATTGATTTAGGAAGGCTAATCCAGCTCTTCTTCATCTGATGCATGTGATAACTTCAGATCAAGGGTTGGAAGCTGCTCTTTAGTTGCTGTACCTTCTCTTAAAGTAATGATTTTGTAGAACCTACGTGGTGGAATGAAATTTCACCAACCCCATTGAATTAATGGTCTGTAAAACACATTTGCAAAATATTTTTTGGTGTCAAATTCATGGGACATCAGGCAGCAGATCCTTGAGTCTGGACAGTTGGGTTCTGTTCAGAGCTCTGCCACTGACTCCTTACCCTGGGAGAGCACCTCATGTTTATTCAGCTACAGAATACCTGTTCAGTCCCAGTATGATGGAGATTGGTCCTTGAAAAGCCCACCTTTGTTTTGAAAGAGTGTCGTGGAAGGGGGAAATGAAATTGCTGTTCTCTTTTAGCTCCCAGTGCTCCAATAAACTGGCGCCGGGGGAAGCTGCTGGGCCAGGGCGCCTTCGGCCGCGTGTACCTGTGCTACGACGTGGACACGGGCAGAGAGCTGGCAGCCAAGCAGGTCCAGTTTGATCCAGAGAGCCCTGAAACAAGCAAGGTAATTCCCACCTCAGCTCCTAAAACCCTCTAAGATCCTGCACTCTGTCTGTCCTTGAAAGCTGGCATCTTATTTAGTTCGGGCTGAGGTTTCGAGTCGTGTGGAGAAGAATAGGAGTCATTTAAAAATGACTTTTCTGTGTTATTAACTTCAGCTTGAAACTAAAATCCATTTTCTTGCTTCATTCTTGGCTCTACTTTCCCAGCCTTTTGGGTTTTTGCCAGGTTGCTTGAGGAATACTAGACTGCCCTGTGTTCCTGGTTAGACATGGATGTGAATGAAACTAAATCCAGCAAGAGTAGGGTTTTTTTTCTCTTTTTTGACCAAAAAAAAAAAAGCTGCTTGCACATGCAAAACCCACTTCTGGGTTTATATGGTGCACCCTCTATCAAGGGCATTAATTACCAATTTTCACGTCTGAATTCTCTGTGTCCTTAAAAACAAATGGAGCTGTGGGGTGTAAATTAATCAAGAGCAGTGATGTGACAACACTGGAGACAGTGGAGATGGGACAGGCACCTTGAAATTTGAGGACAGCACTCAACTTCCTGCACAGGGGATGCAGCTGGAATGGCTTTTGGGTTCTTTGCTAGTGTTCTAACAGTGTACCAGTTTCCCAATATTGAACGAATTCACTTTGAGCTAGAATAACTGATCCATGAAGATTTAATTATTCTGATTTTTTATGGGATATTGGTGCCAAGATATGTCCTAAATTGGGAAGTTCTACTATGTCTGTGTTGTAAATCAGACAGTAACTCTGAGCCAAGGAGGAACAGGCTGAAATATATTTTGAAGGCACTGGAACTCCAAACCTTATATTATTATTTGGTCTGATTAAGCAGCTTCCACTGGTTCCATGTGTGCCTACAGCACCCAGGTTCTTGCTCTGAGGTTCTGCATCCTCTCCCAGAGTGAGAGAGCTGAACCTGATACCTTCCCATGGCAGGGCTGGAAAGGTAAAAATGGGACTAATCTGGGGAGAAAACATTCCTTTTTCTGTAAATCCTTGTGCTTCAGTACCTTTGATGTTCCCCTCCTGTTCAATCCCTGGATTCAGCAAGAACCTGATACTTCTTCTGAGCAGCAAACATTTGTGATTCCACATCTGAAATTGTTGGATAACATCTTTGCACTTTTGATACCCTGTTGTCTGTGGCAAGAGCAAAGCAAAGGATCAGTTTCATGTGCAGAGCTGCAGATTCTTTGAAGTAAATAGGAGAGGAAGCTGTTTGTAGGGCTTGATTCCAGTAAATCATCAGGGTGATCAGAACAGGACTGGGTGACAGAGCCTTAGCAACTCTCAGCACCTGTTGTTCTGCTCTCCAGTGGGTTGAAGTTCCAGTTCTGTAACTGTATTCAGAGCTGCTTCACAATTACACCCCCTGCCCACAGCTTAGTGAGAGAAGTGAGGTTATACCTGTGCTGTGGGTGGAGAATCCTTTCAGCCACCCAGGGTAAAGCCATGCAGATGACAGAATCAAGGTGAGAAACAAAGTTTTTCTGGTACTAAATCAGTGTATGATACAGCCTGTGTTCTATCAAAGCTTCCACTCCAACACTTACCTGCAGATAATGCAGAAAAATGATCAGGAAGCCCTGGTAATATTTGCCTTTTCCAAGAAGCAGATAAATGATGTCGTGATTACACTTCTCAGTGTGGTAGTGGTCTCATCCTGCCAGTGACATGACAAATTTATTACTTTTTATATTTATTATATAATTCCTGGGGCTGCAATCTTATTTTCTCCTTCAACATCCTCAGGAGGTGAGTGCTCTGGAGTGTGAAATTCAGCTGCTGAAGAATCTCCAGCACGACCGCATTGTGCAGTATTATGGCTGCTTAAGGGATCGAGCAGAGAAGACCTTGACCATCTTCATGGAGTACATGCCAGGGGTAAGAGCAGCACAGTCAGGGATCACAAAGGGACGTGCCTGGGTTTGTTAGCTGGTTTATTAGTTGCTGTGATCCCCCTAACTCTGTCAGACCCTCTTAGGGCTGTGCCTTCTCATAATGCCAGGCTCATAATGGCACCACTTTCATTTTATTTATGCCCAAATAACCTCTTTGGTTTTTTCCTTCAGTGTCTTCTACTTGAAATGCATCCTCTGTAACAGTCATTAAAGCCAGTTATTTTCTTCAATCTAAATTTGTTCTACCAAAGTACCCCAAAGGACTTGGGCCAACATGCAAGTCCTGGTAACTGAATTACCAGAATCATGGTACAGCGAGGCTAAAACTGACTCTCCAAAAAGTGAGGCTTTTGACCCAGATGAGTCTGCTGAGCTGTTTTATTGCTTGTCTTCACAACAAGTTGTACCAGAACCTCCTTAGGCTGTTTTTGCCATGGAGCCTGTCCTGGCTGATCTTACAAAGAGCTTCTTAGGGCAAGATGCTCATAGAAAGGCTTTAGCAGAAGGCAGAGTTCACTGCAGGGCCAGCTGGTGTAAAACACCCAGGGCTTTTGGGACACTGCAAGGTCTGTGCTTTGTCACCTCTTTGCCAATTGTTTCCCTTTGCTCTGTGGCAGGGGTCAGTGAAGGACCAGCTGAAGGCGTACGGGGCGCTGACGGAGAACGTCACCCGCAAATACACGCGGCAGATCCTGGAGGGCGTCTCCTACCTGCACAGCAACATGATCGTTCACAGGGACATCAAGGGTGAGGGCAGGGCCAGGCCACGAGAGCTCTCCAGCACGAGGGCTCTCAGTCTGAGAGCAGAAGGGCTCCACGTGGGCACGTACCAGATAATGGTAACTCTGGGGTTCTTGGTCTCGTCGCAGTTTTGGAGGAAGAATTGGTTTTGGTGTCTGAACCTCAGTTTGTGTCCACATGAAAGCTAAGCTCTAAAGTTTGCTTTTTTCCCTGGTGCTTCGTGTTCAGGACCAAGTGGAGATTGACTTGTTTATTGTAGGAGTTCAAAGTGGTTTAATTGGCTCCATCTGTTACCCAGCTGACCAGAAAGCAGCAATGCTTGCACTCACCAAAGCAGCATCCCAATAAAATCCTCCTCTACACAGCTCTGTTCTCCCTCAGCCCTTGGCCTGGGGGCCCTGCTAGGCTGGTTGAGCTGTTTACAGGCACTGTAACAATGCTGGTGCTGACTCAGCTCTCATTTTCCTCCCCCCTTCACTTCCTTGTGTTTTTCCCTGAAGTTTTTCCCATTTACAGCCATTAGCAATTGGCTTGTCTACAACCTGAATTAAAGAAATGATGTTTAGCAGGTCACCTGAGGCTTAATGGGGAGAGAGCCATACCATGAGCACGGGTATTTGTGCTTGGATAATCCTTCTGTCTGCTGCAGATCCAACAGCTGCATCTCATGAAAACAGCTGTCTTGGTTTGTTGGTTTTTTTTTTTTCCTTCTGTCCAGGTGCCAATATCCTCCGTGACTCTGCTGGGAACGTGAAACTTGGGGACTTTGGGGCCAGCAAAAGGCTGCAGACAATCTGCATGTCGGGGACAGGCATCCGCTCCGTCACGGGCACCCCGTACTGGATGAGCCCGGAGGTGATCAGCGGCGAGGGCTACGGCAGGAAGGCAGACGTGTGGTGAGCCTCTCATTGCTGCCCTCAGATCACTGCACAGATAACACCCTCTGCCATCTGAGCATCCACATTCACACCTTGTCTGGATGAAATTCAAGACATAATCTTCCTCAGGCTGTGCTTTGCTGTGTTAACACCCAACAACTCATTCCGTTTTTCAGGACCAGTTTCCACTCATTCCTCGCTCAAACTGATAGCTGCTTTTTTGCTTTCTGCCTGGTGCAATGTTTTCATCCTTCTCGTGCTCTCACACCAATTCTTGGGTGTCCTAAGCAGGGCCAGGAATTGGGATGATGATCCTTGTGGGTCCCGTCCAACACAGGAGACTCTGTGGTTCTATGATATCCCTTAGAAGAGCAACTGAAGGTTGTCTAGGGAAAGCCTAGTCATTGATATATAAAATGAGAGTTATGCTTGAAATGTACTGCAATTAATTAATAGAATTTTAGCCTTAAAGGGAAGGATGCTCAAACCTGGAATAACAGAAAAGATCCGGGTCAGATCAGAGGTGATCTGCATGAATGGAAACTGTAGCTGTGCTATTATTGGCATAGCCAAGGAGCAGCCTCTATCAAAAGAGCAAAATGGTGCTGTGCCAAAATGTTCATTCTGGGGGCCTTAAAAAGGTGAGATTATAAAACAACGGGGACAAAAGGCCTGGTTGTGCCTCCACAGTAAAGCAGGACCAGCAAGTGGAAACACAGCTGAAACTTGTCTTGTCTGCAAAGAGTTAAGTCCTGCAGACTCTCCCAGTTGGGATGCCTGGGGAGAGAGTGGAGCACGTGCCCTTCCCCCTGGGTTGGTGCAGTTGTGGATTTCCTCTTGGTGCTGACATTGGTCCATTCCCATCAAAGAGTGGCTGCTGTTGGCCAGACTCCAGTTCCTCCAATCCCAATCCTTTTTTTGGGGGGGTCACAATTTTCCAGTGCAGCTCCTGTCCCAGGGTGGATGTGTATGGCCCAGAGGCTCAGAAACGTAACACATCCATCCACCTGGCTCTGTGCCACTGCTGCAGGCCCCTCTCCAGTTTTCTTTTTCCTAAATAGCAGAATATGTGAGCTATTTGTTATTGCTGGAGTGACTTGACATGAAAAACATTCCTGCTGTTTGCTGAATATCTTAAAGAAACCGGATCTGCTTAAACGGTATAAATCAGTCTAAACAATAATATATCCCTGCTTGCTTTTGAGCAAACCCCCAGCACTTCAGCACACATGGTTTGCATTTTCTGTACTCTCTTCTAGTGAGCCTGAAATGGCTGGAAAACTGTAAAATTTTCACGTTGGATTTTAAACCTTGTCAAGAAATCAGTTCTTGCATATTCGCTGCATTTAATTCCTCCTTGTCTTGGCAGCTGATGCAAGTCTGCCTCTCAACTTGCCTTTTCCTTGCATTTCACCTCAAAAGAGGGTTTAGTTTTAAGGCAGAGGAGGCAGTTTTGCCTTTTTTATTGTAAAGATGTGATAAAACCACAGGATTGGATATTAAAAACTCACTAATGGCTTTTACTTAACCTGTGGCCTGGAGGAAGCAATTAATCCTTTTTGAATAAACCCCAATCAGTGCAGTGCTACAGCAGCCATCTTCCCTGGGAGGGTGCTGGAGTCACGTTGCCTCAGAAAGGTGCCTCAGCCATGTCCCCAGAATCACATCCTTGCCCTGAAGTAGCCTGCAGAGCCCCATTAACTTGACAAGGAATTTTTCCTTAAGGTAATGATGCATCTGTCCCACAGGGATTTAATTTACTGCCTTCCCAGTTTGGAACTGTTAGGACTTCAATTATTTTTTGACTGATGCTTGGTTTCTCGTGAAGTGGAGATATTATTAGGTTATTTTTTTCCCCAACGTGGGCATTTTGAGGCTGTGACTGAAAAGGGATTTTGCTGAAATGGCTTTGTGGGGTCAACAAGCTCTGATTCACTGAACCCTGAGTGTTAAAAAGTCTGTTAAAAACCTTGCAACTCAGCAAGTTGAGCCTCTGAGCAGCCTGGTCTAGTGGAAGGTGTCCCTGCCCGTGGCAGGGGGTTGGAACAGGATGGTCTTGAAGGTCCCTTGCAGCCCAGCCCGTGCTGTGACTCAGTGATTCTCTGAGTGCCTTTGAGGTGCAGCAGGAGCAGCAGCACCTGCAGGACCAGCGAGGTCAAACGGTGCCTTCAGGGACATCCCCCTGGCACCTCCTGTCCCCTGATGACACAAATGTTTCCTGAGAGGGGAGTTTGAGCCAAGGGGAGCAGGGCATGGGGCACTTCCCTGGCAGCAGGAAAAGCAGCTGTTGGCAGCTGTGGCTCTGAGCACACGCTCCCCCAGGGGCTGCTCCCAGAGCTGGACCTGGCTGCTGGGGAGCTCTCCCTGAACACTGGGCATTACTGAGTGAATTCTCATGTGTTTTTTTTTTCCTGTCTGCTTCTTTCCAGGAGCCTGGGCTGCACCGTGGTGGAAATGCTGACAGAGAAGCCCCCCTGGGCAGAGTACGAAGCCATGGCAGCCATCTTCAAAATCGCCACGCAGCCCACCAACCCCCAGCTCCCCTCCCACATATCAGAACACTGCCGGGACTTCCTAAAGCAGATCTTTGTGGAAGCCAGGCACAGACCCTCTGCTGAAGAGCTGCTCAGACACCAGTTTGCACAGCTCCAGTACTGAATTACCTCCCTTGCTCGCAGCTCCTGCCGGGCTTTGCGTGCCCTCTCTCGTCTGGTTGCAACTGCCCTTTGTGGTGCTGCATCTTCAAAATGCCAACTCAGCCAGGCCTAATCCTTTGGGAAGTTCTGCCAAGGAGCTTAGGGTCTGCTCTTGTGCCTGACTCCTTCTTTTGCTGAACTGATGTTCATCCTGCCCACAGCTGTCCAAGCAGAGCTGCGGTTTTGCCCCAGATGTTGTTCCCTGGATGTGACCTTGCAGCTGGCTGTGTGTTTTCTGCAGGAAGGGGAATCTGACAAGTGTCATCACTGATTGAACGTAGGAGAAACCTGAACCCAAGTGGGAGCTGGGAGAGCTCCACTCTGTCCAAAACAGAAACGTGCACCAGCCTCCAGAGCAGCTCTGCCTGTGGGAGTCCCTGGTTTTCCCCTGCTGGGGCTCCAGAGGTGTCCCCAGTACCTGAATCCAGCCAAAAGCCATGTGTCATGTTCTCTGTAGGATGGTTTCTTTTTCTTCTTGAGTATTCAGCATCTGAAGGTGTTCAGAAGATCTTGATTCAGAAGAATGTGAATGGTGTTATTTTCTAATGAACCCGTGGATTTGGGGCTGGGGCTGAGGGAGTTCTTTCCAGCTAAATGTCAGGATAATCAGGCAAGTTTCAGCAGAATGCAATCACTCCAGGGCCTGAGGCAAGGGCTCTCCCATTAACGTTGGAAAATCTGGAGCTAGGTTAGATCTGTCCCAGCATTTGGACAATGTCACTTAGTTTGTGTCATACCAAACAAATCTGTGCTCCTGCTTCCTCTCTCTGGGGCTGCTGGGTCCAACCAAAACCCCTCTGGAAGGGAATTCAGTGGAATTCAGCTTCCTCATGCGTCTGTCTCTTTGGCTGGTAACTTTTTACCATCCTTTTAACCAAAGAAAGTCCATCTGGTGCCCAGGAAATTACTTCAGAGTTTCTTTGAGAACATGGCCTAATGGGAAATGGAGGTTTCTTGGGGAGAATTACCTGGGCACTTGTTGTGTTGTGCACAGGGAGCTGGAATCAAGCTCAGCCCTTTGCTGTGCATTGTTTGAATTCCAAGTGTGCAAATGATCATTCAAGAGTTCCATAAAAATGTTATGGTCTAACTTAAATAAGCTTTTGTAGGACTCAAGTCAAACAGGGAACCTCAGACAGCATTTAAAATGGAAATATCTAAAATTACCTGGAGAAGCAAATATCTAAATTTAGATATTTAGAAGCAAATATCTAAAATTACCTGGAGATCCCCATGCAGGTACCAGCAAAGCACATCCAAGTGATTGTGCACTTGGAGGGTAGCACAAGTCAGAGGACTGAGGTCCTGATGGCCTCAAACCCTCTGTGCTGATTTGGGCACTAATAATCTTTATTTCAGTCGTGAAAGACCAGCAGGTTTTAAGTGCTGGGGATTCAAGGAGTGATTATAAGTTAACTCTGAGAAATGAAACTAAGAAAAGCAAATGTTAATTAACTAAAATATTGCTTTATAGGGCAACACTGAAGGGGTTCTGCTCTTGTGTTGGAAACCATATTAAGGTTCCACACACCTCCACTCTTCTCCCCCATAAAAAATTGAAAATTGCTTCATAATGCAGTAAAATGAAGTTTTTTAAGTGAATACTAATAGCAGGATAAGGCAAGTTTTAATGAAACCAAGCTCCCTCAACCCATGAAAAATACTGTGTTGAATTAAAAGAGGGAAAAAAAGACCCCTAAAAGCCCCAACCAACCCAAAGTCCTGAAAAGCTTTAATGATATGAAATGTTTTTTCTGTGCCAAACCCAGAGCCAAGTGTAGCCAATAAAAACTGGTGTTGGTTTCCTTTCCAGGCTCCCTGCACTACTCCAAGGATGCACTGTCCCACTCGTGGGCACTTAGGGGATTCCTTTTATGAAAGCCCTTGTTCCATAATTTATTTAATTATAGTGAGAGCACTTCAACTGATCTTTTCCCAGCCAGGAACTTGACTCCAGATTGTCCAGGCCCTTGGCCTGGCTTCTGGCTGCACTTCCCTGTTGCCACGAGGGGAGGCGAGGCTGTGACACTCCAGCTCGGAGCTGGGGAGCTTTTCCCACCACTGGGACCATCCCTGCAGTCTGCATGACAAAAGGAGAGGGGGGATCAGCACCAGCTCTTCCAGCCTTGCATCCCAAATATACCAAAGATTGGATCTTCATCCCCTGCCCATCGCCTGCAGGAAGCAGGAGCAGCGTGACACCTGCATCCCTCTATCCTTGGCTTGTCCTCACCAAATCCAGACCTTCTCCCATGGTTTTTCTCCTGCTGTCCCACGTTTTGCTGTGAGCTGGGAGAGAGCAGGGCGCGAGGAAAGGGCAGAACTTCTCTCAAAGCACCTCAATCCTCAGGAGCTGTTGTGGCTTTTACCTCACCCGCATCCCGGGAGGCGCTTCCAGAGCAGAGCAGGAGCAGCCAGGACTGATGGCTCAGTGCTGTCCCCAGAGTTCCCAGCCCTTCCCTGGGCTGGCTGTGCCTCCTCTGTGCCAAGCCCTGCATTCCAGCCTGGCATGGGAGCAGCAGCCCCTGTACAGTGACAGAGAACACGGGGCCAGCTCGGACTGGCGCGTTCGGCACAGGAACAAGCCAAAGCATTCCCTGTATGTTTGGAGATGCACTTTTATGAATGTAGTTTATATCGCTCTTTTTTAGCTCTTTTTACATCATGTAAACATTGATGCCTCATTTTATTTTTTTTTTTTTTAATTTATACCGTAAAAGATCATATTTGGTGATTTTTATATATATCGACTGTTATGGGGTGGGGGGGAGGTGGGGAAAGAAATTTGACGCCTTTATGAATTTAAAAAGGAAAAAAAAGCAGCTGGTTTTGCAGAGAATTTGCTGATGGTTTATAATGAGTAGAGCCAAGCCAAAATGCCTCTTTGTTTCCTCACAGCCCTCTTGATTATGGAAAAGGAAGATCTGGATTCCTGAGTCCACTGCTCTGATGAATAACTCGGGGCTGACATTGATACCTGGGGCTTTTATCAGCCCTGGCAGCAAAAGAGTTTCAAGTGGACAGAAATGTAATTATAGCTCAGAATTGAATTATATCTGGCCTCTTTATCCTGGCAGACTAAGAAAAAAACTGGGAATAAACTCATTTAGGGAAGAGTGGAGGAGGAGTGCCAGGCTGACAATAAGCTGTGTCAATTCCAAATGTCCTGTTGGATTTCCTGCTGTTCCTTCCAGGCAGGGATATACAGGGAATATTGACTCTTGGGGTCCCTGATGGAAGGTGCTGCAGAAACGGAGAATATTCTACCAAGAATTTCTTATCAGAGTCCCAGAGTCCTGAAAGAGTTAAAATAATCAGAGAAATGTCCAAGATTCCCATTGGAGAGGAACTTGGGGAATGTGGCTGTCCCTGAGGCAGTCAGGGAACAAAGCAGACACATTTTGGTCTTGGTGTGACGATTCTGTGCATTCCAGGTTATTTGCTTGTTCTCCAGAAAATCCCACCTTTGCCCATTCTGTGGCACTTAGGTTGCATCGATTTGGATGGGGTTTTGGGGTGGGTTTTTTTTGCCTAAATTTGGAATAACATTCCAAAGGGACTGGAAGCTGCTCCAAAGAGTTCCCATTGGCACCAGTTACCAGCACAGTCTGACCAGGAGGGAAAAGGCCAGGTGTGCCAGGAGCAGTTCAAAAAGGAAGAGAAGGATTTTGTTATCACCATAAATGATGCAAAGCAGGGAGAAAGGGCTTTAACCTGGATTGTGCAGGAGACCTTGACCCAGTAGTCTCTATTTACCGACCGGGGGCTTGCAGTGCAAAGCCAGGCCAATGTATCATTTTATTTACAATAAAATTATCATTTATATGAAAGCCTGTTTTGGTGACTGTCCTTTTAAAAAAGCACAAATTTGGAGAAGGAAAGCCTCTGTATTTCAGATGAGTGGAAGATACCTTGAGCTCCCTTCCAGGAATGGAGCTTCCCAGCTGAACTGGAGGGATCTGGGTGTCTTGCATTCACTGTAAGCAGTGATTTGGGGAGAATAAGCTTTGCTGTCCCTGAGTAGGGCAGGAGAATGGGTGACCACATCTCCAAATACTTTCAGGTTTGATTTCTTTTTTTCTCAGCTTGCTGTTAGAACAAACCAAAATAGTGCTGCTACAAAATTCATCTGTTCTTGCTGAAAGGCTGTTTTTTCCTGTTCATGCAGCTTCTCTCTTCATTGTCACTGCCACCTAATCAGTGTTTGGGTGCCACTCTGTCCCCTGAGGAGCTGGCCTCCCAAGCAGCCTCCAGTCACATTTTCCTGGGATGTGACACTGGAATATTTGTCCATGTAAAATGTGAACAGATCAGAGGAGGGAGGGGGGACCAGGTGATCCAGAAGAAACCCTGCCCATGAACCAAGCACAGGTGTGACTCTTGGGGCTGTGCCAGCACAGGTGAGCCCCATCAGGTGCACTTGTCTCAGACCAGAAATGTCTGGAACCAGAACAAACCTCCTGGAACCAGAACAAACCACCTGACACCCCCCTGTGTGTCAGAGCCCACAGCAAGGAGGAACTCAGCAGCTCTCCATTACCTTCACTTTGAGGAGGCTCTTCCCAAAGAGGGAGGAGGAGGGAAGGAAAGATCTTCATTTCTCTGGTTGAATGTTCTCTTTCTGACTGAAAACCCAACCGTAAAACCCTGGGGGTTCCATGCTTCCCTACCCCCCTGAAATCCTCCTGCATTGCTAAAATGCTGCAGCCTGGGAGCTGAGGGGATGGGAAGTGAGGCCAGCCAGAGGTAGGAAGTGGAACCGAGGGCTCTGCTTTCATTTTCTGAGCCTTCTGAGAAGGAAGGGGCCAGGGAAGGGGCCCCAAGCCTGCAGCAGCACAGCCCTTCAGCAGGGCTGCTCAGGGGTGGCTTTTTTTGGGGTGTAAATCCCCAAAGGCCCCTGAGAGCCTTGCCAGGGTCTGTGTGCACAGTCCCTGTGGTGGCTGAGTGTCCCAGGCCACGGCCACCCAGGAGCCCTTTGGAAAGATGGTCAGTGAAAAGGAGAATGAGCTTGTCCAACATCAGGACCCTGTGGTCACTCAGCCAGTGCTGTCCCCAAGAGCAGATGTCACTGTGGAGCTGCTGCCTGGCTGTGGGTGCACACCCTGAGCCCCAGCAGGGCTGGACTGAGCAGGGGGAGCACCAGAGAGCCCAGGGGCTCTTTGTGCCACCTCTTCCTCCACCCATCCTCATCTTTCTCCCTCTTTCATCCTTATCTCCTCTTTCCATGGCTGTGTCTGGCTTCTCCAGACAGGACGTGCTGGGCAGAGCTGATGGGATCAGTCAGGGATCTGACTGGGTTCCAGCTGGGCTGTGCAGCCTTGTTGATATCAAGGCTGTTGCTCTATGTGGGGGCTCTGAAAAGCCCAATTCCTGTAGAATTGGAAAGACAAATTGGGGTTCCTGAGCACAGCCATACAAAGTGTGCCTGGAGGAAAGAGGTAAATACTGATTAAAACCAGACTCGTCCACTTTCTCTGGTTTTCCTGCTTTTGTGGCTCCAGCCTGGCAGGGCTTGCTGGGCTCATTAATTTCCATGGACTGTGCTATCCAAACCAGGGGATTGGGAGTGGGGTGGGTCCAGGGCAGACCTTTGGGGCCAGCCCAGCACTGACCCCATCCTGCCCCTGGCAGAGCCACCGAGGGACAGGGCAGGATGTGGAGGGGAGAGCGTGAGGCACGGCAGGGCAAAGGGGTGGATCAAGTCCCGGGGGATCCCCAGGCTGGTGAATGCCTTTTGAGGGTGGTCTGGGCTCCATTTGGAAGCTGGTGGAAGGTTCCAGCTGGGCTGTGCAGCTCACAGGGCAACACTGACGTGGAATTTGAAATCCTGGTTTGGTTCCCAAAAACTTGGGGGCTCCAGGGGGGCTTCTGGGGTGACCAGGGGGTCAGGGGCCTGTATCCTGGTGACCTCTGCCTAGTCCTCATGGTGTGCAGGACCCCTCTGAGCACTCCCCAAGGAAGGGAGGGCTGCCTCCTTCCCTTCCCTGCCTCCCCTTCGCTCCCAGCCTCGCTCACACACAGGTATCCAGGAATGTTTCCCCGATCCTGCATGGACACGAGCTCTTCCCACGCTGCCTGGGCAGAAAGAGGCAGATGTGACCACTAGTGCCACCTCCCCAGGCCCCTGGGAACACAGGACAAGACAGGGAAGGCTGGGAAACCTTGTATTACAAAAATAAAGGCGCAGAACGTACCAGCGGAAGGCAAATAGAAAAACCAGACCCTGGAACCGGGGCAGGGCAACATCCTTAAGGCTGAACCATCCCAGCTGAACTGAGCTGATGTAAACCAGGGACCCTCCTGATCCAGGGCAGGGCTGGAGTGGCTGGGAGCTCTGCGGTGGCTCACAAGCTGGGTAAGCCCCCAGCTCATCCCTTCTCCATGGCAAAAGGCCTGAAATGGATCAACAGGGCTGGGGGTCCCATTGGGGGAGGCACTGCTTCTGCTCTGATCTCCCTGGGGAGAGGGGCCTGCAGAGAGAGGGCTTCAGGTCTGGGGGCTGCACCCTGCTCACCTCTGAGCACCCCCCAAAGAGGGGCTGCCCCTCTCCCCCGGGTCCTGCTCTACATCAGCTCAGTTGGCGCGGCTCAGCTCCGGCTCCGCGGGGCTCCGGGGCGGGGCTGGCCCCGCTCACGCCGACTTGGTGCCGCTCTCCACCTCCTTGTGCACCCACAGCTCCTTGTGCTGCCGGCGCCCGAAGCCTTCGTCGTAGTTGCCTTTGCTCTTGAAGAGCTGCTGGAAGTGGGGCTTGCAGTAGAACTCCCCGTGGAGCGCGGCGTAGCTGCCCAGGCTGGGGAGGGAGGGCAGGGTTAGCGGGACTGGGCTGCAGCCTGGGGAAACTGGGGGGGCCTGGGGACATCGGGACAGCAGAGGGGACAGCATGCAGGAGGGGACCCTTAGGGCCAACAGCTCCCTGCCACCTGCAGAGGCTGTTGGGGGCTGCTGAGAGGAGAAATGGGGGGTCCCAGGGCAGCTCAGCTCGGCTCTGAGTCCTCCAGAAGGAGCCTCTGGCTCAGCTCTGTGTTCCCCTGGGGCTGCTCTCAAGGGGAACCTCTTCCCTTCCATACCAGGAAGGGTTTAGCTGTCACCTGGGCCCAGGTGTGCAGATAAACCTTTGCCTTGCCGTGCTGGGTGGGCTGGGGGGCTTTGGCTACCGGCCCAGCGAGGGGCTGTGATGGGGAGGGCACAGTCTGGGGGGGTCTCTGCAGAGCTGCAGTGGCACCTGTCCCACCACAGGGACAGCCTGGCTCACCTGAGCTTGGTGTGGCAGTGCTTGCAGCAGAAGCAGGAGTTGTGGAAGACGAATTTGTCGGCCACCAGGCGCTCCATGGGGTACACGGTTTTCTGGCAGGCAGTGCACGTCTCCTTCACCTGTGCCTTCAGGCTGAAGGACTGGCCAAGGGCAGAGCAAAGGGAGACAGAGGATGAGGAAGGAGTTTGGGACATCCTGGATCCCTCCACTGCCCCCCTCCCTGCCCTGCATTCACCAGAGCATTGGGGAGCACTGGGGAGCAGGAAGCTGCCCCACCTCCCTCACCCTCCCTGGGCCACTCCACTGATGCTGGGCTGGAGCTTTTGGCCCTTCCAGCCTTGCCAAGAATCAGCAGGATGGCACAGAGCAGCTGGGGCTGCCCCTGGATCCCTGGCAGTGCCCAAGGCCAGGCTGGATGGGGTTTGGAGCAGCCTGGGACAGTGGGAGGTGTCCCTGCCATGGCAGGGGTGGCACTGGGTGGGCTCTGAGGTCCATTCCCCCCCCCAAGCCATTCTGGGATGATTCTGTGGTGTAGAAAAAGCAAAGGCACCTTGGAGCGCTGCACTGTGCTGCCTCCTGAGCTGCTCTTGGCCTCCTAAAAAGAGGAGGAGAAAGCAAAATGAGAGCTTGGCACAAGACCCTGACCAAACCCCTCTGCACCTGCAGCTGCAAACCATCCCCTGTGGCCCTTGCACCTGCTCACAGCAGCTCTGCTCCGAGGGCTGCTCCTGCCCCTTGCAGGGGGTGCACAGGGCTCAGGGGGCAACGCTGCCCTGTGGCTGCTGCCCAGGCTCAGGGGGCACTGGCCCGTCCCCCCGGGGCACAGCTGGGTGCCCCTTGCTGTCCCAGAGCCTCTTGGGGCAGAGGTTTTGTTTCCAGTTCCTCTGCCCCGTTTCAGCCGCTCAGGCTGGGGCTGTGCAGGAAAGGAGGCTCACAGCCCTGGGGGTGTGGGGAGGGCACAGGAGGGCACAGGCAGAGCTCTGAGCTCTGGGGCTGCAGCAGCTCAGGGGGCAGGTGCTGCTCAGCCCTGCAGCCCCAAGGGCTGAGCAGCCTCTACCTGTGCCCCAGGTGTCTCTGCACCGTGTCCCACCTGCAGCTGCAGCAGCTCCTCCCTTCCAGATCCCCCCTGCTGCCCCTCACAGTGCACATCCTGCACCCACCCCACACCTGCCACCCCCGACAGCCACCCCAGGGGTTTCACCCTCCTGGGCACGGATGGAAGTGCTCCCTCCTTCCCAAAGCCGGGATCCAAGGGGCAGTGGCACTCCAGCGAGGTGAGCAGCCAGGGCTGCCTCATGCCCCTCACACCTTGTCCCCAAGGTCAGGGCAGTGTGACCCCGGGACATCCCCCCAGGATGTCACCCTGCTGTCCTGGTCCTTCCTCTGGCTGCAGCTTGGCTCTGCCTGCCCAGCACGGCCCCTCTGGCTGATCCCCACCCCCTGCTCCTCCTGCCTTGTCCTTCCCCATGGTTCCTCCTTTGTATTTTTGGAAACAGTTTGTCCAAGGGAGGCACAGGAAGCTCTCCCCTCACCGAGCTGCCTCCTCAGAGGTTTCCCAGCTGCTCTCACTGCCTGAGGTCAGGGACATGATTTGGAGATTTTCCCTCCCAGTCCCACGAGGCTGCAAGAGGGAGCCAAAGCCAACAATGGGCAGGAGGAGGCTCTGGCTGTGTAAAACCAGTTGCATCCCTTGGCACTGGGAGAACAACCACAGCTGCTCTCCTGGGCTTAGGGTTTAATTTGCTGTTTCCAGGCTCAGCTGACCAGAGCTGAGGAAAAGCTGCCTCTCTGGAGCTGAGACATCCGTTCCCAAGGCTGCAGCAGCCCAGGGCTGCTGTCACTTCTCAGCAGCCTCCTGGCTGGCCAGGCACGCTCCCCACTCCATATCTGACAGATCTTCCCTCGGGGAAGGGCCGTATCCTGTCCCAGCAGGAGATGTTCTTGAACCTTTATGATTTTCCATCTCTCATCACTCCAGCTCCAAAGCTCTCAATTGTGATCAGGGAAAGCCATGGAAACACAAACAAACAGAGAGCAGCTCCAGGAGCTCTGGATGGAGCAGAGCCCGAGGCTTCACACTCTTCAGTGTGCTCAGCAAACAGCACCTTCTGCTGGAACATTCCTGTCCCCAGCTCTGCTCTCTGAGCAGCTGTGACTGTGCCTTTGATCACCCTAACGTGTCAGGTCGGGAGCACAGCTTCTGTGTACAACCCTCCCCCCTGAGAACCCAAACCCAGCTGAAATTCCCACACAAGCCCCAGGATACAAACCCCACGTACATGAGCTGGGGCTGGGCTGGCAGCTCCCGTGGCCTGGAACATGGCTCCTCTCCCTTCTCCCTCTGTCTAATCCTCAGCTGGAAGGCTGTGGGTCGAGGTTCCCTGCAGAGGTGTCCAAGACAGACCTCTTGCAACACCTGGAAAGGAAATGTCATCAGGAGCAGGGCTGGTTTCATCACAAAGCCAGCAGCCCTGCAGGAAGGAGCTGGTGTGTGCCCAAAGCTCCCTCCAGGCTCAGATCAGCCCTGCTGGGCTGGGCTCAGCCCAGACACTGAGGGCACAGGCAACTGGATGGGAGAGGCAGCTCTGCAACACCTGGAGGGTTTTGGGGCTCTGAACACCTGGAAGGTGATGGGATGGCAACGAGCTCGCCACTGGCTGCAAGGCTGGCCCCCAGCCAAGGCAGCAAAACCAGCACCCCCTGATTCACTGATGCAGCCACCCAAGGACTGGTGCTGCTGGAGGAAGGACTGTGGCTTTAGTCTCATTTTAGCCCAGAAAATCTTGCTGAGCCCAGCTCAGCAGAGCAAGTGAGGGGGATTTTTGTCTTCTCCAGGAGCCCCCTGTGATGTGCCTGGGAGGATGAGGCTGACAGGGCTGGGACCAGCACAGGAAAAAAAACCACCAGCACTGCAAATCACCCCTTTTGGTAAAAAAGAGCTCAAAAGGCACTGACAGCTCCTCAGGGGGTTTTCCCCACCACGCTTTACCCTCAAAACACCCGAGAAAGACGAGCCCTGGTTTGAATACAGAGGACAGAGCTCTGGGGCTGAGTGATGCTGCCAGGGGGAGGAGCAGAGCAGAGCAAAGGAGGGTGAAGGGGTGGCTCTGCCATGATGGGGGTGAGCTGGAGGCTGGAAAACCAGCACCTGCCTCTGCCTGGGGCTGCTTTCCTGTCCTCCTGAACCCCCTTGGCCTCATACTGCCACCCCAAAAACCTTCCTGCTGCCCAAGGACTGAGCCAGACCCTGAGAAAGCCCCAGGGCAGAGACAGGTCAGGAGGGAGGGTTTGGGGCAGGGGCATCTCCTCAATGCCCACCTCACAGGGACACTGGCAAACATGTCCTGACTTTTAGGGGGCTCTTTGGCTGCCAAGCCCCCAGCAGCTGACAGCAGGCTTGACTTACATCAGCCAAGCACCTAAAATCCATGGCTGCTTTCAGAGTTGAAAGACCATTCCCCCAGGTCCTGGGCACGTGCTGGGTGCCCCTCTCAGCCCTGGCTGCAAACGTTTCCCAGCCCCAGCTGAGGCCCAGCCCTGCTCAGCTGAACCATTTCCCGTCTCTCTGTGGTTTGGTTGTTATTTCCTGCTCTCCGAGCTTGCTCGCAGGCAGCTGCTGCTGCTGCTGAACCCAGCATCTGCTGGGGGCCACCCCCAGGGCCCCTCGCTGCCCCCATCCCTGGGACAGGACCTTCTCTTTGTGCCTCCAGGCTCTGTCGGGTCCTACAGCCCAGCACAGACCCTGCAGGGAACACCAGGGACCCCAAAAACCCGGTGCCCCCACTCCCCACCCAGCTCTGACACAGATGCACAGCCCTCCCCCTTCTCACCTGCTTTTCACCTTCACCCCTGCCTTCCTCACAAACATTTGTCCTCCCCCAACTTCCCTCCCCTACCCCAGCCACCTTCTTTCCGTGGGTTTTTCCAGACTCCCCACAGCCCCTCCAGGGGAAGGTCCCTGCCCAGGGCACGGGGTGGGATGAGATGAGATGAGCCTCAAGGTGCCCCCAACCCAAACCATTCAGGGCTTCTCTGATAAATGCATTTTTACTTCCACTATTTGTTTCTTTGCTCCTCATGCCCCCACACCCCTTTCCCTTCAATTCCACCCACCTATCCCCCCCCGTGGTGGGATGTTTCCCACCCAGCCCCTCTGCTCACAGACCCTCTGGTGCTTCCAGGGAGCCCCGAGCTGCAGCTGCTGCCCTTCAGCCTTCAAACCTCCTTCCTGCTGCAGGGCACGAGGCAGGAGCAGAAATCTCAAAGGGGAAGGGTGTGCTGGGGTGATAAGGGAACCAGAACAAGTGAGAAAGTGCAGGAGGGACTCTTGGAGGCTCCCAGCTGCTGTCAGGGCTCTTCCCAGGAGTGCAGCTGGGGGCTGGAGCCCGAGGCAGCCACCAGCAGCCTCAGGGAGAGGGGGAATGAGGGGACAGGGGCACAGCCTGAGGACTCGCTGCCACGCTGATGCTCCAAAGCTCCACGGGGGCTGGGGGAGCCTCGGGGCTCGCTGGCTCTGAGGGTGCAGCGGGCACGTGTGACAAAGGGACAGCTGTGCCCCTGAGGGGAGCCTGGCACCATAACTGCCACACCTGACTGCCCCAAACCTCTGCTCCCCAAAGCCCTCAGCCACTTGCACAGCCTGGCAGGAGCAGGAGCCAGGGCTGCCCTCCTCTCCAGGCCATGCCAGCACTTTCAGGACAAGCTGAGAACCCTTCTGCCTTCCAGCCTCTCTCGTCCTGGCCCTTGTGGCAACTGAGGGCTCCAAGCAAGGAGGAGTTTGAGGGGAGGAAGGCGACGCTGCCCCATCACAGAGCTTTCCCCCAACAGCCTCCTGCATCCCCTCTCACCTTCCTGCCTGACCCGGGGCAGATGGAGGGAGAGGGAACATCTGGGGCAGCCCCCGACCTCAGCCTGCCTCTGAAGGATCAGGTTCCCTGCAGCCAGGAGGTGCCAGGAGCATTTCCCTGCTCCCCTCTCCAGAGGGGCCAGCAGGGCTGGATCCCAGTGCAGAACCAGCAGGGCTGGATCCCAGTGCACTCCCAGCAGGGCAGCCCCAGCCCGTTCCCAGATCCCAGTGCAGTCCCAGCTGCTCCCAGTGCAGCCCCAGCCCGTTCCCAGATCCCAGTGCAGTCCCAGCCCATTCCCAGTGCAGCCCCAGATGTTCCCAGTGCAGTCCCAGCCCATTCCCAGTGCAGCCCCAGCCTTTCCCAGTGCAGCCCCAGCCTTTCCCAGTGCAGCCCCAGCCTTTCCCAGTGTAGCCCCAGCCCGTTCCCAGTGCAGCCCCAGCCCGTTCCCAGTGCAGCCCCAGCCCGTTCCCAGTGCAGCC
>JAYDZK010000112.1:966842-995043 GCA_034509185.1 Euphonia xanthogaster | reverse complement strand
CGACCAGGAGCGGGGTGAGGGCCGGGGGAGCCGGGCGGCGCGGGGAGCCGAGCTGGTGCGGGGCGGTGCGGGGCCGTGGTGCCGCCCCCAGCGCTGCCCGCACCGGGGCTTGGCCGCCCTCCGCAGCCCGAGGGCGTGAGGGACCCTGCAGTTGTGTCACAGGGATTTAGGTTGGATATTGGGAGATGGTTCTTCCCTTCCCCTGGAAGGCGGTCGGACACTGCCCAGGCTCCCAGGGAACGGTCGCGGCCCCCCAAGGCTGCCCGGGAGCCTTTGGAGAGCGCTCCCGGGGTGGCATTGCTGGGGCTCCGGGGGTGTCCCCAGCCTGCTGGGGCTCCGGGGGCTGCCTCAGGCCCGGGCCGTGCCCCTCACGCCCGGCTGTCCCCGCAGAGAGCAGCGGCGAGGAGGGCAGCACCGTGGTGCGCAAGGAGCGGCGGCGGGACACCCCCAACCCCATGATCCAGAAGGTAAGGGAGCTCCGAGGGAGCACCTGCTCCACCCAGGGCTGCCTGCGGGGGCCTGCCAGGCTCGGCCAGGACAGCGCTGGAGCCTTTCCTTCCCTCCCAGACCCGGCGCTGCACGAGGGAGAGGCCGGACTACGCGCCGAGCAGCAGCGAGGATGAGGATCCTGCCAAGGAGATCGGGGTCACCTACAAATCCACCAGGTCGGCGGTAAGGACAGGCAGCAGGGGGCCTGGGGATCCCACTCCTCACAGACAGAATCTGCCACTCTAAACATGGGATTGGACATTCTTTCTTATTAGTGCACCTCTCTCTCCCCTCTTAATAGCCAAGCAGCTTGTGCTGGGTTTACTCTGGTAGTCCCTCCCTCCATGGGAGGCCATCAAAGGTTGGCCTTTCCCTTTCAGAGGTGGGAGTTAAAACTCCAGGATGCCACTGGACTTGCCCAACACTGCAGAGATTTTTCAGGAGAGGGAGCAGTTGGATCAGGTTTGCTCAACTGTTGGGTTTGTGTTTTCAGTGTTAGACCATCTTTGGCTGCTCCCAAGGGAGGCAGCCTTTGTTTTGCCCAACCTTCTGGAGAGAATGGGAAGGGATGGGAGGAGGTGACAGCTTTGGCACTCTGCAAGCTTTTGGCACCTAAGTTGGATTTGTATCTAATTGAGGCTGGCTGTAATTATTCTCTGGTTTCTGTGCAGCTGTTCTTGAAGATGCAATAAAAGCTAGGAATAGGTATCTGCTCATTCCATTAAAGAGGAATCTAAACCAGATCACTGTGTTGAAACTGAATTTTGGCCATCTCCAGCTGGCTCAGAAGCTCAGTAACATCCTGTGTGTGGGCAGGAGGGTCCCGTGATTGAAGTGCTGGGTGAACTGACACCCACCTGAACTGGGTGACATGGGTGAACTGAGTGGGCTTCCAGCTGAGCTGGGGCTGAGTGTGAAGGAGTAAAATAAGTGTTCCCTGACTGCAGGCTAAAATTTGGGAGCAATGAGGAATTAGCACTCTGGCCTCTGCACACACTAGGCTGGAACCTGTGGTGGATTCTCCCTAGCAAATGCCAAGGGATGAAGCAGATGTGTCCAGTTCTTGCTCTGTGACAACCTCCAGGTAGACAGGAGCTCTGTGTCTTGTCCAGGTGTTCACTCCACTCTTGCCACAAGTTTTCCTTGCTTTTCAGAAACCTGTTGGCCCAGAAGACATGGGAGCCACAGCAGTGTATGAACTGGACACAGAGAAGGAGAAGGATGCCCAGGCTATCTTTGAGCGCAGCCAGAAAATCCAGGAGGTGAGTCAGCCTTGCTCCTCAGGAACTCCTGCTCTGCAGCAGGAGAGCCTGTGCTGTGCTCATCCCCTTCTGCACACCAAGAAGAGTTAGTGTCTCATCTTCCCTACAAGTTTGAGAAGCCAGGAGTGTAACCTTGGCAAATAGGGGAGTTTTGTGGCTTTATTGGTGTCTTGGTGTTAAGGAAGGCAAGGTGGGAAGGAAGACGGGTGTCAGAGTGGTGGCAATTAATTCATGTCATGAAGCTCTCCTTATCCTTAATCATCTCTTCTTGCTTTCCTAGGAGCTGAGAGGAAAGGAAGACGATAAAATTTACCGTGGCATTAACAACTACCAGAAGTATGTGAAGCCCAAGGACACATCAATGGGAAATGCCTCCTCAGGAATGGTGAGGTGGGTTGGGCTGAGCCTCGGGGCCTGTGCCCACAGAGGAGCTCAGGCACCATCCCAAAGGCAGTGTTTAGGGCTGGAACTCTGCTGTCACTGCCAGCTTCTGCCTGACCACTGTGGTGTCTGGTTCTGGCCAGGGCCCTGCCCCAGGGCCGCTTTGTAGCTGGGCTGAGCCTCTTTTCCCCTTTCAGGAAAGGCCCCATCCGTGCTCCAGAGCACCTGCGGGCCACGGTGCGCTGGGACTACCAGCCCGACATCTGCAAGGACTACAAGGAGACGGGGTTCTGCGGCTTCGGGGGTGAGTGCCCCGTGCTGCAGCTGAGCACCAGGCATGCCAAGGCATCCAGTCCAGCTGCGACCCCGTGCTGGGGGTGCTGAGTCACAGACCCTCCTGTGCAGAGCTGCTTATGTAAGGTTGTCATTCGTGCCATCCCTTCTGAAAGCCCAGGGCCTCTAATTAGTGGTTATAGGAGTCCTGGAAGGGAACCCTGGGATGTTCCAGTGACCCACATTCTTACAGGTATTGTGTGCACTGAGACCATGTGAGGGATGGGTTTTCCTGTTCCTTATCCCACTTCTCATGTGCATAACTGCTGGAAGTGTCCCTGTGGCACAGAGAGGATGATACTCACAGCCTGTCAGCACTGAGGGATCCTGTACCTGCTCCAGGAGCTAAGTGCTGCCCTGCAGAAGGAGCAATCAGATTTCTCCTGCTGGGCAAAGCTCAGGCTGCCCTGCAATTAGGTGTCCTGGTAACACTCTGCCCTTGCAGCCTGTCTCTTACTTCCTCTTTGTGCTGCTCAGACAGCTGCAAGTTCCTGCACGACCGCTCGGATTACAAGCACGGCTGGCAGATCGAACGGGAGCTGGACGAGGGCCGCTACGGCGTCAACGGTACGGCCCCCCTGCCCTCAGGCAACCACTGACCCTGCTGAGAGCTGCTGCTTTCACATAACCCCTGGCTCTCTGGGAAGGAGAGCACTGCTGTGTGGGTCCCAGCAGCGAGCTGTGTGGAGCTGGGAGATGGGACTGTCTGTCCCCCTGATGCCCAGGAGGTGGGGTGTCATTTGTCACTCAATGTCCGGAGCTGTGGGCCAGGGCTCATGAGTGCTGCTGTGCAAATGGGGGCTATTCTCTGCTCACTTGGAGCCAGAACTTGGTGGCAGCTGGTTTGGAAGTCTAAAAAACAGGAGGGTACTGGAGGATGTTTCTCTTTATAGCAGTGAGTGGGTGAAGCAGAAAAGAATTTTCTCCTGAGATGAGCAACAGGCTTGCTGGCTCATTAGCCCTAATTATAGCACAGTCCCACACGTGTTACTGACATCAGCAACACCCAGATGCCAGTGCTCCATTGTTTCCAGCAGAGTTTGAATCCCACCTGCTGTTCTCTCCCCTTATTTATTATTTTGTGCCCCACACGTTGGCTGGGCTGGCTTCTTCTCTCACTCCACTCTGGTTCACTTTCTCTTCTGCAGATGACGAAAACTACGAGGTGAGCAGTGATGAGGAGGACATGCCTTTCAAATGCTTCATCTGCAGAGGTTCCTTCAAGAACCCCGTGGTCACCAAGTAAGTGGTTGTTTGGCACGAGCAGCCACGTGTGCTGTCCATGCAGCTCAGGAGTCATTCATTCACTGTTGAGGCAAAGACAAACCCAGCCCACGGGCTGGAGGTGGAATGTGCTTGTTGTCTGCCCTGCTTTTCTGGTGGGTGGGGGAATCCTGTGCAAGCCAGGGAGTCTCATAGCTGCATCTGGAGCATCCCCTTGGAAGGGATCTCAAGCACTTACTCAAGCACTTTTTAGATTTCCACAAATGCTGCCTCATTGCTTCATCTTTCCCTCTTAACCTTGAGATTTTGTTTTCATGCCATCATTCCTCCTGGACACTGAATGGCAGCTGCACTGCTTGAGCAGAGAAATGTCAGCATGGGGAAGCCAGGAGCTTGGTGAGGATGAGGAGGAGGCTGAGGGCAGCCCTTCCTCACTCTGAACACTATCCTGTGTCTGGAAGAGCTCACTGGTGGCTCTGTGCTGTGGCTGCACATCAGTGAAGCAGCACTGAAACACCTTCCATGAGGACAGGGATGCCTTCAGCTCACTTTTGCCTCCCTTGGGGACCGTGGAGAGAGTTGTCAGGCAGTGGAAGGGGCTGCCCAGGGAGCTGGTGGAGTCCCCGTCCCTGGGGAACAAGGAACAGCTGGACATGACACTCGGTGCTCTGGTTTGGGTGACAAGGTGGTGTTTGGGCAAAGGCTGGACTCGATGGTGGAGCTCATTCTCAACCTTGATGTTCCTGTGACCAGCAGTCAGCAGTTTCTGACTCTAGGACACTGACTGTGTCTGGGGACTTGCAGTGACCTCTGTCTCCGTCCAGGTGTCGGCACTACTTCTGTGAGAGCTGTGCCCTGCAGCACTACCGCAAATCCCAGCGCTGCTACGTCTGTGACAAGCAAACCAACGGGGTCTTCAACCCTGCAAAAGGTAACAGCACCTGGGGAGAGGGGCTTCTGGGGGAGCACCTGAGCAGCAAAGGCACCAGCTCCTGCTGCAGCTTCCTGCTGCTGGGCCTGGCCCTGAGCTGCAGTTCACAGCTCTTGGCTGCCAGCAGAGAGCAGTTAGTGTCAGGAAATACTGAATCACAGAAGATGCAATTTGAGCATCTGTGCTTGCCCAGGTGGGGAACCTGGGGAGCAACTGGAGAGCAGAGGCAGCAGCTTGTGTGGGCAGTAATGCATTGAGGGAACGACTGTAACAGCTCCTGCCTGGACTCTGCCAACAGGGGGGCTCCAAGCTGAGCCTCTGGAGGAAAGGGATTTTTGGTAGCTGCCCTGGTCCTGGGTGTTCACAGCACCTGGACCCCTGGCTCTGGGGCAGCCCCTGCACCTGGAGCCTCATCGTGCCTGTTCTCTTTTTCAGAGCTCATGGCAAAACTGGAAAAACACAAAGGGGAGGAAGAAGAGGAGCAACAGTCAGACCAAGAAGGGGATCCACAGTAGCAGAACACATTTTGTACATAACTGAATAAAGTTTTTGTAGGAGAAAAAAAAGCTACCAGCTGTAGCCAGGGGTTCTGTATCCAACCAGCAGCTACTGCACCGTGTCCACCTGTGCTGGACTCTGTCTTTGCTGCCCTGTGGGGGCACAGGGCAGGACAGGTAAGGCTCAGGGGCTGAGTGAGCCATCTGCTACCCCAGAACCCCTGAGTGCAGCCAGGGAAGGAGGATGAATGTTCAGTGACTTTGTAATTGCTGCTTCTCTCCACGGTGCTGCTGTTTCACTCCTAACCCTGCACAGATCCTGCTGCTGTGCAAGCAGGCAACAAAGTTAATTTAAACCCCTAATCTCTGAGCAAACTGAAGGCAGGGGCAGGGATGAGAAATATGAGCTTGCATTAAGTTCATCCTTCACCCTAAAAATGCTAATTCAGGGAAAGCAGGCTGGAGCACTGCAGTTACTGGGCATTTATTCCTTCCTGTCTTGGTTCCTAGAACTCAGGGACAAAACTTCAGTGGGCTACACACCTTTTGAATCAGCCCTATTTCTAAGACTTCCTAACAAGCCAGGAAATCAATATCCTCTTACAGTAAGATTAAATCAGGAGCCAAACCTGATCATAGGGAGGAAGCAGAACTGGGCCTGGCCTTAACAAACACTCCTGCAACTGGGAGAATTTTACTGAAACTTTCAGAAAAGAGCAAGTGCAGGCGTGTGCAGCTTGTTGCTTTAGTTGAAGTATGTTTCTGAAGCATGAAGGCAGCTGCCATAAACTGGTGAGCTGTATGAAACTAAGGTAAAAGCAAGCATGCACTGCCAGTCTGTCACCCTCTGTGATTCACTTCATCATCCTGCACAAACAGCAGACTTAAAAAACAACTTCAGAAATATTTTATTTGTTTTGGAAAAAAAACTAGAGTAACAAACTTTATCTGGGTTCAAGTACAATTTATAAACACAAGAAGGACCTGTTGCCACCAGCACCACTACTCCCATCAACTGCACCTATACAAGGATTCTCAGTGCTTCAGTAAAGAGCAGATGACCTTCAGCACCATGGTCCTTGGAAAAAAAGTCAAACTAAAAGCCTTAAATACACCTCCAAACAAACCAAACACCACGGAATGGGGGAGAGCTGCCACAGCTGCAGGGCAGAGTCACACAGCCATGAATCACAGGGAGCCACGTGAGCAGCTTTTACCCGTCAGTGAGGGAAGGCAGAACAGCAATGGTAGTGGAAAAGTTAAAGTTCAATTCTGTACAGGAGTTGTGAGCAGGAGGATCAGCATGAAAATCAATTTACTTTTCCTCTGTGCCAGGGTAAGTCACTGAGAACAGGCAGGTAAGAGTATTTCGTGCTGTGAAACTTGGAAGTTCAACTGGAAGGGGATAAAAAAGCTGGTACATTGCCCAGGCACCCACACTGCTCTGGTGACCCAGGAAGCTGGAGGGACCTGTCTGACCTGGAGTTCAGAGTGCTCAGCATCGAGGGACAAGTCTTCAAAAGCCCTCTCCAGATTGGAAGGATCCAGTGCTGCAGAGGAATGCCCAGTGCAGCAGGAGTGCCTGGAATGGCATCAGCTTGTCTGTGATCTCCTGTTTTCCATCACAAAGCAGTAACTAAGACTATAATCCCCTCTTTCCCCCCCTTAAAACTTGCCCTGTGACAACACTGTTACAGGAACGTGACTAGTTCTAAGAGAATGCCCAAAACTAAAAGCTGCCCACCTCCCCTCAACTCTAAGGCACCCTTAAATGAGAAAGAACCAAAGAGGGCAGGGACATGCAGCCTCAACTGTGAGGAAGCCAGTGATTTTTAGAAACACATAAATAGAGACCATAACTACACAGACTCACTCAACACCCTCGAGCACTCTACCAGAGCTCAGCTGGAAGAATGGGGCCTCTGGGCACTGCACCTTCTGGAATACTCCACAGCTCCTTGGGTTGATCCTTTTCCAGCTCAGGTGTGTCCGTTTGTATCCTGGCTACTTCTTAAGTAAACAGGCAGTTGAAGTTCCTTCCCAAGGACCTGTAAACTCTTCTGTGTGTAACATTCATCAGCTTTATGAACAGGACCAATAAATTACAATGTCCAGAAAGCTCCTCCTCAGCGTAGTCCCTATTTTTCTAGAATTCCCAGTCATCCACATCCAGCTGCTCCAGATTTGATACCAACCCAAAAATGCCACTGGGATCCTGGGGCAGCATCCCTTCCAAATTGGTGATGGGGGTGACAGGGCGCAGGAGTTCAGGGAGTGCTTCGGAAGCACGGCGCTTGATCTGCACAGGAAGGACAGAATGAGCCACGGGGCTGCTCAGGTGCTGCTGCACACCCAGCTCTGCAGGCAGAAACAACAGGCAGGAAACGCACGGGGCACCCTTTGGACTCCTTCAGGAGCAGGTTAGAACTGCCTCGCCCCAGAACTCAGCAGCCTGTGGGGGAAGAGCTGTTGTGGCTCCCAAAACAGGCAGATTTAGAACCTCTCTTAGATAAGAGATGCTTCCAGAGCAGTTTAAGCACCTCCCCAGATGTGACGATCACCACACTGCACTACCAATAGTCAATAAACTGACTTAATCTTCCCGATCACAGGAAATTCAGCAACTCAACATCCCCACCCTCTCAGCAAGACAAAGCAAAGCATTTACCTGTAGCTAAATTAGTTCCTTACCTGCTTAAAAAAGGGGTGACTGAGCAGAGTGCCTGCGCTTGGCCTGTGGAAGGGAGGTAGAATGAGGGAAGCACACAAGAACGGAGTCAGTGCTTGAAGTCAGGTAGTGGGAATAAGAAAAGACCAGGGTCCTTCCTGCCTCTCCCATTTCTCAGCTGTTGGATAGCTCCCTATTTTCAGCAGTAGCACTGCTTATTAAGCATTTACAATCATGTAATGTTTTATGCAAGGAGTTCAACCTCCTTCTTCTAACCTTTAAGTTACATACTTGCAGTGGGGCAGCCCTGGAAAGTCTGTCATGGCTACAAGTTGCCCTCACAACAAAGAAAAATGCAGCTTTGATCACTTCCCATCATTGCTCTCTGCTGGCTGAAGAGCAGCCATTTGCAGTGATGGGAACTGAGTAAACACGGTCCCACAGGGCCAGAAACACAAGTTGTTTATTTTCCTGATGTGCAGCACCACTCATCCTCCAAGGAAGGCTGCAAAGGAATTCCTCAGGCTCTCATACAGGAAGTGCTCAAAGTGTTAATGCTGCTTATTCTACACACTGGGACTGCTCCTCAACAGATGGGGCACATCCTCACTCCACTACACTTCTGGAAAGAAAACTGTAAACACTATCTAACTCCCACAGTTTAACCAGAATAATATAGAACAGCAGAATAAAAATAGAATAGCACAGGTGGGGAGAGCACCTTTCACCTGGCTTTACCTGAAGTCGGGGTTCCTCTGGAGGCACTGCTCCACGAAGTTATGGAAGTAGGTGGAGAAGGTGCGGAGGTAGGGGTGCAGGGCTGGCTCCCCGTTGGCCGCGCGCGCGTTGCTGACGGCCGTGCTCTCCCCCATGCCGTAGTTTGCGCTGGAGCGGGACGTCTTCATGGTCAGCTCGTCAGCAGGAATCGTGGTGGTGTCCAGCAGGCAGGGAACAGTTCCATTCAGCTTTTCCAAGAGCATCTGCAAGAGCAGGGGCACGAGCAACAGCACAGTTAAGGTTTCCCATTCGTGCGGGCAGGACACCTTTCTGTGCTCACACCCCAGAGCAGGAAAGCAGTTCCAGGTGCCAGGATGCAGGATGAGAAAGGAGCTTGCACACCTTACCTGAGTAGAAGGCATGTCTTTAAATGGGACGTGTCCATTTGCCAGCTCACAGGCTGTTATCCCCACGCTGTAAATGTCAGATTTTGCATCGTAACCCTGCAGATTCTACACGAAAAAGAAAAGAAAAATTAGCTTCAGGGTGATTGAATGGGCAATACCCATCATTTCAACTGCAAGTCAACAAACCCAGATGATTAGAACAGGAACAGCACAAGCCACAGGTACACTGGTTTATAGTGGTGAGGGTTTTTTTGGTTTGTTAAAACACACAGTTCAGGGCAACATTTATGTAACTGAAATCAGCCAGCCTGTAGGGATGGCATCTGCCCTGGGTAACTTGCATCTGATGTAACACTTTGTTAATGAGACAACCTGTAGAGGTGCCTACAATTAAACTGTTGAGTCAACTAAATCAAATTCTACCCACTTGCCCATTCACCCCAGATCTGTTTCCTTTAGCCTCTCCACTTCTTTTCCATGCATTCACGTACCCTTCCTCTTGCTAGGGGTCATTGGTTTTGAGATAAAAAGAAGAGAAAAAAGGGCTAGAGCTCATCACAAGAAAGCAACTCTGCAGTCTCTCTCATGTCTCCCACCCTACACCCCTTCAACTTGCCCTAAGAGCTCACAAAATTATACAGATACAACACATCATTAAACATAAGCAGTTCCTTTTAAACACACCTGCTGCAAAACCTCAGGACTGAGCCAAGGCAGCACTTTGATGCTGTATTTGGGGAAGTCATGAACAACTTTGAGTCGCTGCCCATGGTTGATCATGCTCAGGTTACTCCGCAGGCCAGAGAGGTACACCTTCCCATCCACAGAGATCAGGATATGGCTGGCTTTAACACTCCTGGGGAAAAAAGGAACAAAACAGTCAGGTTCCCTGGCCCTCAGTAAAAAACTCAATGCACAGGACAATACCTGATCAGCTTCCTACCAGGAGGCTGAGACTCCCAACAACCATCTTTGGATGCTGGGCAAAATCATTTAACAGGATTCTATTCATCACCTTTGCAAGTTCACAAAGAATGTTTCTGTGGTGAGGAGAAATGCAGGACTAAATGTTATGGATTGTGATTTTAGATACACAGTGGTCCTTGGGATAAGTTTGCCCCACAACACTTTTGTGCAGCTTAGTAAGATCAGTGATGTCACTTCCCATGAGTATCAAACCAATTTGCTCTAACAGCAAAGTAATACAAAACTTAATGTTGTTCTGTGTTTCCTGATTCATCCTCTGCTCTACTCTGAGTATTATTTCCAAGAACTCCCACCAGAAGGAAAATGACCAATGTATTTTTCAATACCTATGTACATAGCCCATATGGTGGATGTAGTCAAGTGCTTTCAAGACACCTTGGAGAATGTAAGCAATGGCCAGTTCAGTCATCCCATCCGTAAAATGGGTACAGATCAAATCTTTTGCAGAACCTAGAAACAAACAAAACACCACCTGTCAGAACAAAAGCCCCAAGGACACTTCAGCTCTTCAATTTCATTTCACAGAACATGAGGGTCAGAAAAAGGTACCCCCTCTCCACTCACCATAGGCCATGAAAGAAGTCACTACCCACAGCTCATTGTCAGCTATGAAAGTTGCTTTGTATGGCACGATGTTAGGGTGGTTGAAGAGTTTGGAAACATGAAGTTCCCCCTAAAATAAAAGACATTTTTATTAAATTTAGTAAATGCAGAAAGATGAGTGCAGTATTTACAGTCATTGCTCTTGCTGTCTGTCCTCTTCTAAGCTTGCATGATGAGTGGTATTACCTGCAAGAATGTGACCATTTCATTCGTGCAGGCCTCCAAGTTCACTCTTCTGACTGTGACATACTCTCCTGTGGGTTTATACCTGGCCAGGTTCACAACCATCAAGTCTTCAAAGCCTCTGCCTGAAAGAGAAAGCATGAAAGCTTCAGTAATGCTTTTGGAAGCACTGAGAGAACTCCTCCGGCCCCTGACCCTTCAATAATCTTTACCCTCACTCACTGAAACTGCTTTGACCTTGTAAAAAAGAGTAATTGTTCCATCAGATACCACCTTCCTTGGCATGTATCCCACTGAGAGGAATCCTCCTAACCAGTAGAATTATCCTGTCCTTCCAATTCAGGACTGAGGCAAGAACAGTGATTAGGAGCACCAAGGAGAGGTCTCAGGCTGCTTCTGCTGACTGTACTGCACCCCCAGCATCACTGACCCACTACATGTCCCTCTCAGGTGAAAACCCTTAGGACTGGCATCTCATTTTTTATTCAAATGATTTTAAAATCAAAGATGCAGACATCCAACATCAAAAATAAGCAATCAATCAAGAAAAGGAAGGACAAGTCTGCAGAAATTATTTTCTTTACAAGGCAGACTCTGATCCCTCAGCCCTCCAGAATTACCTATGATAGTGAGCAACTCATAGCAGCTGCTGTCTGGCAGGAAGTTGCTCATGGTGTCCCTTTTAGGGGAAGAGGCTAGCGACTCGGAGCTCGCCTCATTTGTCTGAGGAGAAAAAATAAAGTCAGGTCAAAGGAAATACAGATCACCTGCTGGAAAAATCATCTGCCCCACATTATCATACACTTCAAAATAACAGGAATACAGACGAATATTTAGTTGCTGTCAAAATAATTTTAAATAGTCATTTATCAATTGAAACTCAGGAGATGCCTCATTTCAGAAGATCCAGACATCTGTGTTACAAAACACGAGTAAATTTTTAATCAATGTAAGCGAGAATTTATTCAGGAATATTTTGATAAAGCCAATTATTATTCCCCAGAACAGCCTAAACTCTGCTTTACAGTAACTGCCTTTCTCTTATAATCACAAACTTCTGTGCCACCATCCTGTTGGCTGAGCCAGAGCCAAAGGGAAGCTGTTCTTAGCCCTTCCCTGCACCATAACAGTTGGTGTTCCTGGTGGATGCTGCAGGTTTCCAGCTGCTCACCTGGGATAAGCCCAGCACAGCTGAAGCTGCTTAGCTGAATGGTACAAGTGATGAAGGAAACCAGACACACATGAAAAGAGAAGCTCCAAATGAAAGCAAAAACTGCAAAGCATAAGTGCTTCTGAATAAAAAAAAAAAGGGAAAAAAGCACCCCCAGACCACACAGGGAAGCAGCATTCCCAAGCCTGTCAGCTTTCCCTCTCTCCATCTCACATAAAGCTTTCTGCCTTATTTGCATACACTGAAACCTTCCCCTGAAGGATTTTGCAGATGATAAACTTCATTGTTCTTGCAAGTTCTTTTACACCTTCCAACTCCTTCAAATGTCCAAAGTCACAAGGAGAGGGATTTAAAGGGGATTAAAATTTATGTGGTATCTAAAACTGTCTTTAGTTATCTCTAATTTCCAGCACATTAACTCCTCCTGGCATTTGGAACACCAGCTCAATTTTTCCACCTCATTCTTCATCAACTGCAAATGCCCTTTATCAGACCTTTCCCATGGTACATGAAGCAGAAAAAGTTTGTGCCTTTTCCTACCATGGCAGCAGACTCTGTTCTTCATTTCCATCACTGAAAGATGGAAACAACACAGTGACAGCTGAAAAACAAGGAACTTGCTGTTCTACCCTCAGCCCAGGGTAAATGCAGTGCAAAGAGCACAGACAGGAGTGTGCTGTGAGTTACCTCTGGCTGCTAGGTGTACTTTGGGAGTAAATTAGAGCCACACTTCCCAAGTTCCACCTTTTCAACTGGTTTGAAGAGCACGCTGCCTACCTTTAAAATAGGTGCACTTTCCATTAAGGGAAAAGGCAAAAATTAAGATTTGTGGTGCTTTTGGTATAATTTCAGCACAAACAACTCAGTCCCATCTCAGCACAGCTAAAGCCCCTGGGAGCAGTATTCCCAGATCCTTTTCTTTAATGAACACGACAGTGCTCTTTCTTGGCTCAGAACAGGCAGCAACTTCCCACTCAGGATTTCAAACTTCTGCTGAAGAAGCCTGTCCATTCTGATCTCAGCTTTATCATTCATTACTTCTTTCAGCAATTTCACACAGTCCTGTCAACAGCAAGATTGCCAGGAGAGACACACAGGCAGATGGAAACCTCTGAAGCACAAAGGCACCACCAAGGAGATGGAAGCAGGGGGCTGGGAAGCAGTCATGGAGCAGTGACAGCTGGTGAGACACTGAGCAACATGTAAGTGGTTTGCTTTATTAAAGTCCACTCCAAGGACAGCATAAGCCAACAAAACAGATGCAAAGAATTAAATAAATTTAATCTTATTAATGGTGTAGGCTGTGCAGTAATGGAAAAACACTGTGAATTCCCTATTGAAAAGCCTTCCAGTTTGAGGTCTTCACTCACCTCTCCTCATGTTAGCAGTGACCAATAACAGAGTTAATGCACAAGGAGCTCAACCAGAGATTGATCAACATCATACAACAGTTTAAAAAAAGAAAGTTAAACTGAAATGTCATTTATGAGGTACTGCAAAAAAGCTCCTCAGTGGTTTCACACAGGACAATTTTTGGTGTATGGTCAAAAGCAGCTGCAAAATGAAGTCCCATATGACCAGTTTTATGGCATGACATTCATTTAGAGCTGGCTTTTGGCTTGGGAGTCCAGTTTAATTTGAGATAGATTTAAAGGAAATTAATCTTTGAAAGGCAACTACCAGTATAAATGCCATAACACAATCACTTATGTGATGCTTGCAAGGATCTGCATTTGCCAAATGACATTCATCTGAGACAGGAAGAGAGAATATCAGTTTTGTTCTTCTGTCTTCCCCTCCATCTCCTCACTCCCTCCCTCACTTCAGCATAAGCAACAAAAGTTTTCCTCCCACCCCCCTCCCCAAATTATGTGCCTTTCTCTCCAGCCCTGGTGGAAAAAAAAGGCTTTTATTTAGACATAAAAAGATCAAAATGAGAATCAGCGTGTGTCTAAATCCCAAGAAAACCCTTGGAAAAAAACAAAACAGATGCTAATCTCAATTTGCTTCCAGCCAAGCATGCCTGACACTCGGCAATTTTAAAAAAGGTGTGAATTTACTCCATTTTATATAAAACATTCCATATACATCTCCTATTTTGAGCTTTGTTTGTGCCAGTAAATTACAGACACTGGCACAAAAATCAATTATAAGCAGCTTGAAGTGACTCAGTTATGATCAAGTCACACTTAATTCGTTTTTGTAATTAGCTTAAACTAGAGCAACACCTGCACACCCGTGGTGTGGGCAGGTGAGGAATCATTTAGATTAAGATACTCTGTTGTTAATTGTGATATTTTATGTGTTACATGCTCATTATGAAGCAGACAGTGAGCACTCAGGGCCTGCAGAACAAACACTTTTCAGAAGTTCCATAAAACTAAACTCTTCCTTCCTTCTCTGAAGGATCAGAACTAAATCCCCTCAAAAAAAGACCCTTGAGGGGCTGGGGGGAGGAGAATGACAAATAAATAGAAATCCAAGAGATTAAGTTTAAATTTTTGAGTTATCACACAGAGTTTGAAAACCACACACCAAAATCTCCACTCCAGGGTGAAACCTGTTTCCACACTTGTAGAGCTAAATATAGAGATGAGATATATAACTAAGATAAAAAGAAAAATCAAACTTCCACAAGGAATAATCTCCATGCAATGAACCACAGCACCACAGCCTGCACAAGTCACTTACTTTTCTCCGAGAGTCACCCGGAGGCTGCTCTGGAGTAAAGAAATTAATTGTTCACCATGTTGTGTTCAACAGATACCCATTCAAATATAGTTGGAAAATGAAGTAAATAACCCTGGATGACCCTTTTGGGTATCAAATACAGATGATTTCTCTGATTTATAGAAAGACATTTAATTTGCACACAAAATTGCAGCACTAGTCATACTGCAGCACATGTACAGGATCAAAGAGATTCACAGTGTTACTGTTTGTGTATTTGACATATATTAGGTGACCATTTTTTTTTACTGTAACTCTAAGTATTAACCTTCTGTCATGTCCCTTATTGCAGGGGGATAGGACTGGGTGATCTTTAAAGGTCCCTTCCAACCTGAACAATTCTACGATTGTAAACACATTCAAAGATGAAGAAACTACTTAATATTATTTAAAGTAATAAAAATTCCTTCACTCCACCTGGAAGCTCAAAATCTAGACATATTTCCTATGCTCTGTTTGTTTTCCATGCCATTGATCAGGAATTCTGCATCCTAGTGGGCAACTTTGTTTGTTATGCTGAAGCAGAGCAAAAACCTATCAGCTCTTGCTCCTGGGGAGCCATCAGCAGCTTCAAAATCCATTTTTACTCAAAAAATGATAATTAACCTTCCCAAACCCCAAATCCATCTTTTGCATACAAAAAAAAAATGTGGTTATGCTAAGCAATATAGAATTATCTTAGAACTGTTACCAACATGGAAATGATTTCCAAATAACTTGCTACATCTTGGACACTTCCACGTTAAATTTCTGGGCTTAGACAGTTCGAATATGTGAATTTACAATGAGATTTAATCATCTCTTTTAGTGATAAAATGCATCTTTACTACCAAATTACCAAGCCTTACAGCTAAAATAAAACATTTCTAGCAACATCATTTAACAAGAGGAAAACTCACCTCCGAACAGCTCGAACTCTCTTAACCCCTCAACAATGAACTTCTCAGACACCCACCGCTGAAAGGAATAAAAATTCTCCACATAATCAGTTATTCCATCTAGAGAAAAGTTTCTTTTTCCCTTCCCCACAAGAAAAAAAAAAAAAAAAACAAAAAAAAACCCAACAAATTTCAATGAATTTACTGTGGTGTGAAACTGATTGCTGTATCACCAGTGACATCCTTATTTTGGACAAGGAAATTCCCTTTTTGGGCCAATGACATGCACGCAGCAACCACAGAGGTGCTGCTGTTATTCCCAATCAACATGCACTTGCAATAAAGTTAATAAAATTTAATTCATTCAAACAAGTTTTTATACGTGCACATACAGCAAAAATAATCAGTATGCAACAACCCCCTCATACAGCCAAATAAAAGTTGGCTTTTTAGGTGTAAGAGGTTTAAAAAAATGCTTTCACTATTTACAAAGAGGTGGTATCTCTGAGAATTCAATATTTTGGTTATATCATCAATCACAAACACTCCCATGGCAGAATTTGCTACTTAGTAAAACAGTTTAATAAACAGCTGATGTTGTTCAGTGCACGAGAAGCCGGTCCTAGAAAGCACCAATGAGTCTTGAGGTGATGATGACTCAAAACTTGTATGCAAGAATGCCATTTGAATGCATCAGAAGTTGTTCTGCTGCTGGAAATTTCCTCTTTTTCTGCTGAAAAGCAGAATCAAACAAAGCTGCTGTGTTTAGCTTTGCAAGCAAAGTGAAGGAAAAAAAAGACCCATAAACTGTGACACAGGTGACAAGGCTACTTCTTAAAGAACGACTGAAAATAAGCAGCTTTATGGCCCTTTTTCTTCACTGCAAAGCCCATTAGAGCCCCTCTGCACCGCACCCCAAGGAGATACAGGTGATGTGCCAGCAATAAAGGCTTTAGTGCAGGGTCTTCAACCAGCGCCGGTTGCACACCGAGCCATGTCCCGTCATCAACCCTAAAATCAGCTTTCCTGCGTCCTTATGGTGCTCTCCAGGCCCGGCCGCTCTGCACAAGCGCAAGACTCGTTCTACCGCGACACGAGGGAAGCTGGAAGGTCTTCAACACTCACCCTAATGCGCTCGGGTTTACTTACAAGGAAAGACATGGATCCGCCGCTGTGGGACACGCGCAGCAGAAAGGGCGGCACACCTGCGGGCACAGCGGCGCGTCACCCCCAGCGAGCACCGAGCCGCCCTCACCCCCGAGGCCCTCACACACCGGCAGCCCCGGAGGGCCCCGGGAGAGCGGTAACCCCGGTAAGCACCACCCGGTAACCCCACAAAGCGCCGACACCCCCGAACTCCGCCCTGGGCCCGGCAGCCGCAGGAGAGCGGTAACTCCGGCAAGAGCTGCCCGGAGCCCCCCAGAGCGGCGACACCCCCGGGGACCCTCACCCGCGCGGGGCCCTCCCGCACACCGTACTCCGTCCCCGGGCCCCTCACCCGCGCGGGGCGCTCCCGCACGGCCCCGCTCCGCTCCGGGGCCCTCCCGCACGGCCCCGCTCCGTCCCGAGCCCCTCACGGACCCCTCAGGCTGCGGCCGCCGCTCACCGGCGAGAGACGCTGCGCGTGACGTCACTGCGCCGACGCAGTGACGCGCGGGCGTGCTCGCGTGACGTCACGGGCGGAGCTCCCGCGAACGGCGGGGAAGGAGCCGGCGCCATGTTGGGTCCCTCAGTGGGTCCTGAGCCTTGGCCGCATCCAGCCGCGCAGCGCTGCGGGCAGGAGAGAGAGCCGCTGGGGCGATGGCTGACAGGCAGCTGAACGCGAGCCCAGGCGGGCAGCAAGGCCAATGGCACCTGGCTTGTCAAAACGTGTGGTCAGCAGGGATTGACCCCCTGTGCCAGGCACTGGTGGGGCCACACCTCAAGTGCTGGGTCCAGTTCTGGTCCCCTCACTTTAAAAGGATACTGAGGGGCTGGAGAGTGTCCAGGGAAGGGAACGGAGCTGGAAAGGCTCTGGAGCCCCGGGAGCAGCTGAGGGAGCTGGAAAGGGGCTCAGCCCAGAGAAAAGGAGGCTCAGGGGGGCCCTCGTGGCTTTGCACAGCTCCTGCCAGGAGGGGACAGCCGGGGGGGTCGGGCTCTGCTCCCAGGGAACAGGGACAGGAGAGGGAACGGCCTCAGGCTGGGCCAGGGGAGGCTCAGGGTGGACATCAGGAGGAATTTCTTCACAGAATGGGTTCGTAAACATTGGAACGAGCTGCCCAGGGAGCTGGTGGAGTCCCCATCCCTGGAGGTGTCCAAGGAACAACTCGTGGCACTCAATGCTCTGGGGCTGGGTGACAAGGTGGGGATCAGGCACAGGTTGGACCATCTGGGAGGTCTTCTCCAAACTAATCAATCCTGTGACCCTGTGGGTCCCTCAGAGAGTGGCCAAGGCTGTGCCCACATGCCATACAAACCCCAGGGGCAAATCCTCCACGTGGGCCCAGCCCAGCCTGCCCAAGGGGGACACAGCTCCTGCAGCCCTCCCCAGCAGGACCCAGCTCCTCCTGCTGCTTACAACCCACACCAAAACTCACCAGCACCAAGGAGGCTTTCAGAGTCTACTAAATGAAAGGAACACTGAGACAAGCCAAGTAAAGCAGGAGTGTTTCAATTATATTTTACTCTTCATTAGATTGTTCATTTGAATGTTTGTATTACAAAATTAGCTGCCATGGCCCACAACTGGATGGGACTTCAGGAAAGCTGTCCACTTACTCAAAAGAGCACAAACTAGTATTTCCTTTCAAAGAACTCTGTGAAACAATAACATATTAATCTTTAAAGCTAAATAGTGCTAAAATTTCACATAATCTACATTAGTTTTGGTTTTAAATAATTTTACCAACCATTATAAAATTAATGTATTTGCATGTATCAGGTTACAGACATTTGCATTTCAATCAGGGTGAAGTATCCCATGCTGGAACAAGGAGTTTAAGCAATTGCTGTTTCAACAGCAGCTAATTCTTTATTGCCTCAGAACCAAGTTTCCATGAAGTATTGAACAAGAAAATGCAGGACATTGTTTCCCCACAAAACTGTTAAAAGTCTGTTACAAGCAACAATAAAATGCCTTCTGCACAGGAAGCATTTATAAAATGCAGAGCTCTCCCAGCGAAGTGCTTGCACAGGGCATTCACTTCATTCTTCCCATTTAGATTCAAAACCCTGAAGAGATCACTGACCAGATGAAGAGGACCAATATCCTCTGAAACGTTTCACTGGCTTGGGGAGATCAGGAATTGCAGGTACTCCACTAGATCTGGCTCCTGGCTGAAGTGAGCTGGGCAGCAGCTGCTGAGATCAGGAGAGAAGGGGTTGAGGCAAACTTGAACTTTTAAAAATACTGAAGGAAAGCTGGCTGAACTGCTAACTCACCATGCACTCACTCCTGAAGGAACACTGTGCTGACATCACAGATTCCACACTGTGTTAAGTTTGCACCATCCAAACACACAAGTAGGAAACTGTCCCTGTATTCCAGTCCCTTGGTTCTAACCATCTCTATGTTTTACACACAAGCCAACCATGCCCACAGGTGACCTAATACTGCTTCAGGCCTTTGTTTTTTTAAAAAAAAAAGAAGATAAAAAAATCTTCTATTAGAACTTCTATTCTACTGGGCTTAAATCCCTGAAGAATCCATACTGTGTATGGAAGGCTCTAAGTGTTGTGCCTTGATGCAAATAAATGCACACAGTAAATGTTTACTGTGCAGTTTGCCTCCCCCTAAGTTTTTCCCCTTTCCCCCTTTCCCTCACAATAAGTAAAACCAAAGTTTAAAACCAAAGCATGAATATGTTACCAGCACACATGGACAGGTTTACAATCTTCTGTTTTTAAAGAACAAATGACAAAAAGCATTCAAGAATATTGCAATTTTTTTTTTTTAACAGACAAGTAGCAAAACTTTGTACCACCTGGAACAGAACTGCCAGGACAAAGCTCTCCACACATTTTGCTGTAATACTTAAATAAGTAACACCAATGCAAGAACTTCTCTCTTAATGGTTACTAGTGTTCAAGGAATCAGAGGATTATGGAGTTATGTAGGTCTTTGTACCCTGTGAATTACAGTTCCACAGGTGGCACCGAGACACTTCTCACAGCACAGTCACATGGCTTTCACTTTGATTTGCTTCATCTTCATCTGCTTCTTCTCAAGCTTCTTCTGCTCACGCCGCAGAGCAGCTTCCTGTAGGCAAGGACAGGGATCTGAATCAACACAGGTGATCTCTTCAAGGACCAAGCAGATCCTTTCAGAACCAAACAACAAAGCCCTCCAGCACCGGCTTCACAGCTCACCGGGAGCCTTCTTGTTTCAGAAAGGAGCAGCAAACAGAAATCAAAGTTGCCACTGCTGCTATCCCTCCAGGCAGCCCTGGAGATCTCCCAGGAGGGATGTGCCAGCAGCCTGTACCGAGGTGAACGTGCCCTCACCTCCAGCCGACGCTGCTTCTCGGGATCCTCTTCGTTCATGATTCGCTCCTTCTCCGCCCGTTTCTTCTCCTCCCGGCGGGACTGGGCAGCCTCCTGTCTCTGCACGTGAGTCAGCTTGAGGAAGTTCTCTTCCACCCGAGCCCTGTTCTTGTCAGCTTTTTGTTTACCCTTTGCACAGAGAAAAGCAAACACAGTTTGCACTGACTTCCCCACAAGCAGGATGCAGGATCTCTACCAGTCATACAGAAACAGAAGGATCCAGTGGATCCATAAGGGCTCACTGGCAATGGTTCCAATTTCACACAATGTCAGAAGACAGAAAACCAGGCACTACTTACTTCTCTGTTCAGCCTGAACTTCTTTGCTTTGTCAATGGAGTAGATAACCATGCTCATCAGAGGCAGCAAAGACTCCATGTCCTTTGGGGAAGTGTTGCCTGAACCAGGCACTGAAATAAAGAGTTTCTTGTTCATTCACACAGACTGGCAGTACTCATCTGCTTGCTCTGATGCTCTTCCCTTATGGCTCACACTGTTCATGAAATAAAGATGCTCTTATCCTGCTCTTTAGGAAGCTTCATTTAGAGCTATAGGCTTCAATTTTGAAGAGATTTGAAGATCTTTTCTAGAATTCTCTCAACAGGCCGCTTTTATTTCAAACCAGGGTAAACCAACTGAGCCTGTGCAAGTTCAAACTGCAAGGCTTGTGGTTGAAAAACAAACCAGCCTGAGAGAGAGGAGTGTGAGCTGAGGTCAATAACAGCAAGACAGTGTCCTGTGATCATGACAATAAGCTGCTCAGTCCCCAGTGTATTGCTGCCTTCTGTTTATCAACCAATGATCCTGCTAAATGAACTCTAGTCACTCATCACACATTATCTTCCACAGGTGACAGCTCGTGAGCATGTGACTTACCCAAATTTAGCCACACACTCCCCCAGACACACACAGACAACAGAGCCCTTACCATTAAATGTAAACAAAAGTGTCTTTTTAGTTTCAGGCAGTTTTGTAAGCTGGCCCTCCCTGGAGGAAAGAAACAAGTGTTTGAAAAAAGTGAAGCAAAATACAAAGTAACTACCATTGGTGTGAAAAACCATCAAGAATCAAAAGACACTTGGAAAGTACTTGAATAAAATAAACACTAAAAGCCTGGCTATAACCCAAAGTTAAGTTTCAAACTAATCAGATTCCAGAAGTGTTTTACCCAAAAGCCTGCAGAGAAAAGGCATGTGTGAAAACATACAGCACCAGCCTCTCTAAATGTCAAGAGGGCATGCAAGCACTAAGAAGGCCTGTGTATTTTGAATTACATTCAGCTTCACACACCCCCTTGTTGTTTATACCACTGAAGATCTCTAAATATTTTAGGAGAACAAAATATTTTCTCAAGAGTCTAAGTATTCACTGCCCAAAATCCCACAGTATTCTAATGTGAAAATCTCAGGCCTACATTTCACAGATCCTCAACAATTGTAGTATAAGGTATACACATAAGCTGTCTTATATTTAAATCAAAATCTGTTCCTTTATGTTCATTTATTTATATGCCTGTGAGCATAATACACAAGCATGTGCAAAAACCTACATGGCCATTCAGATAAAACACATCACCCACCACTTGGCAATTCTGAAGCAGCCCCTGAAAGCACCTCTGGACTAGGAGGCTCAGGGAAAAGCAGAGCTGCTGCCTGTGTGTTGCTGAGGCACAGCTGGCAAGCAGCCTTTGTACGTACTCTTGCATAAGTTTTGGACCGGAGAACTGGTCCGAGAATTGGACAGAGTCAATCTTGTCAGCGTAGTGTGTGAGGAAATGGATCATCTGAAAGAGAAATGGGGGGTTAGTTCTTCCCAACAGCAGTCCAGCTGCAGCCTACCCACGCCATAGGGGTTTGCCAGTTCCCTGCCCATGGCAGGGGGCTAGGACTGGATGATTTTAAGGTCCCTTCCAACCAAAACTGTTCTACAGTTCTGTGTATCACTCAGGAAATTGCTGTGCCCAGCTTACCACAGTGACACTGATAAAGACACACATTTTCCCCTTTAACTTTTTTAGAACATACAAGTTGTAAATGCCAGGATTACCAAGGAGTATTTGTAGTAATTCATTCAAGTTTACCTTAGCGTCCATCATTCCCTCCGTGACCTCTCCCATCTCTGACAAGATGGCCAGCGAATCTGGAAGCCCGTATTTTGCACCAGACTTAGGTTTATCACTGCAGAACTCACTCTGTTGCAAAGAGAACAATGCAAAAGAAAAATAAACACAGGCCTGTAAGTATCTTATCAGACTGAACTGTTCTGGAACAGAGGGACCTCTAAAAGTACCTGAAAAGAAACAATAAAAAATACACTAATTCACTCATCCTGGCTGGGGTCATTTCAAACAAAGTAAAGCAGACAGCATCAATGGTCTTTAAGCTAGTATTTTCCTTCAAAAGTTAACATTTTAAAGAAGAAGATAAAACAATTCTAATACATACATACTGGAGTGTTCAAAGTGGATTAAGGCATTTTGCTTACACTGTTTGATAACAGAACAAAAACTGGCATCCTACCAACCACACATCATGCTATTACTTGAGAGAAAAGATTTTTTTTTAACATTACTTGTTATGACTGGATTCTTTGCAAGCTCTGCAGTTCTTTTCATGGCTTGAACATATGGAAAATTTTAATTTCAGATCATGTAAAAACAGATGACTTAAACCTAAGTTTTCCACATCACATATCACTAATTAGGTTTACTTTTCAATCCTTGAAGATATTTTTTGTGCAAATGAAATGAGGTGAAGTGACACTTGCTGACAAAAATCTGCAGCCTCTCTTAAACCAACTATACCCCAAGAGAAAGGTGTAAGGTGCTTTCCACTGCCTCTTTCCCTGCAGGTCTGATGGGGGGAGCATTTCTGATGGTTGATTCCATTAGACTTTCATCTATAAATGGAAATATCTTTTCCACACAAATTCCAACAGGTCAGTCACAGGTTTTCAGCTGTTCCCAAGAAAACAATGAATATGCAGATTAGATTCTTATATGCTATTATTCATCAACATGCAGGTACATACCAGGTCCTGCATCTCTTTCTGAAGTCTCACCAGTGCTTTTCTGGTTCCAACAGCAAACACATACGTGTCCATATCTTCATCATTCATTGTCACTTTTATTTGCTGTGAAACAGAATGTTATTAGCCCTGGTCAGATTTCAGTGTTTGTGTGATACTTTGCTTCCTAAGAACAAGGACTATGCAAGGACAGACACAGCTAAGAAAAAGGTGGTTGATTTAAAGCTTTTCAGTATGTCTTAAAGCTTTTTAATTAGACTGAGCACACCAATCAGTATCATGCTGTAATGACAGTGACTAGAACAGCAGAGTTGTAAAAATAATTTGCAATTAAATATTTTGATGTAAGTAAATACAATTGCAGATGCATGGGAAGAGTATCCACAGTGCACACAGTCACTGTTCTTCCAAATGTAAACTCTCTTAGCACTTATGGTCTCTGAGAGCAAGTTGGAAGGCAAAAGGTAACATTAAGAATATAATATCCAGACCAACATACAGGTTTAAGCAGTCCTATTCAGGCAGAGTGAACAGACAGATGAACAATCACTACGTATTTCAGACTGTAAAACCACTTTTTATCAATATGACCTCTTGAATCAGGACAGACTCACAAAACCACTCGAATGATAAAATCCACAGATAAAGCAACTTCCAGTCATCAGCAGTTTGCATTTCACAGGCAGGAAAGAAATACAAACAATTCTTTGAGGTTGTTTCAATAGTTACTGAACTGGAAGATATGGAATACTACAGAAATCACCTGGAACAATCAAAAGCAGCAGAGCAGAACTGAAGGAATGCCACAGTTTATCAGAGCTAATCTGAAGGGCTGAGTACGCACCACTTGGTCTGACGCCGGCCTCATCATGCGTGCCAGGACATTCAGCAGGTCCTGCCTCTTGAGAAACTGAAAACACAAGGTGGTGAACAGAGAAAACAGCTGAACAGACAACACCAAAAAACTCCTTCCTAATATCTAACCTGAGGTATCTCTGTGTGACCAATAGAGCTCAAAAGCAGGCCCACTTGCTGTGTTGCAGGAGTTTCTCAGGGCTTTGTTCCCTCAAGTCAGAACACGAGCTGTGGGACTGTTCCAGCCCAGGTCCAGGGCTTCGTATTTGTCTTTGCTGTACTTCCTTGGAATTCCTTTATCCATTTATCCCTCAAAGTGGCAAATGGGCTCTTCAGCCTACAGTGACCTCTGTTCACACTACACCTCTGGTTTTTATACTCTTCCTGCAAGCACTTGCTCTTTGGTGCCAACTTTAAGGGGCAGAATACAGGTCTGTACAGACCTTCAGATGACCAGTTTTTCCTCATGTGTGTGTACTCAGATCTCTGTGTCTGAATGTGAGCACAAATGCCACGCTGGGATTCCATGTTGCCCACACAGGAATGGAAAAGCCTCTAGAACCTGACAACTGGTGACACATAAACAGCACCACAAACTCCCTCATTCTTACCTTTAACTGGATGAGCATTCCTTCACAGCACACCCTTCCAGAGCACCACAAGTTATATATGTGTTCATTTTCTTGATTTAGTTTCCCAGTGCTTGTAGCTTCTTTATTAGTGCCATCATCCCCTGAGGAAAACCACAGTGAAAGAACCTCAATCTAAACTCACAAATTGAGACACCATAGTTCAGCAGAAGGCTTACAGCTCACAATACCACAGTACAGAGAAGGATTCTCTACAGCCTAAATGCCAGACTAAACCCAGCTTTATTCAAATACTAAAACCAGATCCTTGTCATTATGGAACTCACCAACAAGAGCAAAGTTACTTTCTAGCAGCTCCCTGTGAGTGTTGAACCAAGCATGAGCCAGGCGGTTGTTTTTGTTCTTCCCAATGATGTAGTTCATGATGTAAGCCAGGAGACCTGTTACCATCAGGATCTCCATGTAATAACTCTCCCAGCTGTTTTGGAGGTGAGCAGGGACCTGTGTAATGGAGCAGAAGCTGTGATTTACATATTGAACAAGTGGATTTTATACACACAAAAATTTGAGAAATACAGAGTAGTGGAGAAGTTCCATCCCCAACAATAAGCTCCAGAAAGGCAACAGGAGAAAGCCAAGCCTACATAAAGCACTTGGCTTACTGGGGCACAGTAATCATACAGGAAACAACTGCTAACAGCATTCCCAAAATACCTGCTTAAGAGAAAAAAAGTACTCACTCCCAAGTGAGCCCGGGCTAGCACACATCCCTCAGAGTAAACAGTCCAGCACTTCAATTCACTGAGCATTTGAGCTTGATACCCTGCTCATCACAACATTATCTGATCATCAGGTAACTTCTTTGCAAATCCAAACACCCAATGCCCAGGAACATTCTCAGGATGCCAGCAAGAGCCACAGACTCCATGGGGCAGCACGGAAGCCTTGCTGACCTTGCCACCTCGCAGGCTAATTAGCATCCTGTGACCACCCTTGAGTCATAAAAGTACCCAAATGTTAATTTTCACTGCCAAGGTCAGCTATGATACCTAAAAAGTGATCTCAGGGGTACTGAAAAGGCAGACCTTGAGCACCTGATTATTCTGTGAAAGATTGTTTTGGGAGGCAAAAAGGTGATGCAGGGTGGGTAGAGAGACTGGCTTCAAAAACCAACTGAGTTGACAAGTTCTAAACTGACACTTAAGCCACAGACAAGCTAAAAGCACATTGTGTTCATTGTTTAGTACCCCAGTGACATTCCTGGCATACTGTCTTAAGAAAATAAGTGATGAAACTCCAAATAGACACCGGATCAACAGTTATACCTACATTAACTATTGTTATGGGATCTTTATTTTTGCTGTGAGATGCATCTGGTTTCTCTTCATACCCTTCAAACTCCTCATCATCATATGGCTCACTCTCGGTGTCACCTTCCTAAAGGATGAAATCACAAACAGGATGAAAATCCAAAGCCCAGCAAGTAAAATCCAAAAAAAAAGAAAGAAAGGTGCAAAGACAATATTAGGAAATACATTGAGGAAGGAGGCAAGGCCTTACCTGTGTGTCTGCATCATCAAAGTCTTCCTGATTTTCATCCTGACCTTCAAGCTCTACCGTGGCTTCTTCTTCATCATCTTGTGTAGTGATGATCCTCTGAGGAGACTCTGTGACTGTATCTTCACTCACATCTTCAAATTCAGCAAAGTCATTATCATCATATTCCATAATGTCATCTCCATCCTCAAATTCATCATACTTTGCCAAAGAAAAGCTCCATGGGATGAACAGGACAGCGATAAAAATATATAAATTCTTCATTTTCACTGAAAAAAAAATTAAATCAATCATTGCAAAAAGTCCTCATCAATTCTGTTACAGCACACCTCCAGTAACCCCCAACCCACAGTGCACAATTTGAAAACACTACAAATCAGACCAGAGACAGAAATAAACCCGTGCCTGATCCTGCCATCTTCTCTAGAAAGAAAGTGACTGCTGGTACAAGAACAAAGTAACTCTGAAGGAGAGGTTCTGGACTCTGTTCCTTGTGGCAGCAGCAAATTCACATCTGGCTACACTGTTCAAATGAGCTGAGATGGAAAGCAGGGATGTTCTGCTACAAAACTGACTCTCCAACAGCATCTCCCAGCCAGCTCTGCCAGCTCACTTCCAAGACCACATTCTGTGTCTACCGTTGTTATTAATTAGCAATTAGGCACAGTCAGAGCACTGAATGTGTAACAGCAGCAGTAAATCTTAAAATGCACTTGATTCATTTAAACAGCAATGCTCTGACAGCCTCTGCTAGTCCAAAAGTGCTCATCTGTGATTTTCTAGGCTGCACACAGTTCCCACAGTGTCCCATCATGATTTCTGCATAGAGACAAAGACCTTTTGCTGGAAGTTGTGCCAAAAAAAAGGAAGAGGACAGATATTAGATTGCTTCCCAGAACTAAGGAGTAAAGTGGGGCTCACGAGCCCTGAGCTCTCCCCACATTGGCCAGAACCCTGCAGAGTTTGCAGTTCCCATTGTTTTGCCCTCAGCTTCCTGTCTCTTCTGCTTGAGTTCAAAACAGTCCCAACCTCCCCTTCAGGTTGGAGCACCTTCTCCAAGGTCCAAAAAAGGCAGCAACAACCCCCCAGTGGCACTTCACAACCAGGCACAGAGGATCAGCTGCATCAGGCTCTGCTGTCAGGCTCATTTTACTCCCTCCCGCAACCAGATCCGAGTGGGAACCTGAATGTTAATCAGAGTGCTCTCTCACAAACTTAGAATAGAAATGATTTGTTTCTAAATTTGACCAGCATTCCTCTGAGTGCCTCGTGCAGGGAACCCTGTTATGAATGACAAGGACGACTGAAATAAACGCCTTTGTCAAACACTCCTCACTCCAGCAAAAACCCGCACAGAACATGGTCACAGAACCTTAATCAGGATGGAAAGTTCAGCAAGGCCCAGGAATTTGGAACACTGTGAGGGAACATCACAATTTTATGTGAATTTAAGCAGAAAAAAACCCCCCAAAATATTATTTCAATAGGACAGACTTTACACACTGTTGAAAACGACAGGACCTGCTCAACCAATCGCTAACATTTCACATTAAGAGCTCCAAGACTATTTGAGCACATCCCCCTTCAGAAGACCCAACAATTCCAAATAGCTTAATGCAAAATAAGCTTCTGCACCCAATTCGAAGGATACAGTTGATCCAGAGGTGGGTGAAGATGGAGCACCCCCTTAGGTCAGAAATCTGTCAGAATGGCTTCCAAGTTCAAATTCCAGGAAGCAGAACATCCTCGGCAGGCCCTTCACGACCCACACACCACCGACTTTCCCTTGCCAGAGGAACCGATTCATTCTCCAATTCCTCACCGGCTGCCCAGACCCCACCGGCAAGAGAAACTACTTCCAACAACCCGAAGGCAAACGCTGCCGCTGCTGCCCGTGCTGCACATTCACCAGCTCGGGCTTGCTCAGTAGATCTCGAGCCTCGAGCCGAGCTCGGTGGCAGATTTTGGAGAAGCGCCCGTCCGCAGCAGGTCGGGCCCTCACCGTGACCCCCGCCCGCAGCGGGGACACCACCCTAGGTGTTCGTTATCCCGCCGCTCCGGGGACGCTCCCAGCTCCTTCCCGGAACACGAGTCAAGGTTAACAAGATAAAATCAGCGACCTGCTGCCCCCGGCTCCGCCGCCAGCCCCTCCCGCCCCGCGGGAGGCAGCACAGGCCGCGCACGCCCGGTG
>JAYDZK010000112.1:914407-966135 GCA_034509185.1 Euphonia xanthogaster | reverse complement strand
CTGCGGGCGGTGCGCGTGCGCCGGGCACGCGCGGCCGCCACGCGTCACTCACGCACGGTGCGTGGGCACGTCGGTGCGTGAGCACGTCGGTGCGTGAGCACGTCGGTGCGTCCGTCCCCACCCCCCGCCCCGGTAACCGGGGAAGTGGCGGCGGCGGCTGCGGGTGAGTGCGGGGGGCTGAGGGAGGGGAGCGCGGCCGGGCCGGGCACGGTGGCGGATCTTCCCTCGCCAGCCTGCGGGGCCTCTCGCGGGCGGCACTCGCCGTAGCCGCGGCCTGGAGCGGGCGCGGGCATCTCGGGCCTGCCCCGCACAAAGGGCCCGCCCCGCACCGCGGTTCCGCGGGCGGGAAGGGCCCCGAGCAGGGCCCGGTGTGCCAGGACCGCGCCTGCCCGCGGCTTCTGTGCCTCCGGCCCCGTCCCTGCCGTGCCCTGCGGAGGGCGGTCCCGGCGGGCGGGGGTCCCTCCGGCCTTCCCCCGTGGAACGGGAGCGGCCGGGGCGCATCGCGGCAGTGCCCGCGGATCTCGGGCGCCGCAGGCGGGGTCCGTGTCCCGCGAGTTCCCTCCCGCGGAACGGCGGCCACAGGGCAGAGAAGCCCTCGGGGTTTTCCTGCGGTCCCTGCATCCTGTGGGAACCTCTCCCTGTTCGCTCGCTGCTGGCGAGTGGGCGAACTGACCGTGTTTTGTACTTTTGCTGCTGTATGACAATCAAAAAGTGGCCCTCCTTATTTTTGAGGTAGCAGAGGGGGAAAAAGGTGGATAAGTACAGTGAGGGAGAATTCTTACAATCAGATTTTAACTTAACAGTTTTCAAACATTCCCACTGTGCTGTGATAGCAGAAATGTGGTTCCATCTCTCACCCCTCTATTGTACTTTTTGATCTGCCAGTGCCACGGATCCACAGGTGTAAAAGCTACAGAGTGTCAGGACCAGAGGGAAAACAGGACTCCATGGTCAGCTGCTGCCATGGAGAGCTGAACAGCAGAGTTTCCCTCAAAACCTACTACTGAGCTTTGGTCTTGACTCGAGATTTATTGAGCAAGCCCCAAGTTGGTAAATGTTCAGCACAGGGACCAGCTGCACTATTTACCTTTGGATTGTTTTGAAGTTGTTTTTTTGCCAGTGAGTTCTGATCTCATTGAAGATTCTCAGTGTGAGGATTTGTTTAATAAGTCTTGTAGCCTTTGGACAGTCAGTTCTAATGCATTGGAAAGCAGTGGCTGTTGTGCTCTCTTTCCTGTCTTACAGGTGTGATTTGCTTGACCATGCAGGTAACTGAATGACTCAAGAATGGAAACTGTAAATATTAATATATCAGTTCAGTCATCATCTTAGAAAATCACGTTCTGGGCAGACACTGTTACGTGGAATGTTTAAAATATTGTTTGAAGAACAGAGATGGGGGAGCACATCAGTACGTTAGAGCTGATATGTATGGGTGAAGGTGGTTTGAGAGGCAGAGGGAGCTGGCTTTTGGCACAGATGTGCCTGGGCTCACACGGGGCCTTGTGCTGCTCTGGGCCCGTTTCTCTGGAGGTTGCTGGGTTGCAGGAGTGAGGTATTGACAAGCCACGAAACACTTACAGATGGGACAATGTGGACATGCAAAATACGCCCTGAGCTGCCTTTTCATCTCTTGTTCCTCTTGGTGTTCAAAGTTCTGGCCTTGGGTTTGTTTGTCTTAGACTGCAGACAGGACAGGTAACATCTTAAATGTGTTTAAGTAATCCTTGAAGGACATGACCTATTCTGGAAGACAACCACTTTGTTTTTATTCTTCTTTGGAATTGTGGATATGTTCATACTACTGACAAAAGACCAGAGCCCCATCCTTTTTAGGAAACAGATTAAACTCTTGTCACTCAGAGTTCCACAAGTCCCTGTGTCATGACTGCAGTGACCAACTAACAAGAAACATCACGACAATTACCTCTAACTGCCTGATTCAGAAAGATCATTAATTTGTCTCTTCTTGTTTTAGCAGGTACATCGGGGACATCATGAATTGGAATAAGGGTGGACCTGGTACAAAGAGAGGCTTTGGGTTTGGTGGCTTTGCCATAACCCCTGGCAAGAAAGAGGAGCCCAAGCTGTCTCAGCAGTCCCACAGTGCTTTTGGCACCGCCGGCTCCTCGGCAGCGTTTGCGAAATCGGGGCCTCCTCAGCTGCCTTCCTTCTACAAAATTGGGTCAAAGAGAGCCAATTTCGATGAGGAGAATGCGTAAGTGCAGTCGCTTCTTGTGTTTATGTAGCTCTACATTTTAATGGTTTTATGTTTCTGAGGTCGGGGGAAGTATCTGTGAGATTTATATAAATAAATATGGAATAATATACTTAGAAGACTCTGAGATGCTACAGTAGCCTGCAGGAGCTTTCCTCCTCCAGCTTTCCCTTCTCGAGAACATATTTTATTCACTCTGTGGTCTTCTCAGAGTTGGAGCCAAGTAGGATAAATTTGGGTATCTTTTGCACAGGAAAATATTGGTCTCCACAGTTCTTTACTAACCCTTCTCTTGGCTGCATAAATGTATAAATAAGGCAGAGAAAGTTGGGATTATTCAGCCTGGACAATTTTGGTGCTGACCTAATTGTGGCCTTCCAGTACCTAAGGGGAGCCTACAAGAAAGATGAAGAGAGACTCAATTTTATGATATCCCTTTGCCCTGCCATGGCTTTGAACTTTTAACACGAATAACTGTAAATAAATAAATCTCAGCATCTTCTCTTGTCCATGGGGGTACCTTGACTCAACCAGAAACCATGAAAGACAGCACAGTGCTGTAAACCACGTGCTGACTGGGCTGTCATTTGCCTTTTTATCAGATACTTTGAGGATGAAGAGGAGGATTCCAGCAATGTGGAATTGCCCTACATCCCCGCGGAGAATTCCCCCACTCGGCAGCAGTTCCATTCCAAATCAGCAGACTCTGACAGCGATGATGATCCTCTGGAGGCATTCATGGCTGAAGTGGAGGCAAGAGCCAGCTTGGGGAATGTTTATTCATTGCTGTGGCTGTCCCTGTGTGCAGTCAGGGGCAGCAAATGTCACTCAGGGCTTTGGCAGCTGTAGTCAAAATGCCACTTAACTTTGTGGTTTATGTAGGATGGTGTTAGTTAGACCTCAAAAATGGATTAGATAGAGAGTGGATGTGACTTACAGTAATTTAACTATTTAACTGCTTTGAGGATGTTAGAACAATACAGCATAGAGCTCTGCTGGTTTCTGAATATCAAACTAAGGTTTTCTGTGGTTTTCACTACCTAAATAGAAATAGTTTGTATTTGTCATGAGCTGATTTTTAACTACAGTTCTGTTAGTTGGATTCAGGAGGAATATGGGGAATTTATTTTTTTCAATAGCACTGTCACAAGCTTAGAGTAATATATAAATTCAAAGCTGCTAGTAGGAGAATTTATTTAGCATAATCAGATATGGAACAAGACAAAGATTAGTTTAAGAAGTGTTGTCTCTGTGACATAATGGTTTAATTATTCAAGAACATTTTTCCCTTCCATGTTTTACCATCTTGGTCTTTTTGACATGTGACAACTTTATGACCTGCTAGGATCAAGCTGCTCGAGACATGAAGAGACTGGAAGATAAAGACAAAGAAAAAAAGAACGTTAAGTAAGTTCTCTTTTATCATTCCCATGCCTGCCTGTGTCTTGTATGGTGCTCAGAGAATTCCAGTGCATTTTGTTGATGATGGTTGTTCATTAGGCAGTGTGGTATATACCTAATAAACATCATTAACCTGTGCATGAGATGCTGTGGGTAATGATTTGTGCTGTAAGAAGGGCAGCATCCCGTGGCAAACTGCAGCAATACTGAGAGCTATCCCCTGCCAGAAGCCTTTCTAGGTCACAGAAATTGGGGCAACATGTTGTACTCCTGCCACTTTCCAGATCAGCCTGGATAGTTTTTCTGCTTCCCACACCCTTGGAGAGATCAGAATGGTTTAGTTTCAAATTGCATTTTTGTGAGCAAAATAAGCCAGTGCTGCTGTACCCGGACTCCTGGAGACTCTTCTAAGCTTGGACTAGGTTTTAGACATCAAAGCTGATAGATTAGGTAGCACATGATGATCAAGGTACTACATTTGGAGTTTAAAACAGTTTAAATTCGTGCAGCTGATCTGTTTTGACTAAGGAAAATAATGATGCTGTTGATTGTTGATAGAAATGTGAGATGTGTTGGTAGAAGTTACATTGCATGGGGTTGATCAGATTATACATGGTCCTGACACAGAACACCGGATCCAAATCACCACCTGGGCAAGTTCTGAACTGGATTTGCACTTCCTGGCTCATATTCCTCTTCAGTTATGGGACTTCTGTAGCATCAAGAGCTTAGACCAGGATGATCTTTGATGTGGCTTCTGCTGGGAAGATGGAATCCTAATCTTTCAGTCTCAATACTAGAAGTAAAGAGAAGTCTTTGCAGGGTCACTGCTATGGTTGGCACCAGATATGAAAACTCCATGGGTTGGGAATATAAATGTTGCCCTGTTGATAGTGTTGTGTCTTCCACGAAATCTGGAGCTCAGCACTAATCAAATGAAACTCTTGAGCTGAGTCTGTGGAACACTTGCAGGGAAGTTTTTTCTCCGCTTGTTTTTCCAGGGGTATTCGAGATGACATTGAAGAGGAAGATGACCAAGTGAGTTCCTATGCAGTCTTTCTATCTTCTTTTTTGTTGTTTTGTATTTTTGAACTTTCCCTCTCCAAACACCTAACTACTAGGGACAAACAAAATTCCAGTGTCATTCACAGTATCTGGACAATTCAGCAGGAAGCTGTAGTGGTTACCCTGCTCTCTACCCTTCCAGGTGTTTTAAGAAGAGTATTAGGCAACTGCATTCACTGAAGAAGATTTCTTTCAGTCAGTTTGAACTTCAGTTTCCTGTAGAGATTGTCAGTGTCTGAGGATCTTACACCTTGCAATTAGCACGATCAGCTCCAGCAGACACCAGGGAGAGGCTGTTGGACTGTGGAGGGTCCTCCCAGTGAAATGTGGGGTCTGTTCAGGGCAAGAATCAGGCTTTTTGATCCCTGTTTTCAGAGGAGCTCCAGTTCTCATTGAGCTTTATAACAATCACTGTAGCAGAAATAATAAAGAGAAAATACTTAATTTGAAAATGTACCTTCCTACTGAGTTGTAGTTACTCACACTTGTGTTACTTGCATTAGTGCAGAGCTTGGCAGGGTTCTCTGGCCTTGAGGGCCTCTGCTTCCCCTGTGGTGGGTGTAGCTGTGCCAGAGTTGGAGCAGAGGTGACTTTATGCCTGGGGGCAGCTGTTGTTCAAGTGTATTGCGTGCATAGCTCTGTGACTGAGGAATAATTGGCCAGAAAAATGAAAAATCCAGATGAGTATGTATGTATATTTGTAATTGAGCCTTGCTTTACGAATCTGATCTTAAATATTTGCTTCAAGTCAAGAAGACTGGTGTTTTCTCTATGAGGAAGCCTCACACTGGTGTGCCAGTGAGAATGTGAGAGACACAAACATCTTTGTGAGCTGTGAGGATGGCACGTGACAGGGGGACAGTGTCTTAACTCAGGCTTGTCTTGAAGGACTCTTCTGAAATACTTTCTTTCACGTTTGTTGTTGACTCTCTCAATGAAAAATAGATATCTCTTCATTTCCTGAAGTCTAGTTAGGGAAAGTAAAGAAATTATCTTTGGCATAGCAATTTTTAAAAAATCAATATCCTATGCTTAGTATCAATGTGTTTTCTGGTTAGAAACCTACCATGTTTTGTGCTTTGTTCATGTGGAAATAAGAATAGATCCTTCTGTTGGTAAACATAACAAGAGTTGGTAGAAGGAGTTGTTAAACAGGCACAAGAGAAGTTTGGCTTTTAGGAGCATTTTGTGGTGTAGCTGACACTGGAGTTGTTTTCTTTATTTGTACTTCTTGTCCTTCAGGATGTGTCTGTTGGTGATTATTAGAAGAATCAGTTCTAGTGAAAGCAGTTCCCTTTTTCCTCAGTGCTGGGTGTGAAAGCAAACAGCCACTTAGCACATGCATCACTTCACCAAGCAGAAGTGCTTGTGCATCCTATTGTATGTGAGTTTGCTGCTCTGTTTTGCTGCAGGAGGCATATTTTCGCTACATGGCAGAGAACCCCACTGCTGGTGTGGTGCAGGAGGAGGAGGAGGATAACCTGGAGTATGACAGCGATGGGAATCCGATTGCACCGTCCAAAAAAATCATTGATCCTCTTCCACCCATTGACCATTCAGAGGTAGGAGGGACTTCTGTTCTGTTCTGATCTCTTTGAGGCACTCCAGAAAGCAGGTGCTGAGGAGGCCTCTGTAATATTTCAGTGCTTTCTTAGGTAAGTCATACTAAACTTCCTTGAAATGGCTTCATTTAAGCAAATGTTCTGGCAGACAATTAAGAACTTCAGGAAAAAAAAAAAAAGAATCTTGCGTCTGGACTAACTGAGTGATGAATTAATTACGTTGCAGATTGAATACCCACCATTTGAGAAAAATTTCTATGATGAGCATGAGGAGATCACCAGCCTGACCCCGCAGCAAGTGGTGGAGTTACGGCATAAGCTGAATCTCCGGGTAAGCTGGTCACAAAACTGCTCTCCCAGCAGCCTTGAACTCCCTGTCAGCTTTGGGGTCTCTTAGTTGAAATGAAGATTTTCACTGGGAACTCCAGCTTTTGAATCAGACACCTGCAGTGACATTGATTTCTTGGAGGTCTCCTATGGATTTGTGAAAGTGGGCAGTGAGGAATGCTACTTGGACTAAAGACCTCCAAAGCTAGGAGTTAAAACTGGAAGTAGATGCAGGAATCAGTTCTTTGCCATTTCTGCCATGTTTGTGGGGTGACCTTCTGCGAAGGGAATTATTTGGGGTAGAACACCAGTTAAGCACAAGGAGGTAAAAACGATGTTTAGTAGCTCATGGTGATTGACAGATAATTAAATTTCTGTACCTGAAAGTCTTATTTACACAACACATCTGGAATTTGTACCCAGTTAAATTTAATGTCAACTGAAAAAGTAAAATTCTTTTTCAGAGGCAGAGAGACCCTTTTTATTTATTTTTTTTTAACAGATTGCTCTTTGTTTTTCTCTCACTGTTCATGAACAAAGATCTTTTTCTCTTTCCAAGGTCTCCGGGGCTGCTCCTCCAAGGCCTGGCAGTAGTTTTGCTCATTTTGGGTTTGATGAGCAACTTATGCATCAGATTAGGAAATCTGAGTATACCCAACCCACTCCAATACAATGTCAGGTGAGTGTTGTTACTTCTCAAACTTGTAAAGAGAACGAAAATAACACATGCAAAGCTCCCTCATCCACATGAGGAGGAGACAAATGCAATTCTAGTTACCTGCAGAGTGGGTTTTTCTAGAAAAAATGGCTTTGGTATTTTTTAAATAGAAGTTTGGCCACTTTTTTTCCTTGTTGAATGACCACTGTAAATATATCCACATTCTTTTTTCATTGTTTGTTTTGGTGAACGAAGAACATTCAAGTGATGTCTCTTGCCTAGAGAAATGTATGAAAAGTTCAGGGGTTTTTTGAGTTGGGCTTTCCTCATTACCTGAGTTTTCCTGTGCTGTCCAGCACAAGGATGTGCTAGACTGGGCATAATGTGGGCTTAGAATCTCCTTATTTTTAGGGCGTTCCAGTGGCACTAAGTGGCAGAGACATGATTGGCATAGCCAAGACTGGAAGTGGGAAAACAGCTGCTTTCATCTGGCCCATGCTGATCCACATCATGGATCAGAAGGAGCTTGAACCAGGGGATGGTCCCATCGCAGTGATCGTCTGCCCAACCAGGGAGCTGTGCCAGCAGGTAGGTGTGTAGCATTCCTGGATGTACCAGCCAGTCTGCTTGGAGAAGGAGGCAAAATTCTTGGCAGAAATTATCAGATAACATCAGGAAAGTATTTGAAAAACCTGCTTTGTGCATGAGTAGCCTGGGTCCAGCTCACAGCTCTTTCTTACCATGGTTTTCTCCAAGAATCATGACTAACCTAAAAGTTTAAATTTTTGCACCGTGCTCCTATATTATTTTTAGGTATAAGAATGCTGTGTATGCATTGTGACAAATTGTATGTGCAGAAGGATAGAGCCTGCAGGTTAAATTATTGTTGGATGCCTAAGGAGGTTTCTCAAGTTACTGGAAATTATCCATATGTGTCAAAGTATTCCCCCCTGAGGAGTTTGGAATCATTCCGTTGAGTTCGTAGCTGAAGAGTGCATTTCAGGCTCCGTGCTGCATTTGCAGGGTAGCTGTGCTGTCTCAGAGCTGTGTGGTGTGAGCTGTGCTGTGTCTGTGTCACACCCTCAGATCCACTCCGAGTGCAAGCGCTTTGGCAAGGCCTACAACCTGCGCTCCGTGGCCGTGTACGGAGGAGGGAGCATGTGGGAGCAAGCCAAGGCCCTGCAGGAGGGGGCAGAGATCGTGGTCTGCACACCAGTAAGTACCTGTGGGCACCAAAACCAGAGTTTTGCACTGTTCAGCTTGAAAAAAAAAGTTGTAAGAATCTGTTCCTATGATGTGAATATTGACACTGAATTCTAGACTGAAGCCTGGAGATGTTTTCTGTTGTAAGTCTCTGGTAAGTCAGGATGCAAAGCAGCTAGGTGGTTGTATATATAAACATGTTTTTAAAGGTGCTTTAAAAACTTGAAATTTTTTCTTACTAGGGTCGTTTGATTGATCATGTGAAAAAGAAAGCTACAAACCTGCAGAGAGTCACTTACCTTGTGTTTGATGAAGCTGACAGAATGTTTGATATGGGGTTTGGTACGTATTGAACCAAAGTCACTATTTTGGAAAGCACTCGTGCTCAGTCCCAGCTCAGGGGGTCTGTAAAGTTAAATAGGGAGTGAGAAGCACTCATTCTTTCTGTGATTATATGTTAAATAAAGCAACCAAACCACATTTAGACTTAATTTTTCTAAACAATGAGCTTACAGGGTTGATGAGAGCATTTCTTCTCCTTTGCAGAATACCAGGTCAGATCAATCGCAAGCCACGTACGTCCTGACAGACAGAGTGAGTAAGCAGTGAGTCTGGAGCAGAGCTTGGGTTTCCAGTTCTGGACACAGCCCCACCAGGAGGCTCGTGCCAAAGTCCACTGGTGTTATTCTCAGCGTGGGCTGTTGGGAGGGAGCAGTTGTGACATGTGGGCATTCAACTCATCTCTCTGTAATCCCTCCACTGACTGCACTCAGGGCAAAAATGATTAGCTGAATTCCTGTTCATATGCCTTGAAATTCAGTGTTCTGAGCTGCCATGAGAGAAAGTTCACAGCAGAGCCCTGTATATCAATATTTCAGATGCTGTGAAATGTGTTTCCATTTTGTGGTATTCTAACAGTGGTTGGTAATTTCCATTAGAACCCATAAAACCTCAGCTTCAGTTGGCTGACACTCAGGAATCCAGGTCCTCCTTCACAACATCTGTGCAGTGTTTTTGCAGTTCTGAAAGGAAGTTTCTACTTCAAGGCATTTGAAGCCTGTTTCTCTTCCAGCCCTCTTGTTCAGTGCCACGTTCCGTAAGAAGATTGAGAAATTGGCTCGGGACATTCTCATCGACCCCATTCGGGTTGTGCAAGGAGACATTGGAGAGGTAATTCCATAACACTTGAGACACTCAGAGCAAGGAATTGTTTTGTTTCTGTTCTCTGAAATTTAAGTTAAACTGCAAGAATCATCATTTATAGTTAGTTTTGAATAATTTATGCTTAGCAAAAATAGGAAGTTTTAGAAATAGTGGGTTTCTATTTTTATCTTGTTGACCTTTCCACCGTGGTGGTTTATTTTTGTTATTAGGCTGAATCAATGGTTGTATCTCTCAGTTTTATCTCAAAAGCATAAACAAAGCCATTGCAACTTCTGCAGCGAAGAATTTGAAAGTTAAAATCTCTGTCCTATGGTTTCCATGGGAATGTTGATGCTGGACTTGCTTGACAGTGACAGCTGAACTATCAGCAGGCTGGGATCTGGTAGGAAGCTGATGAAGTGGGCAGATATAAACTTGCTGGGAAGAAACTTTGCTAATAATATATTGAAACTGTTGAGAAATTTGACAAGATGCCTTGAGAACATCCTTCTCTCAACCAGTTCTCTGTATTTTTTGGTTTTTACATCAGGTCCCTTTATAACAAAAGAAATTACTTCCTGAAGCCCCTTCTTTCTGGGAAAAAATTTCCTTGATTTTGCTTAAGAAAAGCACCAGCTTTCACAGCTCAATCACAGGGCCTCTATTCACTGATCTCAACTATTCCTGTGTAATGGGAGCATCATCCTTGTAATATTAAAATGTGTCAAAATTAAATCTGTCAGAGAAAACTTGCAGGTAGTGCTGTAAGCTGCTCTGCACTGTATTACTTGTGATGCAGAATGTGTGGGAAATCTGTGTGTTGCTCCCACCTTCCTGACTCTGAGGACATCTGTGCCCTTAGGCAAATGAAGATGTCACCCAGATTGTGGAGATTTTCCCCTCTGGGCCCAGCAAGTGGAACTGGCTGACGCGGCGCCTCGTGGAGTTCACGTCCTCCGGCAGCGTCCTCCTCTTCGTCACCAAGAAAGCCAACGCAGAGGAACTGGCCAATAACCTCAAGCAGGAGGATCACAACCTGGGGCTGCTCCATGGGGACATGGACCAGAGTGAGAGGAACAAAGTCATTTCGGAATTTAAGAAAAAGGGCATCCCCATCCTGGTAGCTACTGATGTGGCAGGTATGTGACCTTCTGGAAAGCTGCTCAGACAAGCTGGGGGTATCAGCAGAAAGGCAAGCATGTTTCAGTGGAAGGCAGCCAGCTTGGCTTCTGCACCTGCAGGACACTGTTCCAGGTGCTTTTCAGAACCATGGAATATCCTGAGCTGAAAGGGACCCACAGGGGTCATGGAACCCAACTCCTGGCCCTGCACAGGCACCCCCAAGAGTCTCACTCTGTGCCTGTGCAGTACGTGGCATTGGCAAGGGAGGTTATTTTTAGTCTCTTAATGATGCCTAAATTACAGCCTGACATATTTTAAAATACAGAAAGAAAAGCTGTGTCTTAAGGAAGTGGTGGCTGTTCATTCATCAGCTGACATTCCTTTTGCCCGCAGGACCAGAGCAGGGTGATACCCTGGTACCGGAGGAATTGCTCTGAGTTAATTGGGATAATGACACTTCCCACCACGTTGCTCTTTCTTCCAGCTCGAGGGTTGGATATCCCTTCCATCAAGACTGTCATCAACTACGACGTGGCTCGGGACATCGACACCCACACGCACCGGATCGGCCGCACCGGCCGCGCGGGGGAGAAGGGAGTGGCCTACACCCTGCTGACCCCCAAGGACAGCAACTTCGCTGGTGACCTGGTCAGGAACCTGGAGGGTGCCAACCAGCACGTCTCCAAAGAGCTGCTGGATTTGGCAATGCAGGTATGAACCAGCAGAACTTGAAGTGAGGAAGTTTCGCTCCAGATTCAGCACAAAAGCAGCCAGCTCGTGTTGCTGGCTCCATCATGTGTTAGCAGTGACCTTTTGGGGGTCTGTCCTGGTTTAAAGTAGGTTTCCTAGTGGTTTTAATGGCCTTTGAAAGAATCCGTGAAGATTTTGTAACACAGTATGTGATCTATTTTGGGGCCAGGCGCTGCCTAGGAAATTAGGAGCTGTAATCTGCTGATGCCAGCAGAGCATTCCAGTGTCTCCTTACAGTCAGATTTATAGCAGGCACCTGGGAGATGCAGCTTAGTTGAAAGCTAAACTAGAAAACAATTACAGGGACATTCCCTCTGTGAAAGGGCTGTTGCTTGATGGTTCCCCCTGCTTGGCAGTGCTCTCTGGCAGGTTTGCTGTACATAGGCATGACAGGTAGCTGCAGCAATCGTGTTTGTGCCACTGAACTTATCAACTCTTTACTTTCTTGTCTTTTGCTGCCTGTATAGCTGCAAGAGAGCCCAGGCTTTTTGGCAACTCCCAGATTGAGAGATGGATTAGCAGGCCTGTGGACATGTTAGCAAGTAGTTTGGACAGGAGCTGCCAAAAGTAAATTTTCTGACAAAGGCAGCATTTTCAGAAGGGATGGAATTAGCGAGACAGAGCTCCCCTGACTGCCTTGAGAGGAGCATGTAGGAGGCCAACTGACTTATTCACATTTGGAGAGACTGTAGGGCATAAAAAGAGGTGCAGCCAACTATTATTTAAACACCTGGAAACAGAAGGTCTGCTTGGGCTGACATTTCCCTGGCCACTGCTTGGAACAGAAAGTTTTGCTGACAGACCCTCCTTTCTCCTTAGCCAAGCACTAGGCTAAATCAGTGAAACCAAAGCATGAGCAAGAGCAGAGCTCCCAATTAATGGCATTGGAAACTGTGTTTATTCCTGGGTTTATTAAAATGCAAACCCCCAAAACCTTAACCTGAATGAGAGTTGAAGGTGTAAAATGAGTTTTCATAGAAAGCATTTGTAACTCAAAGCATCAGACCCGCATGGCACAACTGCCTACAGCAGCTGAGTGGTTAAATGGAAAACAGTATTTCCATTTCTCTTTTGAAATGCTCAGTATCCCTTTTTTCTCAGCCTGATTACATGCATTTATGAAGCTTTTTATTCCCTGTGTTGAGAAGCACTCGTCCCTCTCTTACAGAACCCGTGGTTCCGGAAATCCCGTTTTAAAGGAGGGAAGGGCAAGAAGCTGAATATTGGTGGTGGTGGCTTGGGGTACCGTGAACGCCCCGGGCTGGGCTCAGAAAATACTGTAAGTAGAGATGCTGAAGAGGTTCACAGATTCTTGGAACTTTTTCACTTAGTATCGATTACTCTTTAATTTAAAAAATCTCACCACTGGATTACAGTGTCTGCTTTAGAAGTTCTCACAGCTCAGCATCTTTCAGAGTTAGGATCGTATATCTCAAGTGCAAGTCTCCTGTGCTGTTCTTCTCTTGTTAAGAGCTGCTTTTTTTTAGAGCTAGAGTGATCCAGAAGGTTTGAAGATTCCTCATAAAATAGACTGTTGCTGTAAAATAAATGCTAATAAATTACTTCAAAATTTCCAGCCATTTCCAATCTGATTCTTGGCAGAAAAAAAAAATGGAGCAAACTGTTCCACTGCTCAGGGCTGTCCAGAAGTCTGTCCTCCTTAGTGGATGAATTTCCTGAGTGCAGGGAGAGGATAGATGTGAGCAGTGGTTGAACTGAGTGTGTCTGTGTGGGATAAACCTCTGCAGCTGCCCTTTGTGTTTTTGCACAGGACCGTGGAAACAACAACAGTGTGATGAGCAACTATGAGGCCTACAAGCCATCGACAGGGGCCATGGGGGACAGGCTGACAGCAATGAAAGCAGCTTTCCAGGTTGGTTCCGTGCTTGGACTCCTTTTCTCCCCTGAAAATGCAGCAGCCCTGTTATTTCAGGGAAGTTGAGGGTGATAGTTGTGGCTGTGTCACTTGCAGCACACTCAGCATGGCAGTCCCAAGCCTGGAATTAGGTGCAGGCTGGACTGAACACATTTGCACAAATTTGCCAAACTTACTTTGTTTTCTGCTGCTTCTTTTCTCTTTTTTCTTTCTGGATTCTGCACCTGGGCTTGATTCTTTGGAGGTTTCTTTGCAGCAGTAGTGTAATTGCAATCAAAAGGGGAAACAGGAGCTCTTTCTCTTCAGTGTAAAAATTAACCCCGCAATGTAAGAATTCCCTTGTTGGTGTTGTCTGGTAGGAGGTGTCTGTTGCTAACTGTGTCCATAAGCACAGGAGGAATGCAATCACTCCAAGACTGACTTGTTCTAGGAATTCTGTTGCCCCACAATCCAAGGTGGGCTTGTGAATGCACAGTGATTCCGTGTTCTGTGTGGCAGCACAGAACCAAACCTGCTCTCTTGTCTCTCCTTTTCCTGCAGTCCCAGTACAAGAGTCACTTTGTTGCTGCAAGTTTAAATAACCAAAAGACCGGGAGCTCTGCTGCCGGTGCCAGCGGCTGGACCAGCGCCGGGAGCCTCAACTCCGTCCCGACGAGTTCGGCGCAGCAGAACGCCGCCAACCCCGAGAGCCCCGTGGCAGCCGCGGCGGCGGCCAAGGGAGTGCCGGGCTTCACGGGCAGCTTGAGCAGCGTGCCCCCCTTCCCCAGCGCCGGAGCGCAGGGCTTCAGCAACGCCAACGCCGGCAGCCGAGAGGGCAGCGGCGGCATCGTCAGAGAACGGTCCAACGACAGCCGGAACAGTCGGCACGGCGAGGCCCCGCGGCGCGCCGAGGGCAGCGGCGGCCGAGGGGAGGGCGGCGGCCGAGGGGAGGGCGGCGGCCGAGGGGAGGGCGGCGGCCGAAGGGAGGGCAGCAGCCAAAGGGAGGGCGGCGGTGGCCGCTTCACCGAGGGCCAGCGGTTCAATGATGGCCAGCGCTCCAACGATGGCCAGCGGTTCAATGAGGGCCAGCGCTTCAGTGATGGTCAGCGCTTCAGTGATGGTCAGCGCTTCAATGATGGCCAGCGCTCCAACGAGGGCCAGCGCTTTAATGATGGTCAGCGCTTCAGCGATGGCCAGCGCTTTAATGATGGTCAGCGTTTCAGTGATGGTCAGCGTTTCAACGATGGCCAGCGCTTCAGTGATGGTCAGCGTTTCAACGATGGTCAGCGCTTCAACGATGGTCAGCGCTCCAACGATGGTCAGCGCTTCACTGAGGGTCAGCGCTCCAACGATGCTCAGCGCTTCAACGATGGTCAGCGCTTCAGTGATGGTCAGCGCTTCAGTGATGGTCAGCGCTTCAACGATGGTCAGCGCTTCAACGATGGTCAGCGCTTCAGTGATGGTCAGCGCTTCAACGATGGCCAGCGCTTTAATGATGGTCAGCGCTTCAGTGATGGCCAGCGCTCCAACGATGGCCAGCGCTTTAATGATGGCCAGCGCTCCAACGATGGCCAGCGCTTCACCGAGGGCCAGCGCTACGATGGCCAGCGTTACAATGAGGGCCAGCGTTACAATGAGGGCCAGCGTTACACCGAGGGCCAGCGGCACAGCGAAGGCGGCGGCCGGCACAGTGACCCCTCCCGGCACGGCGACGTCCATCGCCACGGCGAGGGCCGGCACTTCACCGACCTGCCCGGCGGCAACCGCAACAACGGCGACAGCAGGAACAGCGCTGAGAGCAGGAATGGGGAGAACAGGAAGGAGGCCACCAGCCGAGACAAGACAGATGGTTTTGCTGTCCCAGAGCCCCCAAAACGCAAGAAGAGCCGGTGGGACAGTTAAAAGCTGGGGGTTCACGGCCTGGAATCTCTGCAGGTAGCGTTGTCGTTTCCCAGAGGATTTCTTGGGGCTGTTGGTAACTGGTTGTTGAGCAGCTGGGGCAGGAGAAGGAAACCATGAGAGCCCCCACGCAAGTTCATCTGCGGACAGATTCACCCAAACAAAGTGCACACAACGCTTAGTGAAAGAAATCATTTTGATAAAGCTCCCTGGGTTCTGCTTTGAAACATTCAGTGCTCGAGTGACTCTGCTGGATTTAAACAGATCTTCTTCTTGACAAAAAGAAGCTGTTCCACATCCTTGGAACATTAAGAAACTGCTGTCCATAGAAGTATAAATTAGTCTTTTCTTAACCAGCGTTCACATTTACAAGCCAGTCCAGTCCACCTAGAGATGCTCAGGACCTGCCTGTTAGACATTAATCTTGCAGCAGTTTGGTCAGTATGGTGAGTTCTTCCTCCATCTCCTTTTCACATATTCTCCCCAAATAATTTGGTCTCCGTTACCTCTCCCCCTATCAACTAAGAATGTATCAATTTGCTTTGCTGAAGGTGGGGCAGAGCAAGTTGGTTTCATTGCTTTGGGGTTTTTTTTTTGGTTTTTATTTTGGTGTGTGTGGAGCTGTTCCAGGGATCCTTCTCCATCCCAGCAAACCACAAATTCACTTGTAGTGTAGGCTGGACTCCCTGGCTTGTTTGTGGTCAGTACTTTAATTCCAATCCCACTGCCCAGATATTTTTTTCTTTTGAAGACCCTTCTGTTTTCTAATATCCTTCATTCCGGTGGAAGTCTGCATAGCAAACCTGTGTCTCTGCTGTGCCTATGCACCCTCTGTTCTGAGAGGGTTGAGTGCTTTCTTCAAATGAAAAACAAAAAAGGGAAGACAATGTAGATAGACCACAACAATCAGAGGCTGGAGCCCCCCAGGAAGTGTGGCTAAAGGAAGAAGATTCAGAAATTCAGGGATCTGTTGCTCAGAAGCCTTTGGGGAGAACTCAAAAAACAATTAATGAAAAGAAACAGCTCAAATCTGGCTTGTTTTGGACACATGTAGTAAATCTGTAAAATCTTGCTTGCCCATTTTTAACTCATTGTGTGTATTCCCATTTTTTAACTACTTTTTTTTTTTTTTTTTGCCACAAGGTAGGGAAGAACTTTTCAGTTGGGACATGTCAGCACCCACCGCTGGCTCGTTTCCACTGGAAGATGTACCAGAAGCTGTCAGGGTTTTGTGACATTGTGATGTTTTCTTTATCAGCTGTGCATTTACTTTCTGCTTGCTCTAGTAAATGTTTTATTACTGGTACAAAAATATGCAGCACGTGCTTTTTATTCTCCTCTTCCTTTGGCTGCCCTGATGTGCGGATGGAGAACTGACAGTCTGGAGATCTGACTGTGTCTGTCTCACCAGAAGTTGTGTATTGTAGCTGATTAAATACTTCCTGTGGTTTTTCTTAGTATCTTTCACCCCCAAAATGTTTCACAAACCCTGTTTTAACTTCAGGGTCTCCTGGGAAATAGATTTTCCTCTGCTTTATAAGAGGAAAGGATACAGCCCTGGACATGTGATTCATTTCCCCCAACTTTTTTGTGAAGTCATGGGCAGACCTGAAAAGAGAGCTCAGCAACAGCCCCAGGATCTGACTGATGCCTGAACCAGCTACAGTCCAGACACCACGTAATTATCTGGGTCCTCTCAGGAACCAGCTCTAATCTGCTGGAGTTTTTTAAAATAGTTTCCAGAATTCCCTCCCCACCGTCTGGGCAGGAATTGTTGCCCTGCTTTGAGCTCTGCACATTGGGTGTGAAGACAAGAGTGTTCCAGGGCAGACTGGCAGGGCTTTACAAGCTGTTGTGTTCCCCTTCTCACCCTGAAGGTTCATTGCTGTAGTTAAAGATTGGAGTTTCAAAACAAAATGTAAAAATAGCCCCATAGTCTGAGCTGCCTCCCTTCCCAGCTCCCTGCCACTGGAAACTGGCCCCATGTGAAGCATATGCTGGGGGTTCTCCCCTTCTTGTTAACACTTCCCTCTGCTCTTGTAGGATTATTGGAATTCCTCACCCTTCTCCCACCTCCCAGGAGCCTCTGGGGAAGAGAATGATTAAATATTGATCAGTGAGAGGGAGCACAGATGTCAGCTTGCAGGGCTGTGTGAGGTCCATGGCAGGGCTGGTTCCATCCCTTGGAACAAGGGAGCAGTGTGAGCAGCATTCCAGCTGCCCTGACAGGGCATCTGGCCCTGCAGTGGCAGCTGTGCTGGTGTCTTCCAAAGAGACTGATTCCTTCCAAGAGATGATTTTAAAACTGTGCATCCTAGAGCCCTTCCCTGACATGGCTCCTGGCTGTTTGTCCCTGCAGTTCCCTATGACTCACTTTGCACCGTAGCTTTTCACTGGAAGAGATGGGAATGCACAGTTATTTACCTGGTCCCTGTCCTTAGCAAGAAATTCCTGCCTTGAGGAGCTGTGTAGGAAGAAGATGCTCCATGCTACCACCACCATGCTGGTTCATTTATCTGCCCTCTACACAGCTCCTTGGGAAAATCTTTTCCCAATGAGCTTTCCCAGGGGGATGCTGGGGCTGCTGTCCGTGGCAGGGGCAGAGGGAGAGCAGACCTGGCTGGGAATGGGGCCAGGCTTCCAGCCTTTCCCCCACTGCTGTGTCCAGGCTGGAATACAAGCATGGAAACAAGCCAGACACACTCTCTTTATTCACTTCTTAGCCTGCAATGAGATGACAGGGCCACAACAGTTGCATGCAGGGGCCTTTGTGGTAATGGATGAAGTGTTGGGGATTCAGGTGTTCCCTGTACCCTTCCAGGCCATAAAGTTTGTCCTGCCTCCTTCATCCCACCCTGTCCCAGTGCCTCCCACTCCAGTTTGTGGTTGTGTGTTGGTGTTCACTCCACCCACGAGCTGCAGAGGACGAGGGAGGGCAGGCTGAGCTGCAGAGCAGCCCCACGGGCACTCTGTGCTCCCTCCAGCTGGACAAGGCTTCACAGCATCGTCTCCAGCTCCTTGCTGGGGTTGGGGTGACACTGAGTCAGCTCTGTCAAATCCACCGTGTTTTCCCCCCGGCCTCTCTGGCTCAGTCCCTGCGCGGGGCAGGGCAGGAGCTGGTCCGAGGCGGGGAGGAGCCCGGGCAGGCGGGGCCGGGCCGGGAGCAGCAGCCCGCGGGTGCCCCCTGCTCCCCGCCCCACCAGGCTGGTGCTGCAGCTCTGGGGGGCCTGGGAGCCCCGGCCGGAGCAGCAGCAGCTCCCGGGGCGCGCCCGCTGCCCCCAGCGCAGCGCCAGGAGCCTCCGGAAATGAGCCTTCTTGATCTCAGCCTGCACCTGCGAGAGCAGAGGGGGCTGCTGTGCCCAGACACGGCAAAACCGCCTCGCCTTGCCCTTTTGCCTCCCTTTCCCTTCTTCCTCTCTCTTTTTTCCCTCCAAATCCTATTGAGCGGGATGGAGCTGAGCTTTTTGCTCTGGTTATCACAGCGTGGGGCTGGAACAGGGAGCTTAGCTCCTCACTCTTCCCACTTACCTCCCCATTGCAAAAGCAGTAGATAAAAGCCACAAAGAAACCCTGCCAAAAGACCAAAAGAGGTGGAGTGTGAAGTCCCTGAGCCTCCCTGGATGAACATCCCTCAATGCTGGAAGTGCCAACCCACCTGGGAGGAGTTAAAGAGCATCTCGTAGTGCATCTGGATCTGCCACAGGAGCCCGGAGACCTCGGTGTAGGGCATGGCCATGAACACCACGTAGTGGACTCCGAAAAGTGGCATCAGCACCAGCGTGGACTTGAGCAGCTTCCTGAAAGGAGAGACCTCAGAGCCATTCCCCAGGGCCTGCAGGGCAGGCCCCAGCCCTACAGTGGCCAGGCTGGAGGTGGGAGCAGGAAGAGCTCAGAACTCCAGAGCCAGGCCTCGATCCAGCAGAGCTGCCAGAGGAGCTGGCTGCCACTGTCCTGGCACCCTTCTTCACTCCTCCAGCCCTTCCCACACCTCTGCTCCTCCTCCACGGGGAGCCATCCTGGCTGAGCAGGCAGGACACGAGGCTTTGGTGCTGCCTGCACTTGCCTGTACTGCTGCCGGGGGTCCAGCTTGCCCGTGGTGGTCTCCCAGAGCTTGGAGGCCAGCACCCGGACGATGTTGAGGAAGAGGAAGAAGTTCACCTGCCAACAGACACCCCCGGTGGTGGTGGTGCCCACTGTGAGCTGGGGTCTGCCCGAGGAGCCCCAGGGACACAGGCAGGTGGCTCTGGGTGAGGTGCAGGCAGGGACATGGCAGTGATGCTGTGGTCAGAGCCCCTGGATCCCTCTGGGCTCTCCCTGGGTGCCAGAGTGGCCGGGACAAAACTCCAGTGACCACAAGTGAACAGCTCTGGTCTCTGTCAATCCTCTTTCCCCAAAAGGAATTAAGAGGTTCATCCACAGGATTCTTACCACGACTGCAGCCAGGATGGGGACCTGATAAATCCACTTCATGTTCCCTGCACTGAGGTCCCAGCACCTGAGAAGACCAGTAAAGAAACTCCTTGGAGAAACCTGACTCCACTGGCAAGAATGGCTCCCTGTACCCCCAACCACCCCAGCACCCCCAACTCCCAATCTCCACCCCCGTGTGGCTTTGTGTAAATCTTGAGCTGTGGCTACAAGCATTTGTAACCATCATGGTGGAGCAAAGCAGGTTTAAATGAGCATTAATGTTCCTGAGGGCTCCTTGACCACCTCATCCCAAACTGCTGTTGTTCATAGGATGGCCTTTCTCCTTTTAAAATGCCTCACTCCAGAATGTGCCCTTTAGCATCCATCTCTGCTGTTTATTGATCAATTTATGCTGCAAGCCTGCATCCACCATCCTCCCAAATGCAGAACAAAACCACTATCGCTCTGCATTACTGACAATTCTATGAACAAGCCTTGAATGAGTGTTCCATCCTGTTGTTCTTTTTGAAAATTTTCATTTCCAAAAAGCTCTGGTGCCCACAGATACTTTGCTGGCATTTGCAGCCACTCTTCCCCCCCCAAAGGCCCTGGTGAAGGTGTACATACTGTGTATCTGCCAGGGAGGCCCTGACGCTGGCCCAGATGGACACAAACACAGCAGGGAGACCTAGAAGGGCAGGGACAGAGTGAGGAGCAGGGTTGCAGCATCACCTTTGCAGATCCAACCAGCTGCTGCATCCCACTGCCCTTCCCTGGGCACTCAGTGCTGCTCAGCCATGGCCAATGCCACAGCTCCTGGCTGGGGCTGGGGTCTGTGCTCACCCCAGCCGATGATGGTGAGGACCCACAGGTAGTTCTTGTTTGAGAGGAAGGCCATGAAGATCAGGCTGTGCAGGTAGAGACCTTCCACCAGGATCCAGTAGTGGTTGGTGGCCAGAAAATAGAGGAAGAGAGTCACCACCACCTTGCAGCCAACCTGTGGGCACATGGAGATGCCTGTGTCAGGCTGGTCCCCAAAAGCAAAACCTGGTGGCTTTTGCTTTCTGGTCACCAAAACCCAGCTGTGCCCCATGTTCTTCTTGCAGAGACCTGCATCTCCTCTGGGATATTCCAGCATCTTCCTTCCCATAGGACAGGTATTCCCTGTACACAGGCCAAGGTACTCTGTGGCTCTTGTCTCTAGTGTGGCACCAGGACAGGGAGAAGCTGGGCAGAGCAAAGGTGGACCTTCATCCCCTCCCCCTGAGCAGCACAGCCCCGGCCTGGGAGGATCCCAAGCACATCCCATTGCATCAGGGCTCCTAAATCCTCCTTTCCCCCCATCCACCACTTGCCAGGTGTCCCCGCTGTCCTGGCAAGGGACCCCTGAAGTCGTCCTCCCGCAGCCTGTCGGCGTCGCCGGGCGCCGTGCCCGAGTAGAGCACCGCGTCCTTCAGGAAGATGCTGAGGGCCCGGCAGATGAAGGAGGTGAAGAGGTGCACGTGGATGTAATTCCGTGTGCAGTGCAGGCGCCTGCGGAGGAGGGACGGGACAAGAACCAAACCCCAGCTGCCCAACCAACTCACCGCACCTGGGCTCAGGGAATGGGGGCTCTCAGAGTGGGCTCGGGGGGTCTGGGTACAGAAACCAGATCTGGGAGCAAGTGGGGTGTCCACACTGTCCAAGAGCAGGGTGGAGAGATAGGAGCTGGTCACGCTGGGGATGTCTGGGGCTTTGGGAAGTTGGCTCATGTTTGTGTTGGGTCTGGGGTTGTTCCCATTTCTTTGGGGGCTGCCCCCTCCCAGGGCTCGTGTGCATGGAGAATGGGATGAGTTCCTGTTCTCCCACATGGGAGGGGCTTTGGCCTCTCCTTACTTGAAGTAGGAGAGGATGCAGACAGCAACGATGAGGGAGGCCAGGGAGATGGAGTATCCCACGGTGTACATGAGGTGCAGGCGGTCAAACACCTCCTGGAAGAGAAGGACTGAGCTCCACCTCCCTGCCAGAGCACAGGGGGAGCAAGGCTGGTTTGAGGAGCAGAGAGGGAAGAGCTCCTGCCCCCAGCACTTCCCCTGGCCTTTGCTTCATCCTCCCCTGGCCCCCATCCACACCCCTTTTGCAGCACCTTCTGGTGGCTCCGGCTCTCGGAGGAGAAGAGCAGGGCACACTCCGTGTAGTTGGCCCAGGTCTTGTTGATGCTGAGAGCCATGGCCCAGGTCCCATAGGCACTGCAGTACCTGTAGGCATGACCTGGGAACAGCAACGAGCACTGTGGCAGCAGGAGGAGCCGTGAGAAGCCCAGACTTGTCCCTGCTCTGTGGATTGTCACGAGGCTGAGGTCACTCTCTGCCCAGGTACAAGACTTGCCTTTGTGGTTGAAGTCGTAGATGTAGTCGGGGCAAGGCACTGACACCTCCTGGCTGGGGGAGCCCCTTGGCCAGCAGATGATCCCATCCCACTCTGGAGGGCAGCTGGGGTCTGGCCAAAGAGCAAAGACACATCCCACATCTCCAGTCAGGGCCTCAGCACAACCCCTGCCTTGCCCAGGTGTGTGCTGGACCAGGGGGGAGGAAAATGCTGCCACAGATCCCCCGGGGCTGAGAGAGGGAGAAGCTGCAGGGGGCCAGGGAAGGGGACACATCCCACCTCTTCCAGATGGGCCAAGTCCCCTCCACAGCTCTCATTTGTGGTGTACATGGAGCTGTCTGGAAAATGCTGGAGCCAGTGCTGGCTGAACCCAGACCACAGATGGTGCCATGAGCTCCACAAACCCCCGGGAGCTGGGTGTCCTCAGCCCCATCCTGCCCCAACAGAGAGGACAACACTCCCCACGGTGTAACCAGCTCCACCAGGGCTGGCTCACCCAAGCACAGGGGGGGACAATACCTTTGATCTTCTCCAGCTGGGCCTTTATGTCCCTCTGACACTTTTCCTTGGCCTCCACCAGGAGATAGATCTGCTCTTCTTTCGTGAGAACATCATCAGGATCGACCTGCCCAGACAAAACCCAAGTGAAAACCCCTTGGCTCAAGTCATGGCATGGCTATACTCACCCAACCCTCTCCAGGAGAGCCAGGTTTGGGTGGCTTTGGGTAGATTCAACAACACAGGGAAGAAAAAAGCTCTTCCTGCCTTCCTGCTCTCATTTTTCCCTCTTCCAAGGCTGATGCTGACCCCAAGCCCCTTCCCACCCTCTGCACGGTCATTTCTGCTCATGGTTATATGCAGAAATCAGTGGCTGGTCGGGCTCCTGCCCCAGCTCCCTGTCACCCACCACCAGCAGTGCTGGCTGTCCCTGTTGCCCATGCTGAGCTGGGCATCAGCTGAGCTGACCAGGATGAGGACACAGCTTTGGAAGTGAACAGGAGCTGGGATGCAGAAGGATCACTTTCCCCAGACTGCCTCCAGTGAGCACAGCCAAATCCGGCCCCAGAGAGGAGATCCAGGACTCCCGTCCATGCACTTCCCCAAAGCAGCATCTGGGTGGGTGAGTGGGGGGCAGAAGTGGGATCCTGGGGGTGCATCAGCAGGGTAGGGGCCTGGCTGTAGGAGTCTCACTGGCTGTGCCCAGTTCTGCCCTCCAGCCCCTCCTGCACTGCTTGTAAACCACTGGCTCTGCTCACCCAGCCCTCCAAGGCACTGACCCCTGCCCTGGATGTGTCCAAGAAATGGAAAAGCCATCAAGCTGCAGTGCCTCCATGGCTGCTGGAAAGCTTTTAGCAGCAGTGGAGATGCTCTCCCCTCCTGCCCAGCAGCTCTGCAGAGCGGGATGTGAGTCGGGAGCACAGCCAGCCCTGCCCGGGCCAGCAGCACCACATTTAAAGCCAGGAGGGGGAGCGGAGGAGCCCCGGGGCCACGCAGACTTACCAGAGCCGAGCTCAGGAGGCAGCAGCAGAGGAGAGTCACCGTGATAGCTCCCGCAGGGCCAGACGCCCCCATGGTGCCACCGTGTCACTCGGACGGGGACTTCAGGGACCAGAATCGCTGCCAGTGGTGGAGAGGGCTGGTGTGTTCAGCAGGACAGAGCATCTTCTGGGAGCACCTTCCTGGCTGCCAGGTGAGGTGGCAGTGGGGGCACAGCCCGTCCCTGGGCGATCAGGGCCGGGTGAGTTCCTTGTCCCTGTGAGATCAGGGCCGGGTGAGTTCCTTGTCCCTGTGGGATCTCTATAGGGATCTGCTCACAGGCTCTCCTGGCAGGGGGGTTTCTCCCCCCACCATGCTTGATCCTATTCTCTCGTTGTGTCTTGCTTGCTTTAAGCAGCTCCGGGAGCGTGTGCAAACAATTCCCGTTCGGATGGGGATGGCAGAGGTTTATTGGCTTAGCCCAAGGTGCTAAAATCCTCTTCATTCAAGGCAGATTCCTCTTCTCTTTTCAGAAACTTCTCTCACTGCTCGGTGGCTCATTTTTCAGCTGTCACAGCATTCCCCCACTGCCCCCACGCTCCTAAGTCCCTTCTAGCCCCAGACTGGTCCCAAGTAGATGGAGGAAGGTGGGGAAAATCCCAGCGAGGTGGCTGGAGGCAGGGAGGCAGAGGGTGCAAGCACGTGAGCAGCACCTCGAGCTGATGCTCCTGCGATGGGATGTCTTCCAGGCAGATGCCAGTTTAACCCTTTTCCTTCTCCGAGGGTTGGGATGTGTTTTGGGGAGATATGCTGGGATCTGTCCTGCTTTCCCAGGCACCTGCAGTGACCTCAGGGCACGTCTGCATTCAGTGTCCTCGGGAGAGGGGTTGGAGGCTCCATCCTGGGGCAGGGGGGTGGAGGGAGCAGCCACCCAGATGGGGTCCCACACCATCACTGGGCATCAGGTCAGAGCTGGTCCCACTGCAGCTGTCACCATCCCTTGTCACCTGCATCCCCCTGTCATGGACCCAGGGCTGTCCCCTGCCTTTCAGGGTCATGCTGATGCCCAGCTTGCTCCCACCACTCAGCCAGTTCCAACACCCTGTGACCCCCAGCAGCCCGAGCGTCCCCCTGGGCACAGAATGAGGCACAAAGAGGGGAGCCCTCTTTCCCCAGGCAGGTTGTCATTAGTGGGATGAGGCTGGAATTCAACAGCCTGGTGCCAAATCCCTGGAACAGCAGCTCCCAGCCTGGGCCCCTCCCCTGGCTCACATAATCCATGTCCAGACACAGCTCTTGCTGCCTCTGTGAGTGCCCCAGTCCTGCACAGAGCAGCAGAGCCCCCGGAGCCTTCCTTGGGGTGTTCCTGGCAAGGCAGCTCACCCTGCTCCCAGCCATGAGCCCCTGTGACTGTGTGATAAGGGTCAGAGCCCTGCTGGGCTCCTGGGGGAGGGGAGGCCAAGGGAAGATGGAAAATCCCAAGGACAGGGCTCAGGAGGGGCTGCTGCTCCTGCTGATGGAATCAGACAGCCCAACAAGCCCCGCGGTGGCCATCAGCTGAAAATCAAGGAGGCACTGGGGACATGGTCTGCAGCTGCCTGTCTCCACTGCCCGAGCCACGGCGTGGGTGTGACACCAGCTCTGCCAGCAGCTCCTCGGGATGCTGCACGGGCATGGAGGGTGAGCAAGGAACAAACAGTCAGACTGCACTATGAATGTTTTCTGAAGGCTCTGCTGGGTCTAATTGCTGACCCAGAAGCTGCTGGGGAGTAAAGATGGAGTTAAGTTAAGGTTATTTTGGAAACAATGGATGCTGAAGGGGAGGCAGCTCAGGGCCAATTTAACTCCCTTGATTTCCCAGACGACACCTGACCCGGGCTCTGAGTTCACACTTAGCAAAACATGTTGAGTTTTTTTGCTAAATGACTCATTATATTCTATAGAGCTCTGGAAAGCAATGATTGCAAATGACACCCATCCAGCCCCCTCAGCTCCCCAGTCCCTGCTAGCAATGAGGAGATGATGGCACACGGAGAATTCCCAGCAGGTTTTGGCTGCTCCCTCCTCCGGAATGACTCCCGTAACTCCTCCGTTGCCCTGGTGCCCCACACACCTTGTCTAAGTTGATGGTTTAGAATGTCCCAGTAAAACCCTCAAGCCCCATTTTCTGGGATGCTGAACTTCACTGAGTTCTGTGCCTTTGTGAGTCTTCAGGTGGGAGAGGAGGGTGACAGCAGGAGCATCTCCCACCAGAGCCTGCCCAGCCCCTGGAGAGGAGCCAAACAGAGACTCCATCTGCCCTGCAGGTTTTGGAGGTACTTGGGATGGGTTGTGCAAAGCTGGGAAAGGTTTGTGCTGATTAATTCAGTTGTGGCTTTGGCCATCACTTCCATTTCCTCATTAGCCACCCTGAGGGAGGTGAGCACCTACACTGGTCTTTTCCAGGGCTCAAGCTCAGCCCTGGGGAGAGACTGGGACAAAGCAGACCCTGAGCACAAGGCCAAGGGAGTGTTCAGAGAGTTGTGAGCTCCTTTGAAGCAGCACTTTGTAAATCCTGGTCTTAGAAGGGCTCTGCAGGGCTGGTCCTCGCAGCCTGCCTGCACACAGGCGCATTTCACCGTGGGTATCGTGGCAGGTTTATCAGCCATCCTGTTGCTATTTTCTTGCCTGGCCCCCGTGGCCATCCGCATTTAGGTTTCAGTGATCATTTAGCAAGCAGCCCCCATGCAGCCCACCCGGTGCAGGTGCTGGAGGGGGACATGTCCCCCCTTGTACAGCTGGGGGGGGGTGGGTGGTGGCTCCGTGGAGTCAGGAGCCGATGACAATGGGCAATTGTCAAATTGGGGCCCCTCTCGTTTGAGTTTTCTTCCTTTTATAGTAAGTAGCAGTTGCTCCAGCAGCTGGCCTGCCCCTCCAGGGTGAGCACGGGGCTCCGTATATAAGGGAAGGAGCAGCCTTTGCCTTTCATCCCTCCGTTCACTTCCCTCGCTGGGCGGCAGGACTCATCCCGCACCTCCGCAAATCCCAGCGCGATGCCGCTCAAGAAACCCGACCCGAGGAAGGAAGCAGCCAAAGCAGCTCCCGGCTCAGAGCCTGCCTTCGATCCCAAGAGCGTGAAGGTGAGTGAGGAATGAAGACGTCACCGTGTTTCTCCGTGCCTGTCATCTACCAAAGCGCTCTGCAAATGGCATTAGCCAGGCTGGAAGCCAGCCTTGGGAGGGGAAGATTATCCGATTGTGTGGATGCAGCAGGCTGGGAGTGATGCTGTCCTCGCTGGGGAGATGTCTCAGTGTTGCCCACCCAGCCCTGCCCAGCACTCACTGGAGGGAACCAGGACCCCGCTCCCGGAGCTGCGGCTGCAGTCGAACTCCCAGCTCCTGCTGAGACCCCGTGTCGGGGCCTCAGGAGCAATAAAAAGCTTCTCTGCCACCCACTGTCTCCATCCTGAAGTATTTTGTTGCCTGTGTTGCCTCCTCCACATAAGAGCATCCTTTATTCAACAGCTCCACAACAGGAACTCACTTTTTCCATGATTCCTTACATTTTTAAGGCATAGCTGTGGCAGGAGAGTTATTAAGAGCAGGCTCAGCATGGAGGCTGTTTAATCACTTGAACTTGGGATCAGGCCCTAAAATAACATCCTTTCCACCCAAAATAGTCCTGACTGTGGTCTGAGCATCCCTCCTGCCTGCCCACCCCGCTGCTGCCAGCTGTGCTCTCTGCAGGGATGTCAGCTCCACAGCAAGGGCAGAAGCAGTTGGGGACATGGCTCAGCCAGACATGGCATAGATATGGGACACAGCATGGATACGGCCTCCTGCCCCGAGCCTGGGGAGGCAGAGGTGCAGAGGGGAGAGTTCTTTTGCTCCCTCCAGCAGCAGTCCACTTCTCATGCCCAGCTCTGCTTCCTTCTCTTTACAGATTGAATTCACGGCAGAGCAGATTGAAGGTAAGTGCTGAGTTCAGCTTCTCTCAGAGATGGCTTTAGAAATGGGGAATCCTTTTTCCAGGTAGTTTTCACCACAGACATAAGAGCCGAGCCCACGCATTAAATCCCCTGCTGGGGGAAAGGCCAGCAGGATCCAGAGCCTGGCAGGGAAAAGGTATTTTTCATTCATGGTGTGAGTGCAGCCTGGCTCAAAGTCAGGGCATCTGGTGGGAGGAACAGCCTCTGGCGACACAGGGACAGCCCCAGAGAGTGGAGATCCAAGTGGAAAAGGGGATAAGTATGGATGTCCTGCAGCAAAGCCAGCTGCTGAGAGTGCAGGGATCCTGCAGGTCACCCAGCCAGCTCTGCAGAGGTGACAAAACCTGCTGGAGCAGCCAAGCGACTCGTCTGAGGAGTCTGGCAAACCTCAGCCCGCATTGCACAAGCTCACTCGGGGCTGGACGCATTCAGAGGGCACAACGTGCACGTGTCTGTCCCTTGTCCCTTGTCCCTTCCCTGCCTGCCAGGCACGACGTGCTTCCCTGGAGTGGGAATGGGGCCACTCCGAGCTCTTCTTCCCTGCAGAGTTCAGAGAAGCCTTCGGGCTGTTTGACCGGACGCCTGCGGGGACGATGCAGATCAGCTACGGACAGTGCGGGGACGTCCTCCGCGCGCTCGGCCACAACCCCACCAACGCAGAGGTCCTCAAGGTGCTGGGCAAGCCCAAACCAGAAGGTGACAGCAAGCTGGGGACAGGGTGGGACAAGCAATTCCTGTGCTCCCTGTCAGCAAGCAGAGGGTAACATTCCCTGAAGGAAGAACCCTGCAAGGTGAAGGAACTGGGAAGGAAATTATGCAGACAGGCTTCATTCCTGTGTAATTCCTTCACTCCCTTCCCCATACCATGGGGGATGACATATGGGATAGACAGTCCTCACACAGGAATGGTGGCAAGGGATGCTGAGCAGACTTTATCCTGAACTGGTGCAAACTGGTATAACCAGACCAGTCCCAGTGTGCCCACATTACTGTGGTGACAGACGACCCACCTGACGGTTTAGTTTTGGGCTGATATCAGGGGTCTCTGTGCAGTCCCCTGATGTTAATACTTCATTCCTCACATGGATCTTCCAATCTCAAGTCCAGTACAATAGTTCTGTCTCCTCATGGGGCTTCTCACCTGCACTCTGATGGAAAAGAGACCAAGAGAGTTTATCAGGAGACCCTCAGAGGCTGAATTCAGCTCCCTGAGGGTTCATCTCTGACCCCATCTCCTCCTCTTCCAGAAATGAACACAAAGATGCTGGACTTTGAGACCTTCCTCCCCATCCTGCAGCACTTCACCCGCAACAAGGAGCAGGGCACCTTCGAGGACTTTGTGGAAGGGCTGCGTGTCTTCGACAAGGAGGGCAACGGGATGGTGATGGGGGCCGAGCTGCGCCATGTGCTGGTCACGCTGGGTAAGGCTGCCCCGGGGGGCAAGGCATGGGCCCTGAGCTCTTCCTGAGCAAATGGCTCAGGTAGCTGCCTGGTCCCACATAGCACAGAGGCCCTTTTCACTCTGCTGCTCACAGGCTCTTTTAGGAGTCAATAGTTGTGAATGTGTGGCCGTTTCCTCCTCATGCCACAGCTTCGTGCATGAGCCAGGCAAGATGGAGACTCCAGAACAGCCTCAGTAATCAGACAACACTTGCAGTGTGGTCCTCTCTCCACCATCTCTCACCAGCATTCCTCAGTAGTGGCACACAGCTCTTCTTTAATCCCCTTCTCCTCCCTCTGGTGTCTCTGCTTATCTGGAAGAAGGACAGGAAGGTCCTGTCAGGCTGAGAACCCTTCCCCTCACCTCTCCACCCTCCTGTTCCAGGAGAGAAGATGACAGAAAGCGAGGTGGAGCAGCTCATGGCAGGGCAGGAAGATGCCAATGGCTGTATCAACTATGAAGGTAAGGGCAGGAGATTCCCGTCGGGGCCATGTCAGACAGGGCTGTCTTGTCTTAGGGTACAAAATGAATCCTCTGCAAGGGCTCTGGTTGGACTTGCAGTTCTTATTGATCTTTTCTAACCTTAATGATTCCATGATTCTATAACACTGGTGAGCACTGGAAGGGAGGTCTGGACCACCCTCCAAAGCCTTTCCAAAAAAGCACTGAGACATGTCAGCCAGGGTGGGAACAAGGTGGTTGTGCCAGTGATTTCCAGGAAAAGCAGCTGAAGACAGCATGTTTCCAAGGAGTTCAGGGCTGTTTTATCCACAGTTTTGGCACTGTTTTGTTGCAATCTATTGAAAATAAACAAAGCCAGCATCTTTCCCAGCAGAGGCTAATTGGGAACATTTGGAGACCTGGATCACTCGCTGCTCCAAGAGGGTGAAAATCTGGAATAGGAGGTGGTTAAATTTAGGAACCCCTAAAATTGGAGAGCAGTGAGGAAAAGAGGGGACCCATTTCCCTTGGCCTCAGAAAAATGGGGATAACGGTACTGGCTCATCTCCAAGGGTGGCATCACTCTGACCAGGCTGGGGATGGCATGCAAAAAGTGGGAACAGAAAGAGGAATATCAGCCTGGCACAGCATCCCTTTCATCCCTGGGGGGGTCCGAGCTGGGGGTACCCCCTGCTGCCTCTCCACCTGCTCCTCCCAGCTCACAGCATGTCCTGACCCCTCACGCTCTCATTTCTCCTCAGCTTTTGTCAAGCACATCATGTCTGGCTGAAACGAGAAACTTCAGGTGAGTTCAGTGGCGTCTCCTGCTGCTCACTCCAAAACTGGAAATCCTGCAAGTTAACAGCCAGGGGCAGGGAAGCTAAACCCCAAACCTGCAGTGGATTAATGCCACAGGAATAACCCCAGCTCTGAAAGCACAAAAGTTATGTTGATGATAAGGAATTTCATTTATAACTCCTGCCAATTAAAATTTATCAGGACAGAATCACAACTAAGATGGTCCTTTGTGGTCTGGGTGATTGGGTGGAGTCTCTGCTCGGAAAGAAAGAGGTGGTTTATGGTGCCATGCTTTCTAACCTGCCAGAAGCTAAGGGGGTCAACAGCAGCCACTAGAAATCAGTATTTTTAAACCTGCATCGGTGAATGACTCGATGCTAAGAAAATATTTAGTACTTAGAGAGGAAATTTCTGAACTGAGAAATATCAATATTCCCATTAATGTTACAAAGAATAAGGAAAATGTACCACGGATGTTTGTTAAACTTTTTCATGTTCCTTAAGATCTGCCTGAGGAAAACAGAGAAACATTGCTAAGGGGATGAGGTTTCTTTGAGGCTGAATTATCCCTCCAAAATCTATTCAATTGAAAAGAAAATCCAAATTGATGCCTGGCCCCAGCTTCCCCACCAATTTCTTATGATTTCATTATGTATTTACTTTTTTAAACATTTCTCCTACCCCTCAGCTACGTAAAAGGCAGGAGGCCAGGGAAAAAAAAGAAGTAAAAATGACCTTCAGATTGTACTAAATACACAAATTAAACATTTAAAAATCTCTCTCCTCCCAAAATGTCTTTAAACATCAGAAAGTTAAAATGCAGACAGATAGAAGTCTGAACTTTGAATGTTCAGCATCCTTTTTATCTCCTTTTTAATCCGTTTTTCCCTGGTTCCTGTTCATCAGCTCAGCAATATAGATGGTTGGGTGGCAAACGCTGACAGGAGATTTAATTCTTCACATAACTATTTGCATATAAAACTCTTTTTAAAATGGTGTTGAATTACAGCTTTTAACATTTTGGGTTCATCTGAGAAAGAATATTCTGAATATTCTCATCCCAAAGATTCTTTGCATTCAGACCTCTCCCACTTATCTCCCAGGCTCTCAGAAATGCTTGAACATCCACCTGAGCAGCATGAAGAGCAAGATTCCTCCATGCATGTCCTTTCCCTGGGATGTTTTGCCTAAGCCATCGTTGGCCACCACGTGTGTGTGCCTGGGCCTGGTACTCAGTGACATATCTGCAACTAGGTTTTAAACCTCAAGTTACTCTTTTCAGGTTTTCATTGTGACATTTGTCTCATTAAACTTCATTCCTTCCTCCTTTAAATGGTTTGTCTGCCTTGGCTTGGGGCAACCTATTGACACAGTGGGTGGAGGAGACTCCTCAGTCTCTGCAGCTCTCAGAGGTAACAGGGTATTTCCATGGAGAGGGGGAAAAGGCAGGGGATGCAAAGGAAGAGTTCAGACTTGTAAGAGAGGATCATCACCCACCCTTGGCATTGGTCAGGAGCTGGGCTGCAGCCTGCTCACCTCTTGCTGATGCAGACCTGGAGCAAGGAGAGCACAAGGGGCAGGTTGCATCAAAGACACACCCTTGGGTTTTGGGAAGCTCTTCATTTCCTCTCTGCCCTAAAACCAATCCTTTTCCAAAACTGTAGGCCACCCATTCTTCATCACACTGTCCCACGAGCATTCCCCTCAGGTCCAGGCTGAACAGCACTATGGAGCAAAGAGGGCCCTGCTGGCCCTGCCACTGTCCCCATCACAGAGGGACCCACAGGCACTGCTCCTTCATCAATGCACTGTCCCAGTCAGGAAAGGCCCTTAAAAACCCCAAAATATCAGAAAAGCATGAAAAACATTCTTTTTTCTGCATCAATGAAACATCCAAAAGTCTAGTTTTGAAGGTTTTCAGAAAGTTGACTCCTGCTGAATCAGCAAGGGAGAAGAAAAATGGGGAAAGAACAGGCATTTCTGGGTCAGGTCCACCCTCGTGGGCTGTGGGTCATGTCCTGCCAGGGATGGAGCCCAACCAGGATGGTTCTTCTCCAGGCAGATGGTGTGTTCCAGCCAGGAGCTGTCTGGGAGCTGTGTGATACAAGCTGGTGACTCTCTCCCTCTTCCTACCTGCAAAGCAATCTCCAGAGCATCACCACAAGCGGTGAATAATTCATGACACATAACTCAGCCTTCCCATCAGCAGAACACCTGGGAGCAGAAAACACTTTCCTTTGATTTGTTCCTTATTCCAACGTCCTCCCTCTGCCTTTGACTAGAAATCGAAGGCGCTTTGCTCCGATGTGTTGACTTCAGCTGCCGCTCGCTCGTTCCTGTGCAGTGACTGAGCAACAGCTGCTTCCAATTCCCACTGTTTGATTCAACTGCTCATAAAAAGCAACATAAGCTGTTTATAGATGCAAGATTAGATTTGAGCTCCTCTTTGTGCTATTCCCACAGCTTGCATTGGGCAGGATCTGGGCACCTCGTGTTTTTAATGTGCTATCTGTGCTTTAGCCTCCTAGAGCACCGTGGTGACAGGGCCAGCAGGGACCCTGCTCGCTGCACGCTCGCTCTGGGGTCACGTTTGTCCTTGTCATTGCTGTGGCACTGGCTCCTGCAGCAGAACGTGCTGTGGCAGAGAGGAACAGAGCAGAGGAGAGGTGGGGACCTGCCTCAGCTCACAGAGGAAATCCACAGCAGGGACTGGGGGCCCTGGAGCTGTGGTATCCCTGCTATGGCCACGATATTCCTGCTGTAGCCATGATATTTGTGTACAGCCACAAGATTCCAACTAGCCTTGATATCTCTGCTAGCTGTGCTGTTCCTGCTACAGCTGTGACATCCTTCCCTGCAAGCCAAGAGGCTGCACTCTCACTCCTCTGTGCAGAGCAGAGGCCTTGTGCTTGAGCCCCCAGCTTCCATGGTGAAAGGAGTAACACCAAATTAAAACCAAAATGAGACCTGCAAAGAGACGGACAGACAGAAGGCAAGCAGTAGGGAATGACAGAACTACAGGGAAACTGTTTTCCATGTGAAATATCCAGCCCTTGAAGGCCCCCTGAGGGAAGAGCCAGCCACACTTTACTTTAGGGACCTGTTGTGTCTCTTTAAGATAAAGCAGAGCTGGTTTGTAGCAAAGCAGGCTGGAATGATGCACTTGAACAGACACAGTATGTATGTCTGCACCTCTGCTTGTGCCTCCCCCTGGCAAGGCTGCTCCCCTCCTCCTCTGGAAAAGTTGAGGATTCCACAGAGAAAGCAGCTTTAGTCCCATGGACATTTATGGGTGCATCTGTGGGTGCCAGTGAGTGACCCCACAGGCAGAACTGCACTGTAGGACTGAGAAGCCTCTGAAAATCCAGATGTCCAGAGACAACAGCAAACACTGACCTTTTACAGTTTGGATGTTTTACGTGAATTCCAGGGGACTCTGAGGAGAGGTACAAGGAGCCCCCATGCTCCGGAGGGCCTGTATCTCCTCAGGCTGTGATAAGACAGATTCTCATACCAAAGAAGGTCTGGATGTCAGTTCTGTGCCCTGGGGAATGGGAGAGACAGATGGAGCCAGCTTTCAGACCCGGGAGGAGTTATCTGCAGTGCACAAGATCAGGAGCAGGGTGAATATGGACCGTGCTCCTTGAAAGGCTCCTTCCTTGGAGCCCCAGACCACGTACACACACCACCATCATCACCATCAGCAAGTGAGGCCAAAGGCCTTCAGAGGAGGAGACACTTCACTGTCATGTTACTCACACCCTCCTTTTGTCTGGCAAAATGACTGATAGACCTGATTAGGAAACCAGGCGTCCATCCCAGGGGAGATCTCTGCAGTTAAAATTTGTTATTTGTCTCAGGTGAAGGATTGAAGAAAGCTTTGCCTGCTCACACCCTGAATGCAAACACGCGCAGATTTGCTGCCAGTAACAAATTTGTAACTACACCTTTCAGAAGCGCAGAGAAAGAGGGGAAGGAGGCAGGCTGAGCCCTCCTGCTCCACACACAGCTTTTGTTCTCACATAAAGATACAGCCCCTGCCCACGTGTGCTTGGCAGCACATCAGGATCTGACCTTCAGGCCCGAGTGCAAGTGCAGAGCACTGAACAGAGCGAGATGGAGCACAGAGTCCGTGTGTAGGTGTGTGTGCATCGGGGTGCTGCTATGGCTGATTCAGCAAGCCCACAGAAGGATATGGAGAAGGAAGGCCTCTGCTAGCTGCAAGTGGCTATTGATAGGCAGTATATTTAATAAATTGAGGTTTACTTGTGCATCTTTATCAAATTCTTTTGTTAAAGCTCTGTGTGCCAGATATTGCACTTTCAAACACATCCAAGTTGTAACTGGCAAATTACCTGCCTTGTACTTACGCCCTGCTCTGCCGGTTTTACTCCTGCATATGAGGACATCATGAGGAATTTCTCCACAGAATGGGTTGTTAAGCATTGGAAGGGGCTGCCCAGGGAGCTGGCAGAGTCCCCATGCCCGGAGATGTCCAAGGACCGACTGGACGCGGCACTCAGAGCCTGGTCGAGTGACAGGTTGGACTCCGTGATCTGTGAGGTCTTCCTCAACCCACATGATCCTGCGGCTGAGCCTATGTGGGGAGCACCATCAGCACGGACCCCTCAGTGACGGGGACCGGACCTGGGCCGTGCTGGCCCCGACACTGGGAACGGTGACACGGGAAACACCATCCCAACCCAGCGCGGGAGCCTGGTGATGGCAGGGGGGAGCCCTCGGACCAGCACCCCGAGAGACGCGGGGGCTTCCGACAGACCTGGGGATCCCCAGAGCCCGTTCTGTGGCACCAAGTGCGAGTTCTGCATTCCTTGGGTGCGCTGAGGGACGAGCCGCAGGCCCCGCCAGGCTTCACCGGCCTCCTCACGCTCGTCCATCTCCGTCCTCGCTCGATCATCTCCGCCTCTACTCGGCCATCTCCGCTCCAGTTCGGCCATCTCCGGCGCCGAGTTTCCTCCCGGCTGCCGAGCGCGGCTTTCCCAGCTGTTTTCCGTCGCCGCTCGGCTCTTTCCGCCTGCGCCTTCGGGTATTTCCGGCGGAGGGTTCGGGTATTTCCGCCGCCGGTTCGGGCGGACTCGGCGCCCGCCGGCCTCGCTCGCTCCGGTAACGGTCGGTGCGGGTTCAAATGAGCCGCGGCCGGGCCGGGCCCCGCCGTGACTCGCTCTGAGCCGGGCCGGGACCGGGGCCACCCCGCTCGGGCTCAGCGACCAGGAGGCGGAGGCCGGGGAGAGCAGGATGACGGTGCTGCAGGAACCCGTCCAGGTACCGACCCCCGGGCGGCTCAGGCCCCAAAGCCTGGCCCGGCCCGGGTTAGGCCGCCCCGCCCGCTCCGGGGCCGGGGCTCCGGGCCGCTCCCGGCTGCCCCTCGGCCGGTGGGCCCGCAGGACCTGCAGCTCGTCCGCCCTCCCTCCTGCCGGAGCCCGCCGGGCTTCCCCTTCCAGCCTCCCGTCCCCATCCCCGGGCCGGCCGCGCTCGCCCCTTTGCCCCCCGGGCCCCCGGGGGAGGTGTCGGTGTCCCCGCAGCTCCTCAGCCGCTTGGGCTCCCAGGAAAGGGCCCCCGCGGGTCCCCCGGGAGACCTGTTGATACTTCGCTCACCTTTCTGCTTTTGCTGCCGTGTCGTGTTTAAATGCTCGCAGCGTGCTCGGATCCTTCCGTGTCGTGCGAGTGAAGGACGTTCCTTCTTCCCAAGGAGTTGGTTTTTTCGGGTTGATGGGAGACCTAGGAGAGAAAAAAATGTAAAATTCGTTTTCCTCTCGTGTTTCAGTCTCACTGCAGTTACTCTGATGGGTTTCCTGTTCTGGTGCTCAGCCTTCCCATCCAAAAGTCGTGATTCACAGAATTGAGAGCTGCTTTTTCTTTTCTCAGTTCCTGTATGCCCATTCTCTAACTATTCATAATCTTCCTTAATCAGTCGTCTCATTCATATTCCCATTCTTTTTTAAAATATATTTTTAGCATTTTAACAGGATGTTTTGGGCTTTTTTTCTAGTTACAGCAAGAGGTTCCTGGCAGCAGTGTCTTGTTAGAACACGATTGTGTTCTGTAATGAACACAGTGAGAATTCTTGCTTTTGGCTCTTTTCTTTCTAATGAAAAGGTGGAAGGGGAAGAAAGGCTCCTGTGGAAAACCATCCTGCTGACTTGACCCTGTCTGTGGAAGATGGTGACAGTGAGGGCATTCTTGTAGACCATGGGTTTGTGTCCTTGATGCCACCACTCTCCTCATTCCCAATGAGAGCAGGGGTCAGTGCAGTGCTGGAAATGCTTTTGGCCAGCTGGTCCCTCTCCTGCAGAGGCCATCCTGCACCACTGGTGTTATCTGTGGAGCTGGGCTGGTTGTTTTGCACCAGCTGGGCATTCTAGGAAAACATGGGATTACAATAGAAAAGGAAGGAAGAACGCACTGCAGTGTGAATGAGTGAAGCTGACAGGAAACAATACCAAATGTTTCCAGTGCTGTGCTAACTAGACTGACCAAGTGGAAATATCTGCTCTCCTGAGAGCTCCCTGATAGAAATGTGGGGTCTTGTTGTGGTATTTCAGCAAGGTAAAGACCCCTCTAATGCTGTTCTCCATTCTTAACCTCTTCCCAACTTGGATGTTTTGATGAGGCTTTGCTATGTTCAATATATCTATTTAGATTGACTACATCTATTTAGATTCTGCTTTTAAATGACAGATCATTCCTTTAGCAGTAGTTCTGCTGCTGTCAGTTTTACTGCTGTTCCTTGCTTACAGGAGTGCTGGTAAGTTTAGGAATTATTTGTGACTGGGTAAAGTCCATTGTGTTTCTGAATTCCCAGTTTAGCTGGGAATTCCACATACTTAGCTCTGTTTTTATAATTTACTTAAATGAAATGATTGGGAAAGCTGTCACTAGTTCTCATTTTTGTCATTGCAGAGATTTTTCCTGTCTATTTGTCTGTTCTCTCCCAGCTTTTCAGATGTCTACAGGGCTCAGCATTCCAGGAAAAAACTGTCATCCTTACATCCTCACAGCTGTGATGTTACTTATTTGTCACAGTGTGACAGATAAATAACAGAATTTGTGTTTGTTTGTAGCCTTATAAATGTTGTGCTTTAATTACATGAAATTCGTGCCCCAGAAGGCATTCTGGCCACTGGTTAGGTTTTTGCTAACTTTTAAAATTCTTTGAAGTTGAACAGAGTGCCAGAGTTTTACAGCCCTGTGCTGTATTTCCTGATATGGTCGATTTAAAACCCTTCAGCTCCAACATAAAACTGTGTCCCATGTGCTAAGAAACAGGCTGGATGCCTTCCAAATACATCTGAAAAACATCTTGGGAAGAAAATGAGCACTTTACTTGGAATTTAGCTGTTCAAGGTGTTCATCTGCTGTGATTCACTGGAATGCTGCTTGAACTTGGCTGCAAGCTGCAGGACCAACATGTGCTTGTTCAGTGGGCAGAGTTTGTGTAACTGGGGAATGCAGCACAGCCCATCCCAGAGCTCTCCTCCTCCCTGCCCACCCCGAAGACTGAAATCGTGGCAGAATTTGCTTAGCATGGCAATATAGGCTAAACAGCTTGGAAAACAATTCCCAAGGTTGTATAACTGTCAGAAGAGAACATCTCTTAAGAGCTCTTTGGCTTAGATATGAAGTGACACTTGGACAATGCACAGGATTTTCTGGGTGGAAGATGGACCTGTCTGAATCTGATTTTATTTTCCTGCTCTCCTTTTTGAAGATGCTTTGCTGCAGGGCTGTGTGTGGTAGTTTGGGAATTCCCTGTTAATTTTGCATTTCAAATGAATTATTTTTAAAAAGAGCGATTAGGACCTGGAGGTTCATCCTCTCTGCAAGCACACTTGAATAAAATGTGGAAACATTTCCAACTTTTCTCCTTCCTGTGAGGCAGCCCTGAGAGCACTCTTCTGGTGTGGTTTAGCAACTGTGTACCACTAGTGCTGTGTACCTGCATTGTGCTTCTTTTAGAACAATCTAAATTACTGTGCTATATTGAGATTAATGCTCCTGTCCTAGATGGTGGGCAAGAAATCCTCTCTTTTGAGGCACAGTCATGGTTTAGACTGTTCTCATGGAAAATTGCTGCTGCATAGGTATGGCTGATTGCCTGCTGCCTTCCTTTCCTCTTCCTGCTCTTTTAGGAGAGTGTGTGTGAGGATCCAGACTCCAGCATGGGTCACTTGAGGGCAGGAGGCCCATTTTGGACTGCAAAATGATAATTGCTAGAGAACAGGGATTCTACCAGCTCGTTTCTTGCTTTCACTGGGACTCTGCTCCATAACAATTGTTATTTGAGCCAGGGTGTAGTGTAACTCTTACAAAGTGGCTGTGACATAGCCCCAAGTCCCTTGTGTCCCCTCAGCCTTTGGCAGGATTGTTCCTGGCAACTTGCTCTGGTTTGAGCAGTCAGATGACCCTGATTTTCCCAGTCCCACCCCCACACCTTTGTTTTGTAAGCTGGCTGTGTTACAGCCCTGCAAAGACAGGATTTTTAACCTGCCACAACTTGGCTGGATTCTTCTAAACGTCACTTGTGACTTGGTGAAGGAAGAGCTGCTTTTGGGAGCAAGAGAAATGGGAGACCTTGGGCTGCTCTGGCTTCAGGATGCCTTAAAAGATTGTAACCCTGACCTTCTGTCTCTCTGTTTGTCCTGCTCTGTCTGCAGGGCGTGGAACCACCTTCAGCCTGAGATCCTTTCAAGGCAGCAGGGAGGAATCACTTCAGGAGGCTCTGAGGCTCAGTTATCTGAAATATGGAATACAACCAGAGAGAAACAATAGTGTGTTTGTATTGTAATGATCAGACTAAGAGAATTCACTTTTAAATACATCCATATACATTCACACAAGCTTGAAAGCACCTGTTGACTTCTTAAGCATATTCTTGGGATCTGCTGATAGGAGAAAACAGATTCTCTGTAGAGATTTGTTTATAATATTCCCTGTAGTACTTGGGAGCCCTGGTGTGTGCTGTTCATGATGGCTGTGTGGGCTTCCCGTGAAGAGAACTTGCACAGTTTTCACACCCTGTGTTTGTCAAGTTTGTGTTGGAAGAAGTAGCATATGGTACATGTAACTCTGTGATGTTTGGATTTTTTAAAAATAATTTATTTTTTTTAAGATGAAATTGGCACTTGCCTTTCCAGCTGGGAATAGCACTGCAGGACAGTATTGCTTTCCCTGTGGAAGATTTCTTTTAGTTTTGGAGTGTCTCATGGGTTTTAGAAGCAAATTCTATTTGTCTTTGGTTGCTGATGAGTATTAGAGAAATTCTAGATCACAGTGCCTTGAATACATAAGTTCAGATCTTGTTTGGGATCAGTAATAGCAAAACTACTGCAAAATGGCTCTGTGCTGCTGATGGAGAAGTGCTTTGGAACTGGAGCAAAGACCCCAGCTGGGAAGGAACTGCTGTCCCAATCCCAACCCTGCCCACCTTGGAGCACAAACTCTGATGAGCATGCACAGCACCCTTGGAGTGGGTGAGGAGGAAAGGCTGAAGAGATCTTCAATAGTTTTTTGAATCCCAGCCTTCTTTTATAGATAACAGGCAACTTCTAATGCCATCTGAAGAAAGTTGGCCGAGCAGTTGGTGTGAAACCCTCTTCTCCCAGCCCTGAACAGCTCTTGTATGTCAGCTGCTGGTGACAGCAGTGCTAGTAAATGCCACCAGCTTTGCTGGTGTGCAGGTTGTACACCTGTGTGCATCTTCATTCCTCTGGAGTTGTGCCATCCTTCCAGGCTGCACAAATATCGGTTGTCACAAACCAAAACTTGGTGCTTGTGAAAAAGAAAACAGTACCTGGGAGTAGGATTTGGCTGAGTGTGTGAGCAAAAGCAGAAGTAAGTCGTGTTCATCTGTGGCTGTAGAATACAACTTGTCTGTTTTGCTTGTGTTGCACTTGTTCTTGGGTGCTGCTTCACAGCTGGTGACAGTGAAGAGGTGGCTGCAGACCCAGCAAAATGCTGCACAAAAAGCAGGGGGTCCTGTTCACCTTGGCCCTTAAGGGAGCACTGAAGCCTTTTCAGGGAGGATCCTTTCTACAAAGATGTTTAATCAACACGAGTCTCATCTTGACCAACCCTGAGAGGTTTCTGAGCCTGTTGGGCTTTGGTTTGGCATCCTGGGGTGATGCTTTAATAGGGTGCTCTGACCAGCTGGGGTTGGATTTTGGTTTTATCTTTCCTGAAGGTGGTGTTGAGTTGTGCACCAGGCTAAGACTCAGTAATTTCTGAGGGGTTTGGATGATTGTGGCTGGTAAAGAGTAAGAAACACTCTAAGGTTGATACATGACTTCACTGCAGAGTTTGGTGGGGTTTTTTTAAACCTCCTTACTAATAGCTGAAACAAATACAACTTGGCTGGCATGTTAATCCTCCCCTTTCATTTTATAGCTCTATAAAACCAAGCTGAACTTTGCCTTTTGCCAGTAAGAGGTGATGAGTTTTTTTTGCATTTTCAGAGCAAATGAAGGTGCTTTTCTTGCCTTGCAGGCTGCTATCTGGCAAGCACTGAACCACTACGCCTATCGCGACGCCGTGTTCCTCGCAGAAAGGTTATATGCAGAAGGTGTGTACTTTGCAATTATAAACCTTTGTTTCCATTTTCATTTGGGATTTGTGAGCCTCTGCTCCTGCTTTATTTTCCTCCTGTTCTGATAATGAAGTTTCACTTTCTGCTTGGGGAAAGCAGAGGAATGCCTTGCAATTAGGTTGGAAAATCAAGTCATGGAACAGCAGCAATGTTATTTTACAGTAAAATCTCATTTAAATTCAGATTTGTGTGTTTAAGTGCAGTGTTTACAGTGATCTGGTTTATGGTATCAAATGGGAGAATATTGGGGTTTTTTAATAACCCTCAAGCATTGCATTCTTCCAAGGGCACTTGAGGATAGATGCAGCACACAAATTCTACAAATTGGCTTGACATTGAAAGCTGTCTTTGCTGATAATGCTGCTCAGATATGTTGATTGGCTCCAAGAGAGTCTTGTGATGGTGAGAGAAAAGCACTGTGAAATTGAGACAGTGAGAATCAGAACATATGGAACAGGTATCTCCTGCTGAATCCCTGCTAATTGTCACCCCAGCCCTGACAGCTTTACAATGGAGTATCTTGGACAGTGAGCAGGCAGCAGTAACACAAATCTGTACTTTCTCTGGGTCCTTCAAACACTTCCTTGGTGTGTTCTAGCACCTTTTATTTCTTTACCCTTTTCTCCATGACCTCAGATAAGCTTTTTGTTCTTCTGTACTTCTTTCTCTTTGCTACTGGTGGTCAGCTTTCCTTCTCTGTTTTGAAAGGTTTTGTTCCCTAACCACTAACACAACAAAACCCCAATCCTTGAGCTAAAATACCAGTGTCATATAATTTTTCATGTTAAACAACCTGAGCTTATACTTTGAATTAAACTGTATAAGCTATTTCATGCTCTGTTTTGTAATGAAATATTGTGCCTGCCATGCCCACAATGCAGTTCCTAACAATGGAAGCACAAACCTAAGTTTTGAGAAATAAAGGCTTCTTTTTCCTTGGGTCAGGGTTACAAATGAAATCTGGGGTGTTTGATCTGGGACTGAAATGAGAAAGATTGTGTAGAATGTTATGGAACCTGATAATCCGGGTGTTTACGAAGAAAATAATATTTTAGGGCTGACAGAGCTCCCCTGAACACAACACACTGTGAGGTGCAGGGAAATGGTAGATTGAAGGTAATTGCCAAGGATTTAGGAACAAAGAGAATCCACTTTTTGCAGCAGCCAGGAAAAAAATACCTGACTTGATCGTGACACATCTTTACAGAATAATTCTCTGCAAGAATACTTCAAACAGCCTTTTTCAGTGGCCAGCAGTGCTGAGAGAAAGCAGCAGGAATGCTGACACTTGGTGCAAGCAATTAACTGCTAACAAAACATCTGGCTCCTGGTTAAAATAAGTGGTTACACTGCAGAGTGGAAGCTGGCAGGAGTGATTCCACCCTGATAAAAACTTCTTTTAAATTTACCTGCAATTACTGTCCTTGATAGGACATCTGTGGCTTGGTTGTTTCCCAGAACTCTCAAAGTCTGTTGGATAAAAATTGATTTAACTTGAATTTTCAAAAAGGTCTTCTGGTGTTTTTAGGATAAAGCTAATAAAATGTCCTCTGTTTGGGTCTTCTGTTTCCATTGTCACTGTTCAGGTGATGACAAAAACTTAAAGTAGTCAGTTTTCAGTGAAGCAGAGGATTTGGGCAGATTCCCAAAGAGGTTTTTATACAGTGCTCATATTGATTTTTCTAAAGATTTCTCTATAGGTGGGTGAACAAACATCAAAATTGTTTGTTTAATGCTGAATTCCATTTGCAGGATAATGCCTTCTGAAAAGTATAAAGGTAATGTGGGTTTATTAAGTGGTTGGAGTTTGAAGTTGCTTGTGTTCATGCACAGCTTTTGATTTAAAATATCATTGTGTGAGGGTGATTTGAGTGTAACATTTGGGGAAGTACAGAGTGGGTTAAGCCAAAATCTGAGTTTACAGAAAGGATTAAAGTTACTCCAGGGGCTGATTCTGTCCTTTATGGTGTAATCATAAGTGGGTCTGACCTCAGGCTCAAACCTGGATGTCAAGTCAAGCTCTTAGAGGAGAACATCCTCAGTGTGGTACATAATTCATTGCAGTGGAAGAAAATTTGGAAACAGACATCAATTCTGAAGAGTTCCAGTGTGGTGACACTCTGAGCCAAGTCAGTCTTGGTGTGGCCAGCAGGTTGTTAAAGTAGCTCTGGCCTGGCTGCTTTCCTTGGCTTGCTGCTGTTCTAACTGCAAGCTGGCTCATCACTTATTCAGCTTAGGAAGGATCAAAGTTCCTTCAAAGCTGTAGATGTTAAGAGTTCATCTGACTAGCCAAGGAAATGGCATTGGAAGATAATTGCCACCAGATAAAGAAGACTTCATTCAGGAATGAATTTCTACTACCAGTCCCCATTTTATTCCATCTTGTCCATAGCTGGCTTTTACTCCCTGCCCCCAGATTTTTTGTGCTGAAATGATTAATATCTAACTGATGGTTTTGCTTTCCAGTTCACTCAGAAGAAGCACTGTTTTTACTGGCAACGTGTTACTACCGCTCAGGAAAGGCCTACAAAGCTTACAGGCTCCTAAAGGGACACAGCTGTACCACCCCACAGTGTAAATACCTGCTTGCAAAATGTTGTGTGGACCTCAGCAAGTAAGCAAATCCTTCATGTTCTGTCCAGGGTTACAAATGGATTTATTTATTTTTTTTGCTTGGATTTCTCTTTGGAAGATGTTGTCTTGTATAAACTATAAATTCATTGGTTCTTCAGCACAAAAGATTATGAGTTCAATTTATTTTGCTTTCAGATATGGATCTAATGAGCATTAACCCATGTTGCAAAAACCTCTAAGAGTTGTTGAGTAACTTAGACAGGAATTGCCAAGCTGTGGAGAAGGAAAACAGATCTTTTATGGGCTCATTTATACAGCTCTGCCTTATTTTCTTGTGGGGATGGTCTGTTCTGATAGAAGCATAGCCCTACAAGTAAAATTTCAAGTGGTGGCAAGAAAAGGTGATTTGTTTGTTCTGGTGTTTGGGCTCAGATGCCTGAAAAATGCCTCCCACCCCAGCAGTTGTATCAAGTAATTTTGAAGCCTGACAGCCAGTGGCCCATTCTGTGTGAGTGCTCCTGCTCCTGCAGGTGCAGGAGGTGCAAATTGAGCCTTTGTTCTCCTTTTGAGCCCTTCTTGCAAGAAGGAAAGGCATTAAAATCCATGATCTCTGCCATATTCCAATATTGGCTCTTAACTCAGTGCATGGGGGGCTTTACAGATTGTATTTCTTTGGGAAACAAAGCCAAATTAAGCACTGTGTTTGCTTAGATAAAGCACCTTCAAAGATCAAGTGTCTTGAAGATTCTCTTGTCCTTCGTGCTAGGATTGATCACTTTTGGAAAAGTCATGCTGAATTTTGTGTGGGTTTTTGTTTTTCTTCCCTCCCAGTAGAGCTGTTTGACTGCAGAGTCCTGAACCTCCCTGTTGTAGAGGAATCCATGGGTTACTTAATGTTCATTTGCAGGAACTGCTTTGTGGTTTAAAACCTGTGAACACTGACAGTGGATTTCTGTTTTTGTTTGCAGCAGGGTGAAAACACTGGAGTGCCAGTACTGTGAGCCTTGTAACCCCTTTAAACCTCTTGTTTTTTAAAAAGGCTTGCAGAAGGAGAGCAGATCTTGTCTGGTGGAGTGTTGAATAAACAGAAAAGCCATGATGACATTGTTATGGAGTTTGGTGATTCTGCATGCTTTACACTCTCCTTACTGGGACATGTCTACTGGTAAAGTTGCTTTTTCATTTTGCCCAATCAAGTTGGAAAGTTTTTACTGGACCAAGCCCAGGTTTAGTCAAACATATCCTTAGTCATTACAGGAGACACCTCTCTCTGCCAGGCACCATTTTGGAGCATGATAAATTCAGGTGGATAGTTGTGGAATCAGTCTGATTTGGGAATGGTTAATTTTAATTTTCACCCAAAGACTGAAAACACAAATTCCTCTTTTCTGGGTGGATAAGAATGCAATCCAGAAGTCTGAGATTTTTATGTACCTTTGGATTTGCTCTGTATTCTTCCTTAAGAAAACCTCTCAGCTTGTTTCTCAGTGTCACCATTTAGATTTTTACTATCTGTGTTATACACGTGTAGCTCTAACCCTCAAATCAGCCTGAGGGTGCCAGGCAGAATAACTTGACAATTGTGTTTTGATTTTGCTAAGATGCAAGAAGGGTTTCAGTAAATGTGAATGATTGATTGATTGATTGGAGTAGTTGGGCTCTTGGATTCTTCTCTACTATATCTATTTTCAAAATTTTTTCTTTGTAGCCAAATACTGAAGTGTTCAGTTTAGCTGCTAATTTCTTTGCATAAATATTATCCATAGATGCTTAAGATGGCTGCAAGGCTGGCAATCAGGTTACTGTTGGCAAAAAAAGAAACAAGCTGTTGCAAAGAACTGCATCTTCCTAAAAATGAAAATTCTCAAGCTATTCTAGTGCTTATGTAACTTTTTTTGACAACTGTGTCTAAATATGTCAAGTAACTTCAAAAGAACTCAGTATTTCTTGGGCTTGAAAGATGAGGAATGTTTCTATGCCTCTCAACATAGTTTTTGTTTTTCAACTCCTCTTCTGGAAAACTCTCCTGAAGAAAAATGCTGTTCTGAGTTTCCCTGTGAACTGTTTCATTCTTTTTGCAGCAAGACAGACCGGCTTGCCAAAGGATCAGAATGTTACCAAAAGAGCCTTAGTTTAAATCCTTTCCTCTGGTCCCCTTTTGAATCACTATGTGAAATAGGTGAGTCTGCAGAACTGTTTTACTCATGTAATTCTTGGGAGAGATTTTTGTGAGCAACAATTAATTTAAAATACTTTGTCATTGTTTAAAACTTCTGTCTTGTTTTCTTCCATCTTCATTATTTATACATTTTTGGATCTAACAGTCCAAATGTGCTTTCCAGCCTACATTTGGTAAACACTTAGAACCTGTTTCTGAGAATAGCTTGAAAAAACAATATATGAAAATTATTTAAAATATTGATTGCCCAGGGTTTTGTAGTAGAAGACTGGAAGAATAATTCTGCTTTAGTACAAAGGGCTCAGAGTGACCTGGTCTAGGGAAGGGTGACCCTGCTTTTTGCAGAGGGATGGAATAACATGTTCATTAAGGTCCCTTCCAACCCAAATGTTCTGTGATTCTATGAAATGTTTTAAAACACTTCTAAAATCCTTTGTCCCCTGTCCTTGATTGAGTATTCAGTGTATAGACCCAGGAGTAACTATTAAATCTCCTTCCACTCTTACAGGTGAAAAGCCAGACCCTGACCAAACATTTAAATTAACATCCTTACAGAATTTCAGCAGCTGTCTGCCCAACACTTGCACAACAGTGGTGTCAAACCACAACATGTCCCACAGACAGCCCGAGAGCGTCCTCATGGAGACGCCCCAGGACACAATTGTGAGTTTTGCTCAAATCATTGTAAAATAATTCACTAAAATCAGTTTGTTTATCCAGCTTAACTGAAAAACGTTCATTAAACTATACCCTGAGTACCTAAGAGCTGTCATTTATTCTTCAGGAGTTGAACAGAATCAACCTAGAGTCCTCCAATTCAAAGTATTCCTCCTTGAATTCAGATTCCTCCATGTCTTACATTGACTCGGCTGTGATTTCCTCAGATTCTGTCCCTCTGGGGTCAGGAACTGCCATATTGTCCAAACAGGCTCAAAATAAACCAAAAACTGGACGGAGTTTACTGGGGGGACCTGCAGCTTTGAGCCCACTAACTCCAAGGTAAGTCCTTGGGATGGCCAACCTCTGCCCAGAGCTGGGCTGCTGCTGCTCCTTGGGGTTTGGAGCAGGAGGGCTGGGGCTGCCCAGCACACTCAGACACACGTGGTGGGAGAATTCCTGTGCAAGGGAAACCCAAACAACTTCAGCAACTGCTCTTGCTCCTAGTGTTGATCTCTTCCGGTTTTTAAAGGAGCAGTTGGTTATTTGGAGAGGAGTTGTTGATTCAAGATATTGCTTATTGGCATGTTCTCACTTGAAAAATCTCTGAAGGAATATGCTACTGCTCTGGAGTAAACTTTATTATGAAGAAAGGCCACTGTAAAGAGCTTTTCTTGAAGTCCCACTCCTGATGATCCTCTGGGTCCCTGCCAGCTCAGGGTATTCCATGCTCTGGGTCTGTGTTTTAACTCCTGCATCAGACCAGCTCTCCAGGTCTAGCATTCACACACTGACCCTTCCTCTCTGCTTTGTTCTCAGCTTCGGAATTTTGCCACTAGAAACCCCAAGCCCTGGAGATGGATCCTATTTACAGAACTACACCAACTCCTCCTCTGTCATCGATGTGCCATCCACCGGAGCACCTTCCAAGAAGGTACCTTGCATTCTGAGCTCAGCTGCTCTGCTCAGAGCTTGGCATTGCAGTGCCCTTGCAAGAAGAACCCATCATACAGGAGAAAAAACGTGGCAGCTAAGTTTTCCCCCCAGATGCCCAGGCTGTAGTTGCTGGACTAACCTAGGGAAGATCTCTTGTGTTCTGTCCAGCTCCCATCACAGAGGGTTGTACAAACACTGAAGCTTCCCAACCAACAGCAGATTCCAACTCTTCAGTTTGCAGGGCTGAGTGTGAAGACTTGGAATTGTTTGTTTTATTTATTTTATTGTATTTTCTGAAGCCTCAAGAGGGCTGAAGCTACTGATCTCTTGCAAGTAGTTGTTGAGTTGTAGTTTACAGTCCAGGGTAATAAAAATCCTACTGCTGGTCTGTGAAGGACTGAGAGAATGGTGCTGTTTCACTTGCTGAAACTAAACCATGCCTGCTTTACTTAGGAAGAAACTGCTGTAGTTGCCATAGTGATAAATGAGAGGTGGAATGTTGGTGACAGTTGAAGAACTATTTGTTCCTTTCTAAAAACAAAAACCTGAGGATTTTTCCCTGTATTTTTAGTAAATCTGCAAGTTGCCTGAGGGGTGTTGGTGTTTTATAGGGGGGCACTATTTTGAAATAGTGTTGGAGCTCTCAAATTTAGAGCTTGAGTTGCTCTGGACAAATCTTGATGCTGTGCCATTGTGAAAGGGAAATTTGGGGCCTGTGCTAAACCAGTCACTTGGGAATGTGCTTTGTTTGGCTGATCCAATTCCCACCCTGTGCTTGCTCAGGACCATTTGCAAACAGTGGCTTGTGCTGGACTGTGCACATGTAGGAAGGTAAATTTCCATGGGTCTGAAAATGGAAATCAAGTTAGGTGCAGCTCTTCTGAGAGCTGAAGAGCTTTGGGAGATCAAGTTGGATTTGCTGCTGTTTTGTTGCTTTGCTGAGTGTGACACAGCAGCACTGAGGTGTAAATTTCACTGCTCCACCCTTGGGCCCTGCCCAGGTGGAGCTGTGCCACTACCAATACACAAATATTGAATCATTTTAATAGACAACTTAAATTCTGGTTCATGCATTGTCCAGTGCAAGTGGTGACTGTGCCAGTTCCACTTTGCTCTTCCAGTTCTGTGTCAGACAAGGTTTGCTGGAGCTGTGGCTGAACAGAGGCAGTTTCCTAGGAAACACTTACATAAGTGAGTGAAGCATTAGGATGAATTCAAGGGCTTCCTGTCTGAGTGGGCAGGAAGTTTCCTTGCCACTAAACCATCCTCTGGTGACAGAATCTGGGAAAGGAGCAGAAGGGCAGAGCTCTAGGGGTGGATAATGCACAAACTGACATTGCTTGTGCTGGTGTTGGTCCACTTGTCCCTTTCTGGTGTCTCTTCCAAACAGCCATCGCTGAATTGAATGTTGGTGTCCCTGGAGTGGGCAGAAAGAGAATTTTTTTAAAGCTTTTTTTAAAAAATATGAAGAGTAGGATCTGTTCTGAAAACAGGCTGAGGTGCTGTGCAATTTGTGATTGGCTTCTGAATGGGATTGTAATAGGATAATTTAAAAATCTTTCTTTCTTTTTTTTTGTTGTTTCTTTTTTACAACTTTCTGCAGGAAGAAGCCTTTAAATATGATGTGTTTTAATTCCCTTTTGTCCTTGCACAAGCACTTTAACATACAGTTTCTTGTCATTAGATGGAGATTCTGTATCTTCAAATAATGTGCATAAGCTTTGTAGCCTTGCTGTTTTTAACAAGATATTATTATTTAGTTATTCAAGTTATTTAATTTTTATTTAGTTATTCAAGTTATTTAGTTATTCAAGTTATTTAGAAGGAGAAACACTTTGGATGGTTTTCCCTGGGCATGGGGGAACCCTCTCCTTCATTAAAATAATTCTGTTTCTCCTTGTGCAGTGTTTGGTGGGTGGAGTGGGTTGGGTTTGGCACAGCAGGGATGGAGACTCCTGAGTGACATAATAACAAACCTGTAGAAACTCTGTGTTGTGCAGGCTGTCAGCAGGATCAGCCAGGCTGGAACAAAGTCTGTCTTCTCCCAGAGTGGGAATAGCCGGGAAGTCACTCCAGTTCTTGTTGCACAAACACAGAGCTCTGGTCCCCAGACAAGGTAACACAATCCTAGCACTGGAGCATTTTTTGTTTAAATCAAATCTAAAAGCTGTTTCTGTTAGAAGTGGAGTCAGGAACCTTACCTTCCAACGTGTCATTTTTCAATTTTCCTTTCCAGTACAACACCTCAGGTATTGAGCCCAACCATTGCTGCTCCACCCAACGCGCTGCCTCGGCGAAGCTCTCGCCTGTTCACCAGTGATAGCTCCACAACCAAGGTACCAAACCAACCTCCCAGTGCTGCAAATCCCTGCCTTTCTCATCCATGCCACTGGGCCAGCTGTGGATTTCCATGTGTTCATAGCAGTTTTAGCAGCTTAAGAAGAGATTCTGCAGTGAGCAGGGCGTGGTTGTTACACATAATTTTACTCGAGTTTAGATTTCTGGATTTCAAAGACTCTTTTATATCTAACTCTTCCTTTTCTTATTTGCAGGAAAATAGCAAAAAATTAAAAATGAAGTTTCCACCTAAGATTCCAAACAGAAAAACAAAGAGTAAAACAAATAAGGGAGGAATAACTCAACCAAACTTAAATGACAGTTTGGAAATTACCAAACTGGACTCTTCCATCATTTCAGAAGGGAAAATTTCCACTGTTGCACCACAGATCCAAGCTTTCACGCTACAGAAGGCAGCAGCAGGTCTGTTTGAGCACTGGTGGTCTGTAGTAGAGTAAAATCTGATATGTCTGGGTTTGAATGTTGCTTCAGTATTTGCTTCTTTCCCATTTCATTTAGCATGCAGCTCTCACCTTTGGGTAGTGATAAAAACTGATTTAATTCAACATTCTGTTAACTTAGAAACATGTGAAGAAATACCAAGAGTTGTAATTGTCAGCAGATCAATCTTGCAAGCTCTGGTCCTTATTCATGATTAAAGTATTTCCAAAGTATATAAAGTATTATAAATAGTTATGCAATGTATAAATGATGATAAGAGAATTATGATTGTGTTACAATGTTATAAAGTATAACTTCAAAATTTTCAAGTATGTCATTTATGACAGTCTTATCCTTGGAAACTGATTCAAAGGAGTTACTCATAACCCAGTCACCTCTTAACATGAGCTTTATGTGCTCTGTTCTCCCTTGATGTTTCCCATTTGTTTAAAAACAAGTCTTTATTCAGATTGTCAGAAAATGCTAAGCAAAATGCTGAATTCCCCTCTTTTGGCTCAGTAATGTTTCCAGGCAGCAAGAGGATGTATCCATGGCTACCAGGCTTGTGGGAACTGCTCAGACCTAAAGAAATATTTGAATAGCTGCTGGAAATGCAGAACTCCCCTCACCCTGAGTCCCAGAGTTGAAGGACTCATTATTTTCTAGCTTCCCTTACAGAGGCTGATATTCAGAATATCATGCTCATGTTAATTAAGTGTATAATGTTAAGTGCATATAAACCTTGTTTGGAAACTCCTGAAAGGTTTTCACAGGAGGAGTGCACAAGGGAGAGATTTTGGGATTAGCCCTTCCAAGTAAATAAGTCTCAGCTGTCTTTTTTTTTTTTTTTCCCACTTTTATTTATTGTGTTTTTCTCCTAGAAGGTTTGATGAGCCTTCTCCGGGACATGGGGAAAGGTTATTTAGCCTTGTGCTCATACAACTGCAAAGAAGCCATCAATATTTTGAGCCATTTGCCATCCCACCACTACAACACAGGCTGGGTGCTGTGCCAAATTGGGAGAGCTTACTTTGAGCTGGCAGAATACATGCAGGTAGGAACGGGGGCCAGGCCTTCCCCTTCTCACTTTGCTTTGGCAGTTTTACCCAAAACCCTCAGATCTCCTGTGAAACCCATGAGAAGTTTGCAGCTGTGGTAAATGGATCAATATAAAAGTTACACCTGGAATGGATTTAGGTCTTGAATCTGCTTCATTAGAGCTTTCTCATTTGAGCTTTCCTAAAATTTTTTCTTAGTGTTACTTCCTCTTGTATCCAAGTGTTGGGGTTTCCTCCTTGTGTGTCCTGTCTCTATCTCCTGCTGTGCTGATGGAATTGTTTGCACTGCACTCTTTGAGAATAGATCACTCAACAATTTGAGCTCTAAACCAAAAACCTTCTCTCCATTCTAGTTAATTCTGATCACATCAGTGACCCAGTTTCCCTTCCAGCCTCACAAATGAAGCATTGGCACAGCTGGGGTGATGCCAAACTGCTCCAGAATCAGAAGTGAGCAGTTAAGGGAAATCCCACAGTTCACCTCTCCTTGGCACTGTTGCCCTGACAGCTGATGTGTCTGTTTGCTGAGTTTTTAAAGCACTCCTTGGCAGGAGTGTGCAGGAGACAAAGGGGAGGGAGGTTTTGAGCTGTGCACAGATGGAACATGCTGGGTGCTTCCATAGATTATTTAGAAAGGTGAGGCTGCAGACTTTCATCACAGAATTCCAGGGTGGTGTGGGTTGAAGGAGACTTCAAAGCTCACCCAATCCCACCCTGCCATGGCAGGGACACCTCCCACTGTCCCAGGCTGCTCCAAACCCTTCCCAGCCTGGCCTTGGGCACTGCCAGGGATCCAGGGGCAGCCCCAGCTGCTCTGGGCACCTGTGCCAGGGCCTGCCC
>JAYDZK010000112.1:896145-914307 GCA_034509185.1 Euphonia xanthogaster | reverse complement strand
CTCTCTTCCGATCTGGTGGTGTGGGTTGAAGGAGACTTCAAAGCTCACCCAATCCCACCCTGCCATGGCAGAGACACCTCCCACTGTCCCAGGCTGCTCCAAACCCTGCCCAGCCTGGCCTTGGGCACTGCCAGGGATCCAGGGGCAGCTGCCCTGTGCCAGGGCCTGCCCACCCTCCCAGGGAGGAATTTCATAACTTGCCCAAACTCAACCTTGCTCTTCCTCTGCATGTCAATAATTGTGTTGCACAGAGGATTCTGTGTTCCTGAAACCACTTCTGTGTGCTTTGGAAGAAAACACACAAACTGAGGAGGAGGATCTGCTCTTTGTGGTAGAGTTCATTCATGTTGGTTAGAGGTTGTTCTAAATTTTGAAACACGAGGTTTAACATCTCTTCCTAGAATTTGTGTCTTTATGTGGATAGCAGGATGCCAAATACTTCAACGTGGTTCAATTCCTTTATCCTGGTGCCTTGTTTGGGGCTTCTGCACCACCAGTGTTTTATCTCAGTTTTCTGACTTGCTGTGGCAAAAGCAGAGAGCTGTTGGATAAGGAGCTTTTAAAGATGTGACTCCTCAGTAAAGAAAGCCTGTAAGCCTTGCTTAGTCAGCCTTTAGATGAAGTTAAGTGGTTGCAAATTAATTTGTTCTTAATAAATTAAACTGAATACAGTTACCAGTTTGTCCAGGACTTTGTTTATAAGGTCCATTAGACTTCTTGGAGCTTCTGTTTTTGTTGTAAGTTCTGTTTTTATATCAAAGGACATAAATCATAAGTTCTTTGTTCCTTAGGAAGGTCAACATCAGGGTCCTCCTGTATCAGTCTGGACTGGTGTCTCTGGGGAGGGAAGTTTTGCCCAAAACCAGCAGCTGCTGCTTTTTAGCTCACATCAGCCTTACTCTCCCCTTTTTTCTTCCAAACTGGAGACTGGGAAGGCATCTGCTGCTGCACTTCTGAGTGGCAGAGGATATACTGGAGAGGAAGTATTGCCTGTGCACGTTCCCTGGCTCAAGCTGCAGTTGTAACAGCATTGCCTGTTGCCCCAGATCTTCAAGGATGAGGCTTTCACAGGCTCTTAGCAGGAATAGTTGGCATAGTTTGCGTGCAAAGATGATTCTTTAAAGTAAAATAATTATAAATTATCCTTGACCGAAGCCCCAAGTGGGTTCTGCAGCATTTTGGTTTTTTTCTTTAGGGAAATAAGGGGAAAGTGCTGCTCTGGGAGGTAAGACTTTATCTATGGAATGTGCCTAAACATCCTCTTGTAGCTCTTCCCTGGTGAACACAAAGCACCTGTGCTGTCTGTGAAACAGTTTGCATTGAGCTGAGGAAGAGCTGGCATCACAAAGAGCCCTGGTGGTTCTCTGAGGTTCACTGGGTCACTGTGGCCACCTCTGCTGCACTCCCTGAGCCCTTCCAGCCCTGACAGGTGTCTCCCTGAAAATATGTGCCAGTGTTTGCTGTCTGCTGGGGGAGAACAGTGTTCCTTTGTTGCTGTTTGGAGAGAGCAGGGAAAGCAGCCAAGTGCAGCCCTGCTTCATGGCAGAACATATCTCAGTGCTTTGAAGTTGTGTGCTTTTTAAAACAAGACCATCTAGACTGCAGCTCTGCAGTTCCTTCTTGCATTCACTGAAACGTGCTCCAGTTAGAGACACGTTCTTCTGCTAAGATTTCTTCTATTAAAATTCTGTTCATTTTTATTCCTCTTCCTGTTGCTGCTCTGATGTTTGGGAGAGAGCTACTAGTTCTCTATCCTTTTGGGAGACACACAACAAATCCAGAATTTCTGCTAGTCAGTCATCTTCTTGGTCTCAAATACCTGGGCTCTAACTTTGGACATCCCTTTAATTCCTGGGAGATAAAAGCAAAGATCTTGATGCAAGAAATGTTGCCTGTCAGAATAAGTTAGTAAGACCCTGGCAAAGGTTTTATTTCCTGGAGAGTGTTCAGCTGATCTTGGTGGTTTCCCCATTCCTTTTGTGGGAATCTCTGGATCTGGGTGCAGTTGGGAGTTCAAAAAGATCAGGGTGTCCTGAGTGGGGGAATCTGGGAGGAGGCTGGCAGTTGAGTGGTTTTGTGAAGTTTTTAGTTACAGGTCCTGGGAGATGGAATTCTCAGAACATGGTCTCCCTTTATAGCAGTTGAGTTTCCCCAGGGGGAAGGTTTGTACATGTGTGTCCTGTTAAATCTCTCATTTTCACAGGGAGCTTTATTGTGGAGCTGGGAGAGGGGTACATGGTGTGCTAGGCTGCTGGAGTTGGCAGTGAGCTGAATGAACAACCTCCTTCCTGAGAGCCAGAGCTCCTGGGAATTGCCAGCACAGATGAAGCTCCATTCACTCGGTGTTAGGATTCTCCTCTCTTCCATGCAGCAGGAACTGAGCACGTGATGGGGCTGCTGCCACTGGGAGGATGATTTCCTATGGCTGAAAGTGCTTCTGATCATTCCTGAAATAAATTGCTTTTATTTCTGCTCTTGCTTTGCCAAATACCCTAAAGCTGTATGTTCACCTTTCCCCAGCAGCTCTGGGAGCTGTTGGGTAGAGCCAGCCCCCTGCTTCTGTTCCAGTTTCTCTGAAAGCAGAGAAAGCAAGCTTAATGGGTAGTTTTTAATTTCCTAATTAGACAGTTCAGAATCCATATGGGAGAGAGACTCTGTGATATCTGCACTCTTACTGTGTGGGGAAGGTTGTACTTCTTAAACACCAAAGAGTTTGTAGTGAAGCTGTTTTTTCTAGAGAACCATGCTTAAATGGTGCCATGAGCACTTGGATGTCTCTCTTGCATGTGAGAATGTATAAAAGCTGTTACATTCCTCACTAGTGCACCCCTTTCTGGGAAAATCAGTGTTAATGCATCTCTTGCAGCTGGGGTTTGTGGCCTCAGCAAGTATTTCTTTTACTTGAGCATCTTTTCATCCTCGTGAGGCCAAGGATGGCTCCTGTGTGTCCATAGAATCACAAACTCGGGGTTCAGACATGCACAGCACTTGTGGTGAGATCAGTTGGAGTCTGGGTTGCAGCTGCCCTGCTGCATTCTGCACAGAGGGATAAAGCCTTGCTGCTGCTTTGGGGTCGGTGAGAGGCACCCAGGGGTGCCCAGGTGCTCCCCAGAGCAGCAGCCCCACATCCCAAGGTTTGGGAATCACAGTAACAAGGACAAGATTCACAGCTCCAGCCAGGCTGGTTTTCATTAGGAGTAAAGAAACATGTGAAGCCCTAGGAATTTTGTCAAGGCTTTTGATATGTGAGTACTCAGTGTTCTGCAAGAGGAAAATAAACTTTGATTAAAGACTAAACTCTGTTCCAGAAACTGCCAGCACAATACAGAGAGGCTTGTTCAGATAGGAGGAGTGAGACCTGAGCTGGGTGTTTGGTTGAAGCCACTTGCTGTGGCTTTCCATGAGACTGCCATGCTTTTTGTGGAAACTTGGAAGCTTATTTGATTGCTTCTTGCCTGAATCTCGTTTTGGAACTTACTGCACATAAATATTTATATAAATGTTCAGTGTTTATATAGAATACTTTGGTTGAACCTTTTAGATCTTTTCTTTCACTAAAGTTTCTCATTGAAGGGGTTTGGTGTCTCACTGTGAAGGTCAGAAAAATTTTATGGGCCTTAAAGTTGAGACTTTTTAAGCTCTGTGGGTATCCCATGACAAAAATGAGGCTGCTTTTTTTCCCTTGTTTTGAGGATAATCTTCTGCCATTTAGGAATGGGTTTTGATATTATTTGCCTTTAGGAACTTGACTGTGTGGATTTCTGTCCCATGTCTCCAAAAAGCAGACATTTGTGGAGCTGTGTACTGACAAGCAGAAAGACAAAATCAGAGTGATCTGCTCTGGAAAGAATCCAAGTGTTTTAATTTGTGTGTGTGTAATTCTAGTATCTCTCCTAGAGCCAAGTCTGCCCTTCTTAGACTTGATGATAATGCTTAGCACACAGAGTGTTTTAATCTTGAAAGCACTGCACAAACATGAACTAACCCAGCAGTTAAGCCTTAAACTTTCTTCTAGGTGATGTTTACTCAGAGACACTACCTAGTATATATATAATAATAATTATATATGTATACAATAATTCTATATATACACACTAACATATATGATATAAATCCCTCTTGCCTGGTATATAAATAAACAGCTGCTGGTGCTTCCTGTGGGTGGTGGAGGAGGACTGAAATCCCTTTTGTGTGTGAATCACCTGATGTGCTCAGCAGCCCCGTGACCACCCCGAGCCCAGCGCTGCTCCATCCTCCTGGAGAGAGGCTTCAGATTTCCAGGGAGCTCAGAGCTGATGTCACTGCTGTGAAATGAGGCAGCAGTGAGCTTCCACTCCCTCTGCTTGGGAACTGGATCCCAAAGCTTTTCTGGCATGATTCCATGTTCCAGAAACCACTGTCCTCCCATTGCTGCCATACCACTGGTAATTACTTAATCTAGTCAGGCAAAGGGCAGAATTAGGTGAGCTGAACAGTGGAAGGAAACACAATTATAGAATTAAAAAATCCCAGGCTGGTTTGGGTAGGCAGGGACCTTAAAGCTCTTCCATGGGCAGGGACACTTCCCACTGTCCCAGGCTGCTCCCAGCCCTGTCTTGAGCACTGCCAGGGATCCAGGGGCAGCCACAGCTTTTTCCTTTTTCTTTTCTTTTTTTTTTTTTAATTATTATTTTTGTTTTAAAAGATTTGAAATTTAAATTACTCTGCAGATACTTCTGTCAGGATGTGCAGAGGCCCTCTGCTGTTCTGTGTTTGGGGGATGGGGCAGCTTGGAGCTGCTGTCATTCCCAGGGCAGGAGGACACATCACGGGGTGTCAAAGTCCTTGAGAACCATTCCTGGCTCTCTCAGATTGTGGTGCAGCTTTAAAAACCTTGATCTTTGTGCTTTTGCTGAGGGTTATTGTTGCTTCCCTTAGTTCCCTTAGCAGAAGAGGTGGCCTTTTTCTTTGGTGGCTTGGCAGATTTCCTCTTAAGTCTTATTTTAGCGAGCTGAAAGAGGAAGAGAGGGCACAGGGTGCTTTTTGAAGCCATATTCACTGAGGATTTATTCCCACCAGCATTGTAAAGTCTGGAATAGTTTCTCTGGAATTCTTTGCTGTTTTGAAGCAATTAGTTTCTTGGTTTCTCAGTTGTGAAGTAGAAAAGAAGAATATATCCAGGAGAAGCGTTGAAACACAGAAAGAAGGGTGACAGGTTTTATTTGCTGCCCCAGGATTTATCCACTTTGTCTTGAGACAGGTTTCACAGGAGCTTCTGAGGGCATGGAAGGATGAAACAAACATGGTCAGCTCTCTTCATCATGGAACAGTGGGTGACTGAACAGAATTCCTGCATGATGAATTTTAACAATTATTAAACCCTCCTCCCCCATTCCCTCACTTTTGTCCCTCTTTCTGGAGCTTTGTGAAGTGCATGGAGAGCAGATGCAGGGATGCTCCAGTGCTGCAATCAGATGATGTTTCTGCTCACATTTTCTGTCAGAGCAGCTGAAGATGGGCTCAGCCTGTCCTGCCCTGTGAGATCAACAGAGGCCTAATTTTTCTTTAAAAAATAAAAAAGTTCAGTTATTAATTACTAAACGCATCTTAAAAGGCTTTGGGTTTTGTCAGCAGTGTGAGCAGCAGAAAGGGAGGGAGGCAGATGCTGGTGATGGGTTGCTGAGGGAAAAGTGAGCCCTGATTTTGCAGGTCTGCCTGTGTCACCTCTGTCACACTGTGTCTCTTTTTCCATGAGCTGCAGGACAGTCTGAGTAATCAGATTCCCTTGTGAATGGGGCTGGACACTTTCCTTGTTTGCTCTTGTCTCAGTGTGTGATTCAGAGTTTTGACTGGGATGTTGGGAGGGTGACTTGCCTGGAGCTGTGGTGAAGAACTGGGGTTGCTTGTGAGGAGTAGCAGCAAGAAGAGGTGCTTGTTCTGAGTCTGTTCCACCTCCCTCTTTTCTAATTATGTGTTTGAATGGCTCCCTGCCTAGCTCACCTGTAATAAATCAGACACCCACAGGTTCCATGACCCTTATCTCTGGCTCTTCTGATAAAGGTCTTTAAATGCTGTTTCCATTAAGATTTTTAGCAAATACTTGCTGGAGGATTGCTTTTAAGGATCCAGCTGTGTTTGAACTCAGTTTTATTTCAAGTGTAGGCCAGCCCAGCTATTTTAGGATGCCCTGTGCAGGTGAGTGTAGGACTGTAACCCTGACCTGCTTGAAGCTCTCCTGGTAACAAATTCCATGCCGTGCTATAAATAACTAGTGACTTTCCAAACATAATCAGTTTCTTTATTGTCCTCTGAATAATGTGTGAAGCAGCTGCGAGTTCCACATCCCCTTCCAGCAGGATTTCCAGTTTGGAGGGGGGGCAGGTGAACTTTCTGGCTGTCCCTGAGCATCTCTTGCTTGAAAGGTGTTGAGGTGCAAAGCCTCCTTCCTGCCAGCTGTGGCTGCAGAGCTGGTTGTCACAATGGGGCTGATTCCATGAAGTGATCCACACACTTGGCTCTGTCTTTCAGCCACATCAGAATGAGCAGGGCTGAGTGTTTGAGTGCTGGAAGTACCTGCTGGGTGCTGGTGGTTGGGAGGCTTTGCTGGCACTGCAGATGTTTTGTGCTTCATTTCTCCTGAACAAGCACGTGGTGTGTGTGGACAGCGTGTCTTGATCTTCCAGCTGCTGGCCTGGAAGGAGCAGGACAAGACTGACATGGGTGGAGTGGTGCAGGGCCTTGGGCAGTGGGGCAGAAACACTGCTGGGAGAAGACAAAATGATCCTGAGAGAACTGGCAGGAAAAGAAAGCAAGCAAGCTCAGAGAACTGGGGTCAAGAATACTTGGTTTTGCCTTGGATCATAAGGCCAGATGAGATCATTTATGTGAGAAGACATCACCGTGGAGGCTGATTTAGCTGAGCGAAGGCTTGTTTGCTTGAGCTGGAATGGATTTTCAAAACCATTCTTTTCCTGTTTAGGTTGGTCTTGTAGGCATCAGTTCTTGTTTCCTCCCTTGCCTGTTGGGTTGGGAAGCCATGGAGCAAACACAGATTCTTGTGGGTGTGATCCTGTAGCCTCTTGCCATCTGAACAGAGCCTGAATTTGAACAGGAGATGGGATGGCTTTTTAAATCTGTTCTCATTTACTTAAAACTTCACATAAAATTTTCTGGCTTGTTGGTGGATCATATCCCACCCCTCCCTTCTTTTTTAAAGAAGGCTTCTTAGTGGTGTAATCCACCAGTGCTTTTCCTCAGTGATCCAAGCTCATTTTTCTCTCCATCTTTTAAAAACCCATAAATCCCAGTACTATAATTCTGCCCTATATTCTTTTGTGTCAGCTGCCTACAGTCAGAAGTGTTGAGTGTGTTTTCATGCTCTCTTTTGCTGTCAGTATCAGTGAACCATGTTGCTGTCAGTGATGCGTCTCACTACTTTTTGTTCCTTCAATCAAGGTTTATTTAGATTTTTGTTTTGCAGAAACTGCTCAAAATGCCTCCTGTTGCTGGTCTGTCCTTTCTGTTGCTCATCATCTGGGACGTGGTTTGTGTGCTCTGTGGGTGAGAACCATGCTGATGGCTTGGTCAAGAACCTGTCGAGTACCAAAGATTTTTTTTTTTGCAAAGAGAGTTATCTTTAAACATTTAAACACATTTTATGTTACATATGTGGAGTTTTAGACGTGGAGAAACTTAATGTCTGCAGAAAATACTGAAGTGTGTTGAAGTTCTGACACGTCTGGTTCTACCATGAGAGGGGTTTATTGTGGCTGCCCCATCCCTGGCAGTGCCCAGGGCCAGGCTGGGCACTGGGGCTTGGAGCAGCCTGGGACAGTGGGAGGTGTCCCTGCCCATGGCAGGGGTGGCACTGGGTGGGATCTGAGGTCTCTTCCAACCCAGACCATTCTGGGATTCATGCAGGGATATGCCTGCAGATGAGATGAAGTCTGAGGCCTCCCTTTTTCTGGTGGATCACTAAATGTTCTGGTACAATAATTTCCTTTAACACACACACCAGGTGATGGTTTTCTTGTAAAGTTTGTACAAAGGTTGTGTTGGTGCTAGTGGGAGCTTTGCTGACATTGAAGCTGGTGTGCTCTAAATTCATGCTGTTCTTTAGACTCTAGTTACCAGTGCACTTTGGCTCCATTCCCAGGAATGACCTGAATATGAGGTGCTGGAAGGTGAGCAGCATCTGCTGCTTGGAGGTGTGATTTCCCTGTATGGGGGTCCTTGTCCAAAATAAAGTGGGCTTCCTATTTGTGTTTCACCTCTTGTAAAGTTTGGAGCCTGGAGCTGCTTAATCCAACTGGGATTTCATTGAAGAATTCCTTGGCTGCTTCCCTCTTGGCTCAGATGGTCTTGCCCCCTTCTTCCTCCTCGTCTCCTTTCGCTGTGCCATCTGTCTGTCATCTGCTTTTTCATTTCTCTGACCTATTTATGAAATATGTTTGCACAACCCCTTTTGCAGTGGCTGCAGAGGAGTGTTGGATTTGTGACCAGGCTTATTTCCTGTTCCCTTTTGTTCAGTTTATCAGCTCCAACCCGTTGGGATCAGTGGGCATCTCTGGTCTTGTCCTAAATGACACCTCAGTGGTTCCAAACTGGGGCTGTGCAGAGAATATTCTGGTCATGGCAAGGCAGGACACAGCATAAACCTCAGAGGTTGGGATTTGTCTGAGTCCTGGCAGGAGGTGGAGTCGGGTTTGGGTTGCAGCTCTTGCTTGTCAGAGTTCAACTCTCACAAAGAGGAACTTTATTTCCGAGGCTTTGGACAGAGGTTCCATTGTCCCAGAACTGCAGGGCATGAAGGGGCTCATTGAGACCCTGTCACCCATCCAGGTTCTGCCTCCACACCTGTCGAGGGCAGCAGCAGCAGCCTCAGCTCCTGCCCTGTGGCTCTCTCCTTTCTCATGGGCAAGGATTAAGGCTTGGATTTGCTGCAGCTGGCCTCCAGCTCAGCCCAGGAGCAAGCTCTGGAAGCAGCTCGATGGCTGTTGGCACCCATGGGATGAGGCACAGCGTGGGTGGGCCTCCTTTGGGACAATCCTGGGGTGCTTTGGGCTGGGAGGACCTTAAAGATCACCCCCTGCAGTAGCAGGGACACTCTCCACTAGACCAGGTTGCTCCTGCCCAGCCTCATTATTTTGCCCAGAATTGAATTGAGGTGGCTGTGAAGGGATGGCAGCTCTCTGAAAACCTCCTCAGTTTCCCTGGTGCCTCTGGGCAGAGGCTTTCTCAGCAGACAGATCTAGGAAATTCTGCCACTTCCTTGGGAAGTGTTTGTCCAGTCTCAGCTGCTGCAAAATCAGAGCTTTGGGGGAAGGGTGGATTTTAAAAACAAAACAGCAAAAAGGCAAAATAACACTTGATGCAGGCTTCTGTAGATCAGGTCATGTTTTCTTTTGTAGGTCAGACATGATAATAAATATATTCAGGATTACCACAGGGGAGAAATAGCTGTAGCTTTTTGAGTTTTGTTTGTGGTTTGTTTTTTCTTTTTTTTTTTTTTTTTTTGAGACATTGAAGAAAGATAATGGAGCAAAAGGGGACAAAAAGAATTGCTGAACACAGGGTGTCCTTTCCCCAGCTTTAGGGAATAGCCAGAGAGTCTCTGGGAAGAACCTGAGCTGCAGGGAGAGAAGGTGGAAGCATTCAGGAGGGTGTAACAGCTGCTAAGTCCTGTTCCCCAGATTCACATTGAAGATGCCTCATGTAGCTGAACTAATAAAAAGCCCAAACAACAGAGTTACTCCATGGGTGGATTGTTAACCTGCAGCTGACCCCTTGCTTTTCATCTCAATAAATGAAACGAAGCCCATATAATCACTCCTAAATTTGTGTGTCTATCTGTGACACATATTTTGCTCCAGAAGAGCCTGGCAGTGGAGGGAGGGGAGGGCAGCTATAGGATCAGAGATGCCACAAGGTGAAAACCCTGCCTTTGTTCTGCTTTTCTTCACCCACCTCCCCTGTGCCTGATCAGGGAGTGTGGGCCTGATCAGAGGGAGCCTTTTTGGCACGTGTTTAATTAATTAAAAGAGAGAAGGCAGTAAATTGATGGTTACAGCAGAATGTCTTCTGTGATGCTAAAACCATTCCACTCTAGAGTGTTCTTGTGCCTGGGACAATAAATACCCCACAGATAACAGAGCCTCTTGACCGTGAGCCAGAGCTCCTCTGGCCATTTAACAGATGAGAAAAAGATGTCAAGTACCACGGCCAGGATCAAACAGCAAATCTGTGATGGAGCACAGAATTAGCAGAGTGGGACTGGGGACCCAGCTCTGAGCCTTTTAAACTGTAAGACTTTATTCTCCCCCCCTGCTCTGCCATGTTGCAGAAGATGGATGAGAGCCCTCAGTCAGGATTTCACCTTGGCAGTGTCCTGTTCCCTAAGGGAAGGTCTTCCTTCGTGATGTAGGAAATAAGTATTAGGTTCCCTCCACGGATGTACAAACATGGACTCTGCTATCAGCTTCTTGCTTTTCTTCCTTTTTGTTTGCTCTTTGCTTTTCTCCCTGGTCAGATGTGGATTTCCTCCTTGGAGCCTACCTGCAGTTAACCCTTAGCTGTGCTCTCATTGATGGATCTGTGTTCTCTCTTGTGGGCCAGTGCCTTTTGGCTCTCTAGGAGAAATCCACGTGCACATGTGACTTTATGTGTCTGGGCTCTCCAGAGTTCATCCTCCATGGTGGTTGTGTAAACCCTTCTGCAAGGAGTCCTTGAGGACGTGGCACTGGTGGGGCTGTCCTCGTCCTGGGGGGCTCCCTCAGGGTCTGGTGCAGCACACAGGGTCTGTGATGTGCTGTGATTTGGATGGGTCACATCCAAATCCCAGCACTCACTTTGTGAGCATCGGCCACCCCAGCTCTGCAGACCCATCCAGCTCCCGCTTCCTTCCCCCTCCAGGTTCTCTCAGGGCTTGAATTACTCCCTGCTCTCTTTCAGCAGAGTAAATAGGGTATCTGTAAGTTTAAACATTAAGGCCTTTGTCAGCCCACAGCGAGCAGCAGAGGCCTCCTGTGGCTGCAGCTATGTTTGGGGATGGTTTGGCAGCATGGCAGCAGAGCAGGGCACAGGTGGAGCTCTGGCCGGAGCTGAGCTCCCCCTGTCCTGCCCCAGCCACTCGAGAGGGTTCAGTCCTTGTCCCAAAGGCAGGGCCCCTGCCAGGGTGGGCAGCAGGATGGCACCCACAGCACTCAGAGGAGTTGCCAAGTGGCTCCTTTTTGTCTCCATCACTTGCTAGTAAATCACCCAACGTTTGTGGTTCAGCTCCAGCCTCCAGCGTGTGCTGCCTCTGCCCTGTGTTGGGTGAAATATTCCTCCTCTCTGCTGTCCACAAACTGCTGGGGTTTAAAATTGTTTCTGGCAAACACTTTCAGAAGATAGCTTGGGCTGAAATAGTGGCTCTTAAACTGTGCTCTCTGGGACCATGCAAAGGGATTTGCAGATTTATTAAAAGAGATTCATTAAATGATGGAAAACTTGATAAAGGAGCCAGGAATGCCTGAGAAATTCACGGGTGTTGACAGGCAGCCATTGGTGCCAGAGCTGAGGAGCAGAGGGAAGCGACACCATGTGCTGGTGGTTGAATGCAGATGAGATGGGAAGCTCCCTGAAAACCCTTCATTAGTGGCCAGAGTTGCTCTTCTGGAAGATTCTTCGACCTGGTCAGAGCTCAGGCCTTTCTTAGAAAGCAGAGATGCTCTTTTGTGTCTCCCATTTGATGTTTGAATCCAGTGTTTCTTCAGTCCTTTGTGTGCCAGAGCGTCGCTGATAAAAGGGGTTTCACGTGGCTGAACAATGCAGATTGTTCCTTTCTTCTCCTGGAAATACAACTGGATTTTCACAGCCTTATTTTGACCATCTCCAGCCACCCCCAGGACAGCTCTGCCCAGAGCTCCTTTCTCCTGTGCCCCCAGTTTACCTACCCCAAACCAGGGGATGTCGGTCTCAGATTTGAGCCAGTGCCATGAAACCTTTCTGCATCTTTGCAGTGGAGCACAGTTGCTAAGTCCATCCTTTATACCTTCATTTAGCCCCCAGTTGAGTGGCTGGGAGCAGCTGCCCTTCTCCCTGCCCGTGCCATCCCCATGCTCCATGGCCCCTTCCCACCCTTTCTCTGGCTCCAGGCAAAACCCAGCACAGCGTGACTCACATCAGTCTCCTGCTCTCCCCCTCTCCCTTTCCATTTCTCTCTGGATTTTTTTCCATGCTCCTGTACTATACAGCAGCCCTTCAGCCAGGATTGCATTATCCCATTTCTTAGATAAAGGGCTTGGAGGCCAGAAATGTGTTATTTCTGTGTTAACTGGAATGGCTCTTTGGGTTGAGAGAGGAAACTTTCCTTGGATTGATGCCAGAAACAGCACGGCTGCCCCTTCCCTTGACTAAACGACCTTCACATTTAATATTGATGTGTAGCTTTATTCTTGCTCTGATTTAGACTGAAGAGGTGATCTGTGCTGGGAACTGTGTTGGGAGAAGCCTGGCTGGGGGGACTTGTGCTAAGAGGGGCTGCAGAGGAGCAGAGCCCAGCACCACAGAGAATATCTGCATCAGTGGGTGTTCTCTTTCCCTAAAAGACATGCTGTTCCTGTTGCTTTGAACAGGGATGACCTCCCCGTGCTTCAAGCCAAAAAAGAAAAGGAAATCTCATTTTTCCTGTGACTCTGAAGCTACTGGGATTGAAGGCTTGGAAATCAAGGCAAACCCCTGAGTGAGTGGGCCTGAGCTGGGGTTGTACTGGTGGAACTTGCTCCCAGTGCTCTCCCAAAGGCTGGGAAGCAGATTGCTGCTGTCCTGGAAGGCAGGGAGCCTTGGGACTGCAGCTGCTTGCTGAATTCATACCTCTGATGTAGTACTGCACTGGTGTGTCTGTGCTGCTCCAGTGTCCCCTCAAATCCAGTGTGTATTCTCCCTTACTCCAGCCCAGCCCATTTCAGTCATGTTCGACCCTGCTGAGAACTTCTGCTCCTGCTGGAAACCTTCCCTGGCTTATACTTGGTTTGTCCTGGTGTCATATTAGATATATTTATATATACAAATATATTTTTTAGACTCATAGAATGGTTTGGGTTGAAAGGAACCTTAAAGCTTATCCAGTCCCACCCCCTGCCATGGGCAGGGACACCTCCCATTAGACCAGGTTGCTCCAAGCCCCAGGCCTTGAACATTTCCAGAGATGGGGAGTCAAAAATTCTCTGGACTTCTTGACTGATGCCTTTGTGTGAGCTTAAAATCCTCCTTGCTCTAATGTACTGAAAAAAAACCAACTTTTTAGGAGACTTCTGTGAGGAGGGTTTAGATCTTTTGTGTTGCAGGTACAGAGCAGAGTGCAGTTTTGTGATCTCAGAGCTGCGTTCAGGAACACAATGTCGGAATTCTGCATTTGGAGACGTGTTTGCAGAGCTCTCTCCTCTTCCTCCCAGGACATGAAAGAGCAGATAAGGAGGGTGAGGTCATCCCAGCAGTGCAGAAATTTCCCAGGCCTGGAGCTGAGCCTATTTCAGTGTAATCACTTATCCTGAAGTTTCATTTTGATCTTGGGCTGCAAAACCTGTGGAGTTAAACAAAAGCCCCCCTGGTCCCCATGAGCCATGACAAAACACCCTTTGACCTCAGGTCTTAACGGCTGCATAATGAGAAGTGAAGAGACTGAAGCTGCTTTTTCATGCCTGGAGAGATGGGAGTATGCAGTGCTGCTGACTCCTGTCAGTGTTTACTGGGTGCACTGGGTGGGGGCGGAGAGGAAGACTCTATCTCCTGCGAGATAACCCAAGAGGAAAATGAAAGCAGGTTTTATTTGTTGCCTTGCTCACTTCCATCCTGGAATGACAGTGATCAGAAGTGGCTGAGTTGAAAACAAGTTTCTGCATCCTGTGTCAGTGCGTAGTGAGCTCTGTTGTTGGGAAGTTTGGTAAACACTGAAGGAATAGTCAATTCCCCTCTTGCAAGGAAGAGTTCTTTGCTTTGAGATTAACTCAGCTGTTTTCCTGGATATCTCATTGTGAGATTGTTTTGCTGGTGCTGCCCGAGTGGGGAAGCTTCAGGACACTGAGGCAGGTGAAGTGGCTCTTGTTCAGATCGAGTTGAGAGCAGCACAGTCAGGAAACGCCTCTGCTGGTGCCATTCACCTTAGGGCATGAGCTGGAAGGTTTTAACATCCTGGAGAATCAGTCCATAAATTCTGCCTTCAGTAGCTCTCCTGAACAATGAAAACAGGTCCCAGATAAGTCCTGTTCTGGTGTTGTGTTGGTGCTGCTCACCAAAGCTCAGGGCTGCCACCCTCACCCTGGCTGTAATTTCATGTAGTTTCTGTATTATGGAATATTGATTTACTGTGGAGCATAAAAATGTGCCGTGCTCAGCAGAAGGGCCTCTCCAATTGTTATGCTCCAGGAACACTGCTGCTCAGGAATGTGAAATAAATTTTCCCTTTTAACAATGGATCCTGATTTGCATAGTGTCTATTCTTGTTCCCCAGGGACTGTGGCACTAATGGGCTGCAGCGAGCGCTCCCCCACTTGGACACCAAACTCCTCTATTTGCTGCATACAAAGGGCTTTGCTGTGGAACAAGTGTAATAACTTCTCAAACAGTTTACTCTGTGCCATAATTGTCTCCCCTCTGTCGTGCTCAGTTTTGTTTGAAGAGCTTAGAACACTGAACACCCCCTTCCTTCTCTTCTTTGATGTTTTAATGGCATTCTTCTCAGGGAAGCTTGTTTTCCAGCAATCCAGAAAGTCACATCATCCCATGCTGCCAAGTGAGGTGATCTCATGGTGCTGAAGGGACACCAGGAGCTGGGAAGTGCCTGCTTTGCTCTGCTGGGGCTTTGCTTTAGGACAGAAGTGCAATATTCAAGATAACAGCTCGTGGTTGTTGCTGGTTGTGCTCATGATGTGTTAGTGAGGATGTCAAACCTCTGACATCTCTTGCTGTATCCTCTTAGTGAGCAGGAGTCACTGGCCCTCAGCTCCTGAGCTTGCCAGAAGAAAGTTATAAATCTCTTGGTGAGATCCCACCTTTAATGTGAAGAGGAGAAAAAAACAAAGAGCACAATTTCCATTGGCTTCGTGCTTCTACCACTTTGTGCTTTCTTGTAGAAGAATTTTAACTCCTAGTGAAAAATCTGGGTCTAAGGAAGGTAATGATTCTCCTGTGCAACCCAGATCTACTGGGAAGCTGCTATAAGCAAAATTATAATATTGATAAAGCAAAATTATAATATTGATAAAGCAAACTTATAATATTGATAAAGCAAAAATTATAATATTGATAAAGCAAAAATTATAATACTGATAAAGCAAAATTATGCTATACATATCCTTCTCAGCAAAAAGAGGGATATGCTCCTGGTAGATGTTTGTTGTAAGCTTGAGCAATTGTATTTTAGGCATTTTGAGGGAAAAGTGGACGTTCTTGGTTCATAGTTTGTAATGTTGAGAGTGGCATCTTAACCAGAGCTTTAAGGGAAAAATTCCCAATGAACTGAACACAGCTGGAGCAAACTTTGGTGCCTTGTGTAGTGTCACCTTCTCATTCCTGGATTTAGCTGCAAGGGACTAAGAACCTGCCTTAATTTCTGGCGTGGTGATGATCAGACAGAGTGTGCACACAGACCCTTCAGGCTGCTCTGCTCTGCCTGCCTCGGTGCCCGTGAGCTTGTGGAGAACTATACAGAAAAACAGGTCCAGGAAATTCCCTTCAAATGTGGTGGTTTTCAGCTGACTGCTCTGCTGAGCCTCTGGGGAGTTGGTTTTCCTGGTGTAACAGGCAGCTTGTGGTGCCCACACTTCTGATCCAGCCTCCTGTCCTGCACCTTGCTCTCCCTCACCTTCCCCTTCTCACACCTTTGTCCCTGGGTGCTCAGCAGGGTTCAGACGTGGCCCAAAGCACTTGAGTTGGCACAGCTGGAAGAATAAAATCCTGATTTTTGGCTGTTGTCACAGAACAATTGTTGCTGCTGAGGGCTCAAGAGCAGCCAGAGCTGGGAATGGCTGTTTTTCAGGCAGCTGAATAAATGCTTGGGGCAGTGCATAAATGTCATGGTGTAAAGATCTGGGGCTCTTGGATTTGAAACAGCGCAGAAGAACTTCTGAGACAGAGTTCTGTCATTTCCAGGCCTTGCTGGGAGCTCCTGCCTGTTCTCTCAAGGTTTGCTGTTTGCCCAGGGGTTGTGGATGGGCTGGGGAAGGCCAGCACAGCCAGGAGTGACTCAGTGTCCCCGTGAGTCACCTGGTGCTCCGCAGCATCCCGAGGCTGTGTCACCAGCCCCGTGTGGCACCTGGGGCTGTGGAGTTCCACCTTCACAGAGTCCTGCAGTCCCTTCAGTCAGAAAAGCCCTCTGAGACCATCTGGTCCAGCCTTGGGCAGTGCTCTGGAGCTGCTCTGCTGGGGACCTGAACTCCATTCCAGACCTGAGCGTGGCTGGGGAGTGAGGGCTGCTGGCACAGTTTGTGCAGGTGCTGCTTCACAGCCAGCTGCAAACAGGAGGGAAATAAAAAGTGATTTTTAGTTTGCTGCTGAGAAACTGGGCACTTCTGTCATGGGGCAGGAGCTTGGCTTAGCCCTGCTCGTGCTTTAGGATTTGCTCCCAAGTTTTCCCTGAGCAGTGGGGGCTTTTCAGTGGGAATAACTCTTTACTCTCAGCCTGTGGAGGTCCTGGGTTTGTGTGAATATGGGAATGAATGAGCCGAGGGGAGCTTGGAAGGAGATTCAGCAGAGTGCCGAGCACATGCTGGGAATAAAGAGCCCTTCAAAGCTGATGGTTCTGTCCAGGGGTGGGGGCGGGTGTTCAGCTGAACAAATTGTTCACTTTGGCTTCTTTGCAGGCAGAAATGTTACGATCAGCTAATGAGATTGTTCTCGAGCCTTGTGGGGTTTTCTCTTCCTCCCTCAGAGTCATCATGAGAATGGGTTTGGCAGAGCTTTAACTCTTGCTCCACGCACTGATCTGGTTTTGCATTGATCCAAAATAATAATAACAATAATAATAATATAGTAATAAAGCTTGGTGAGCTGAAGAGTGAATGTGAAGAATATACAGGGACATGAGCAAAGTGGAAGATAGCAGCTGAATTGGTTGTCTTATTGTCCCATCCTGTACCCTCTGGGCTCTGTCCCAGTGCCACGGTGAGGCTCCTCTGTGGAAAGGGCTGAAACATTCCCAGTTTGCCTCTGGAAGGTGAGGGAGGCTGAGCTGGGTGTCCCTGGGGGAAAGTCTCAAACCCCAGAGCTTTGAATCACACTCAGGTGATTTCTTCTGTCCAAAGCTGTGCAGGAAGGAGGAGAGTAAATGCAGCATGGCCTCTGCACTGGAAGGTGACTGCATTCCAGGGGACAGAGGAGTCCCTGGCATGCACCAGTACAGACTGGAGGAGGGGAACCACATGGGAAGTGCCTGGAAAGCTGGAGCTTATTGCCTCATGGTGTGGCATTAATCTGTGAGTGTCCGGGGCTCTGGGAGCTGCCTGGGCTGTGCTGCCTCCTGGCATCAGTGCCAGAGGCATCCTCTGGTTCCCAGGAACCCCTCCCATGGCTGTTCCAGCCCTCAGCCTGCTTGGCTGCCTGCAGAGCTTCTCAGTGCTTTGTGGTGTGTTTCCCTCTCTCCTGGCATGGGCTGTTTCTTCCAGCGTGACCTGTTATTCCTCATTGAACATCAGGATGGTTTGGGTTTGCTCAAGTGCTTGGAGTGGCAGAAACAATCTCCCTCCAGCCCCCAGGGGCTGTTTCTCATTCATTCTGCTGGTTCCTAGAAGTGGGTCTGATAATGTAGCTCCCCTCCAGCCTGTAGCTTCCTGATGTGAAATCAGTTCTAGCTCCGTTTTTCTGTGCTGCTCCATGTCATGACCAGGATGGTTTAGCAGCAGCTGCTGGGCCTGCTCTGCTCACTTTGCAGCTGGGCCTTTAGTAGGGCAGTCTCCTGGTGAAAAATAAGTCTGCTAATCTCTAATTCCCTCCGTTTGTTGGGGCTGTCTCTGTCTGCCTGGTTGGAATTCAGCTGCATGGACTCAGCAGAAAGCAGCATGGACTGGTGGGGAGGATGGGCTGACTGAGGGACTTGAAACTGGGGCTGAGATTGGATATTGGGAAGAAATCCTTCCCTGGCAGGGTGGGCAGGCCCTGGCACAGCTGCCCAGAGCAGCTGGGGCTGCCCCTGGATCCCTGGCAGTGCCC